>JARQOD010000001.1:397534859-397661036 GCA_033576555.1 Oophaga sylvatica
TGAACCTTCTAAGTTAGTCTCTGTTGCCTCCACTGATCTGGCCCGGCTTCCTCCTGGGAAGACTTTCGTGTCCGCCTCTGATCGTAGTCGTGTTCTGCGCTGGGGTCATTCTTCTAAGTTGGCGGGCCATGCTGGTCAGAGAAAGACGCAGCAACTCATCTCCCGTTATTACTGGTGGCCTACCATGGCAAGGATATCCAGGAGTTTGTCGCAGCCTGTCCTTCATGTGCCCGTAACAAAACTGTTAAACATCTACCAGCCGGCAGGCTTCTGCCTCTTCCGATTCCGTCCGCTCCCTGGCAGCACATCGCGATGGATTTCATCACGGATCTTCCCATTTCTTCTGGCTGCTCAGTGGTATGGGTTGTGGTGGACCGCTTCTCTAAAATGGCCCACTTCGTTCCGCTATCTGGCCTCCCGTCTGCTCCAGAACTGGCCACTCACTTCATTCAGCACATCTTCCGTCTACATGGATTTCCTCTCCACATCGTGTCCAACAGGGGCGTCCAGTTCACCTCTAAGTTCTGGAGAGGACTCTGTAAAATGGTAAAAATTGAACTAGATTTTTCTTCTGCATATCATCCCCAGTCTAATGGGCAAGTGGAGAGGATCAGTCAAATCCTGGCTGGATACCTGCGTCACTTCGTCAACGCTCATCATAATGACTGGGTAGAATTACTGCCCTGGGCGGAATTCTCCTACAACAACCAAGTAAGTGAATCTTCTGGAAAGTCTCCCTTTCAGATTGTGTTTGGACTGCAACCCGGAATTCTTCTTCCTGTCTCGGGATTGTCTGATGTTCCGTCAGCGATACCTTGTCTAAGAATTCTCGGACATTTGAGAGAGACCAGGTCGGCTTTGGAGAAAGCTTCTCAACGTATGAAAACGCATGCGGACAAAAGACGTTTGGAGGCTCCCATCTTTCGTCCAGGAGACAAGGTATGGCTCTCCTCCAAGTACATCCGTCTGAAGTTACCATCGTACAAATTGGGTCCCCGTTTCATTGGTCCCTTTGAAGTCTTGAGACAAATCAACCCGGTCTCTTATAACTGAAATTGCCTAATTCTCTACGAGTACCTAACTCCTTTCATGTTTTCCCTCCTCAAACCAGTAGTGTTGAGCTCCTTCTTTAAGGACCCGGTACCACTCCTGATCCGGTCTCTGAGGATGATGTTTTTGAGGTAAAACATATCTTGGCCTCTAAGAGAGTAAGAGGTAGGATCTATTACCTGGTGGACTGGAAAGGTTTTGGTCCTGAGGAGAGATCTTGGGAGCCTAAAGAGAACATCCGGGCTCCTCTCTTCTTAAAAGATTTCACGCAGGCTTGAAAAAGAGGGGGAGTAAAGGGGGATACTGTTACACTCGGTCCCAGCGCTGGCTCTGCACTCCGTTCTGCTCACTCATCGGTCCCATCTGCTCCTCGGCGTCCTGTGTCCTCCTCCACTTCCTGGCACGCTGCTGGCAGGCCTCCAGATAGTCTGCTTAGGACGCGAGGCCGCGCCCCACCGTCTCTCTTAAAGGGGCAGCGTGCATTTTTGAAATAGCTAATTAACCAATGGCTGCGCACTCAGTACTATATCTGGTCACTCCACCATTAGGGAGTGCCGGAGCAACGTGTTCTATCATTGCTACATCCGGTTCTGTTCCTGATCTGTCTGCGCTGCGTTTGCAGTCTCTGTGCTTCGCTGATACTGTTTGTCTCCTCAGATCATTGCTAACCCGTATCTGGCTAACCTGACAATCTCGGCTATTACTGGCGCAAGTGTCATCCCGTTCCGCCATCAGCCATCCGTACCCGTGGACCGTGACAAGGTCACTGGAGCCAGCCTACTACCATCCATTCTGGACCAGGACCTTACCCTTCTCCGTCAAGAACCCTCCACGGACTCTGTAAATACCTGTTACCCTTTTGGTCCCTCTGGACAGCTGCCACGTGTCCGGGGTCTAACTGGAGGTAGCACCTGTGTCCTCCGGGTATTCCATTCTAGTCCTGTTCGAGGGGCCTTACTACGGGTACCCGGGGCTCACTAGTTACGCCCCCTTCGGAGCCCCCGGACCGCGTCTCGAGGTTCCACATTAAAAAATAAAAACGAATGTGAACTTCACCACCTCTGCCTCCGCTTCCATTCGTTACACTTATCCTGCTCGTCATTCTCATTCTGCCAGTCATCCTCATCCTGCACATCACTCTCATCCTTTCCATCATCCTTATTCTCATCCTGCCTGTCACTCTCATTCTCCTCCTACCAGTCACTGTCTTCCTGCCCATCATTCTCATACTACCCATCATCCTTATTCTCATCCTGCACATCACTCTCACCCTCATTCTAATCCTGCCCATCAAACTCATCCTGCCTATCATTCTCATCCTGCTCGTCATTCTCATTCTGCCAGTCATCCTCATCCTGCACATCACTTTCATCCTTTCCATCATCCTTATTCTCATCCTGCCTGTCATTCCCATCCTTCCCATCACTCTCATTCTCCTCCTACCAGTCACTGTCTTCCTGCCCATCATTCTCATCCTACCCATCATCCTTATTCTCATTCTGCCAGTCATCCTCATCCTGCACGTCACTCTCATCCTTTCCATCATCCTATTCTCATCCTGCACGTCATTCTCACCCTGCCCGTTCTCCTCCTACCAGTCACTCTCTCCCAGCCCATCATTCTCATCCTACCCATCATCATTATTCTCATCCTGCCCGTCACTCTCATCCTCATCCTTTCCATCATCGTTATTCTAATCCTACCTGTCATCCTCATCCTGCCCGTCACCCTCATTCTCATACTGCACGTCACTCTCATCTTTCCATCATCCTTATTCTCATTGTGCCAGTCATCCTCATCCTGCCCGTCATTCTAATCGTGCCAGTCACTCATCCACCTCCTGCCTATCACTCTATTCCTGTCCGTCACTCTCATTCTTCTCCGACCAGTCACTCTCTTCCTGTCCATCATTCTCATCCTGCCAGTCATTCTCATTCTCATCCTGACCATCATTCTCATTCTGCCAGTCATTCTCATTTGAACCATCATTCTCATTCTGCCAGTCATTTTCACCAGTGCCCCCACAGTACATAATGGATGAAAGGTACTGTTACTTTGACTTCTCTGTGGCTGAGGGGCATAAGACGCACCCCAATGTACCCTATATGTCTATAGGGACCATCCCCCGTCATTGGGGTGCACAAGCTCTTTGACTCTCCCCTATGGCGACATAATAAGTTCTCAGCATCAATTATGTGAGATGCTTCAGATAAATCACTCACCCGCTCCAGATCCACAACCCGATCCTGGGGGGAGAAAAACATAAATGTCATCCACTCCAGCACAAGTGTCATCTATTACAACAAGTTACATCACTCCCATCATTCCTGCCTGCCTCACTGATATCTAATTGTAGAAGTGGAAGCTTTTCATTGGCATCACACTATACCAGGATTTTACACCTTCCCACCCCGACACAGCCGTGTCTGGGCGCCATGATCTTCTGCATGGCAGTCACATCTTCGGAGGGCTTGTGGGGAAGCAGTAGAGTACCTAGGCTGTGTTTACACAGTACAACCATGATGCATTTCTGGCAGAATCGCTTTTGCAGCAGTATTCCGTATTGCAATAAAACTGTAAAGTTTGTGCCGCGATGTGAAATACCGCAATGCGGCTACAATGTGAACGCAGCCTAATGTAAGCCAACTGAAAAGAGACAATTAACCCAAAAGTGCTCATCAGTTGCAAAGAGACGAATATGGCCCCGGCTCGTGCCTGGTATCCTGGAGAAGATGCTGCTTGACAGTTCTGCAACCCTTATTGTTTTGTTTCACTTCTTCACCATTTTCAAGATCTCTGCTTGCTGTAATTGAAAACTTCTGGATTACAAATACCAGACTAAGAAGCCGTCCAGACTGTGTAAGAAAACCTTCTTCTAATATCGGTGGTCAGCATGGATGAATGAAAGCAGCAGATCGTCCACATAAAAGTCAGGCGTCTGCGTGCCGCAATTTATATATGGCAGAAATAGAGGGAACGGAGTGTCCTCAAATACTAAAGATGAACCACTTCCTCCCAACCCATCTCCAGACGAGCGTATAATGGAGCGACTATGCAAAACGCCGGCCCCATCCCCGCCATCGAGCTGTAATGGCTTCAATAATTACACCCAAATTACAGAACATTGAAAAGTATTCAGATGTTCCTCATCAAGCAGAGCTCATTATCCCTCGAGCCTTTACACACAGGTCAGAGCAACCCAGAAAATACAACCGGGAGCACGCTGATCTCCGCAAAGTTACTGAATCCTCTCCATCCAGAAGGGAACAAGTTACCAACATCGTGTGACGCCGCAGAGAACAGCAGAGACGGGAAGATGCCGACAGACATTACTCACCTGCAGCAGCCACATCTCCTCGTCTTGTCTGCGGCTCTTGTCCAGAAGCTCTGCAAACAGAAGACAGCAAGGGTCAGTGCAGAATGCTCTGCTTCATCTGCCTGCGGACACAATCATGGCGCCATGCTGCAGGTCTCAATAATAAGTGCAGGTGCGGCCTCACTCACATTAATGGACCCCGAGAACACATCAGGCAGTCATCTCCAATCTCACAGTGCACACAGAAACGACACAACATGTGGTGGGTCCAGTGAGATAAGACCCCAATGGGAAGGCCGAGTGTGGCAACCACGGCAAACAATGGAGGCCATATATCAAGACCAAAGATTATTATTATTATTATTATTTTTATTATTATTAATCACCGACAGCCACCAATCCAACCACTGCTATTTTATTTTCTTTAAAAGGTCTTTATTAAAGGATTTGTTCAATTTCTAAAAAAAAAATAAAATCCGATGACTATGTTTTCAGTCACCTGACTAAAGCAACCAATCACAGGCCTCAGAGATCATGTGCCCAAACAACTGGACGTCATGGCTTCATGTCCAGGTACAAACCGCCAGACATATAAGAAGAATCCAAGAAGGCGTTAGAGCTGGCGAGTGCGCCCTAATGAACCCGACATCCTGCACAGCTTTTTCCTTGCATCAGTTACAGTGAATCTTCCAAACGCATTTCTGAGTTTTTCCGCCTTACTGCGTGCGGCTCTG
This sequence comes from Oophaga sylvatica, assembly GCA_033576555.1. Classification (NCBI taxonomy): domain Eukaryota; kingdom Metazoa; phylum Chordata; class Amphibia; order Anura; family Dendrobatidae; genus Oophaga; species Oophaga sylvatica. The sequence continues at coordinate 397,539,960 of JARQOD010000001.1, forward strand.
GGGCGAGGTTTCTCATCCTACAGACACATTTTCGCTTCTCTCACTGGTCGAAAGCTCTTACTTCTCGTGGACGGCGTCCTCATCACCCCACAGGTGACTCTGGGGGGCCATGGACAATGCTGCCACCCCAGTGGCTTGTCCCTATTAATGTGCACAGGGCCACAGGCGACACAAGGTGAGATTCTTCACTCCCAGATTTTACACCCTACAACCAGGTTCTGCGTGTCCCTACAAGTCCCCTCCTCCCCCCGCTGTGATTTCCCCGGCCAGACCTAATCTCTGTCCCGTTTCAAGGATGTATTCATTCCTATTTCTGCTGTTCATTGAGATTTATCTGCATTAAATTGGCTCCAGCAAAATGAGTTTTGCAGCTTTTGCTAGGAGCGCAGGAAGCGGCAAGATATGGAATGGCTGTCAGGGAAATAATAAGTACACAAAATGCAAGGCTTGGCACAAGTGTCAGAGCAAGATACCGAGAAGTGAAGAGATGGAGGCTGGCCTCACGCTGCAGCAGCGCCCACTACGCAGGAAAGTGAGCGTCTGTGCAGCAAGGGGGCAACTTTCTAGGGAAGACTCCTTGGGGTTGAGGCCGATGGCAGGAAATATGCTCAATGTTATTTATAAGAAACAGCGGAAATCAAAATGTACTGCATATAAAAGCAATGCTGATCATTACAGGGCAGTAACCAGAATGACAAAACTAGAAGAGGTTTTGGATGTAGACAGCTCCGGTGTCAAGAGAATAAAGAAGGGAAATATTGCTGACAATACAGAACTAATGGTGCAGAGAAGATAAAGCCAGGATTCAATTCTGGAAATGCCAGAATTTTGTCTTCCCTGGATAACATGTCATTATATCTTCGCACCTAATCAGTCTCAAGGACAAGGAGTAACAGTGTGAACAGGTAGAACTGTAGAGAGGGCTTGGCCAGAGGTCCCCAGACTGGCAGGAACGATATGAAGAAGTGCCATTAATGGTGGAAAACGTGGCAGCTGACAGTCAATGCTATAGGTGGCGAGAAGGATGGTTACTGGACAACGACGGGTGAGTAACACCAGGATGGACCACAATCACCAGGTCGGATCACAATCAGGAGACCAGACTACTATCACAAGGACCGACCACTATTACAGACAATGGTGTTTATGTGATAGCCCTTCCAGATCTCTAGCAGGTCGGCAGCCATTAGCATTGTGCTTTGTCGAGGGCTGCAGGCTGGAGACGCTCCCTCCGTCTGGGAATCCAGCTCCTTTTTCCACATGTGACCGAGCTCTAATATTATTCTCACACAGCTCTGTTCCTTCTGGCAGCCAAGCGAATGTAAATCCTGTTTCTGCTGTTGAGGCCCCTTCAGATGGAGGAAGCTGGAACTTCAAGGGCAATATTGAAAATCTTTTGGATTAACCGCGGGAAAGTTTATACAGGTGGTGAGAGAGTAGCAGGAAATTAAAGCAAAGCGCGGCTTCTGTTGGGTTTTGGCGTCTTTGCCAGCACTCACCTCCCTGCGCAGCCCCCCAAATACACACTAAATCCAAATGGTTGTATTGTCAGCACAATCTCTGCCCACTGAGACCACTGCGATGGAATTAATGTGCTTGGGTTGGAAAGGTCAGGTTTTGTGGGGCCATTATTTATTGCCCCTACAACCAATAAATTGCCCTTTGTGCACCATGATTTATTCCATGAGGGGCCGTGGCTGTGCTTCTCAATGGGCACGCCATGTGCATGCCAAGTGAAGAGGTCATTATGACACTGGGCACGGTGGAGGGTCCTGTCCGCTGCCATGTTCCCGGTGTCACAATAACTGGAGATTTTAATCAGTTGAGCTGGATCACCCCATTGTTTGCCTTGAGTGCCAGGCACGGCCTCCATGTGTTGTCTAGAGTCAGTCACAGACATATTACACTCTGGCCAACACTGGCAGCCCGCACAGTCAGGGCACCGAGGCCACAAACCCACACCACAACGAACAGTCAGGTCAATGCAGGACAAGAAAGCGCCCGTCTCACCCACAACAGTAAAGGTATGGTCTTCTGTAAGTAAATCATTGTGGAAGGAAGAAGAATTTACCGCACGGTGTTAGGAAGGTGATGAAAACATGCCACAAAGTGAGAAGCTTTAAAAACAGAAAAGTTAATCGTTTATCATCAATTAACAAAATGCAACTTAATGAACAAAACAGAAATGTAAATCCCATCAGTATTTAATCAGAGCCCCGGAGCCGGATCACCACCACCCCTAGGACTCCTCGTTCTTAAAGGGAATCTGTCACCCCATTTTTGCGATATCAGATAAAGATATCACTGAATTGTGCGTCCCATAAGTAATCTATAGGTACCTATCATATCTCCTGACACCCCAGTTTTCATGTCAAAAGCCCTTTGTAAAGTTCGTTTTTCAGTCTGCAAATACATGCGGTCCGATGGGCGGCATTTATTCTCATTCCCCCACCGCCTCCATTCTTGCCCTACGCACTTCTTTTCTTGCGTTAACGTCGGCTTTCCACGCTTGCACGTTGAACAGTGCCCTCGCGCGTGCTCAGTGTGCTTTTCCCAACAGTGGGCAAAGCATAAAATCATTTCTGCTCATGCACCACTATTTTGCTTCACTTTCCTTGCCCTGGAAATCAAGGGGCAAGGAAAGTGAGGAAAAAGACTGTCGCATGCGCAGAAATGATTTTCTACTTTGCCCACTGTTGGGAAAAGCACACTGAGCACGCGCGAGGGCACTGTTCAACGTGCAAGCGCGGAAAAAGTATGTAGTCTGTGATATTCACAGGCGAAGATACGTGCGACAAGCCGAGGAGAGGGGGGGGGGAATGAGAATAACCGCCGCCCATCGGACCGGACCGCATGTATTTGCATACCGAGAAACGAACTTTACAAAGGTATTTTGACATGAAAACTGGGGTGTCAGGAGATATGATAGGTACCTATAGATTACTTATGGGACGCAAAATTCAGTGATATCTTTATCTGATATCGCAAAAATGGGGTGACAGATTCCCTTTAATGACACTGGCTGGATGTTGGGGGTCATTGTCCAGATGCAGAATAAATTTGGAGCCAATCAGACACCCCCCAATGGCATGACATGATGGGTAAGTGTCTGCCTGTATATGGCCCCACAGATCCCTGATCTCACATCATCCAGTCTGTCTGGGATCACATGAAGAGACAGATGGATCCGCACAAGCCTCATACACAAAAGACCTGGGATCAGGTCTCCAAGATGTTTGGTAGATGCTCCTGCCAAGATCCTCTATAACAGGGGTGGGGAATCTTTTTTCTGCCAAGGCCCGTATGGATATTTACACCATCCTTCGGGGGCCGTACAAACTCAGCCCTCAAAGTACATCCTGACTGGTGTCAGGACATAATCTTTCATTGCATGCCCTTCAGTGTTCAGTAGTGAACACTGCGTGTGTGTGCTAACAGAGCAAGAAGAAATTAATGAGCTGGTGGCTATCAAAATACAGCTCCCTGCCCAAAAATGCGGTCCCTAAGAATCTGCCCGGGGGCCGGATAAAAGATCATCGAGGGTCGTAAATGGCCCTGGGGCCTGAGGTTCCCCACCCCTGCTCTATAACCTGAAAGCAAGTGAGAAACAGTGAAGGAGGCGACAGGCGGTCACCAGATACTGATGATGTAGGTGACGGGCGGTAACCAGATACTGATGATGCAGGCGACAGGCGGTCACCAGATAATGATGATGGAGGTGACGGGTGGTAACCAGATACTGATGATGGAGGCGATGGGCCGTCACCAGATCGTGTATGTGATGTGAGTCACCAGATACTGATGATGGAGGCGACGGGCGGTCACCAGATACTGATGATGGAGGCGACGGGCAGTAACCAGATACTGATGATGGAGGCGATGGGCTGTCACCAGATACTGAAGGTGATGGGAGTCACCAGATACTGATGATGGAGGCGACGGGCGGTCACCAGATACTGATGATGGAGGCAGCGGGCGGTCACCAGATACTGATGATGGAGGCAACGGGCGGTCACCAGATACTGATGATGGAGGCAACGGGCGATCACCAGATACTGATCATGGAGGTGACAGGCGGTCAATAGATACTGATGATGGAGGAGACGGGCGGTCACCAGATACTTATGATGGAGAAGGGTGGTCAACAGATACTGATGATAGAAGTGACAGGCTGTCACCTAATACTGATGACGAATGTGCCGGACGATCACTTGTATTTTGTTAATTGATAGAAATAAACCATCAACATTTCTAATTTTTGGAAGCGTCTTGCTTTACGCATTTTTTCCACACCTGCCCAAGACTTGGACAAGTACACATTTACACTGGCTGATATTGTGGAGTATTCCTGTGTAAACAGTGATGTATATTCACAATTGTTTTGTGCACATGGCTGACTACATGGGCCGATCAGTGATATTGCTGCATGTGTAATTGCCTAAACTCATAAATACATCGTATGGTAAAATTTATTGAGTCATTTAAAACCACAGCTTGGCCTGCAAAACAAGCCACAAAAATAATAAAAAAGCTATCGAACAAGGCGAAGAAAATACAAAACAAACTAAAAATTGCCCTGTTGGGGTTAAAGAACACTTCACAAAGCAAGGATGCAATGTGAAAATAGCTGCAGGTCCACAAGGTTAGCAAGACGCAGAGAGCGCAGGACATACGAGACGCTGGCACCACCTCATGGCTGGTCACAGACCCCAGAGCCCGCGCTCCAGGGCCGGATCACTAGAAGCCATATCCTACAATACAGAGCTGTGTGGAGCGGCCGCAGCTTCTCTCCGCTCAGTCTGACAAGAGATGAAACACTGAGATTCAAGTAAAGGACAGAAACTGAAAAGAAAATCATGAACAAAAGATCTGCAGACTCGGCATTGAGACTGTGTGTCACCAGGCCAAGACAGATCAGACCTGAGGGCTGGGACATTGCTCCTGACACCCAGAAACAACAGCAGATTCCTGCCAAGTGGCGCTCACTGCCGCCACCACGGATGCAGGGCTCGGACACGAGGAACGCCACAGGTTTAACCTCTTCACGCCCACAAAAAGCCAACCTCACTATAGAAATAAGAGACCACTCAGCGAGGCCATGTGGAGAACTGCAGGTCAGGGACTTGTAAAGTGGTGCAAGATGCCGCCAAAACCTGCCATCCTGCTGGTTCTAGTCACTGTAGAATCTTTTTACAGGATGAAAAATCTTAAAAAATAAGCTTTGCATAAATGTCATCATGACTAAAAAGACAAGCCACAAGTTCAGTGTTAATAGGAAAGTAACGTGAAGGAGACCCTCACATAGGCCGGCCAGACACACCGGACCTGCTGGTCTTCAGCCCTAACACAAAGGAAGGACAAAAATGAATCTGCCAACCCCCACACCAATCGGGGATCCAGAGAGACCCCCTTTCTTCCTTGTCCCAAAACACAAGACCTTTTAGGTCATCAGGGCTGGTTCTTAGTAGTAGCTAGGGTTTAAAAGGTTGACATTTCTAAACAGGAGCCAACAGGGGTCTCTACAACACAAGGATTCAAAGGGTACATCTCCAGCATCACGACAGAAGACCATGATACTACTGTGGTGGTACAGGCGGCCTCCGTGAATGCCCCGAGATGTCAGACATGGTTGGACTCCTTATGATATCATGGTCAGGGCAAAGATCCTCACAATAGTACAGGAAAAACATAACGTGGGACATCGTGTAAAGTGGGCTGCCCAAGAACATGATTAACAGACATGTCTCTGATGTGCATAAAGCACAAGCGCCCGGACTGCGGCCATTGCCAAATATTTGTTGGGAATCTCTCACAGGAAAAAGTACTTGGTCCAGAAAATTTTTTTCTTCTCTTGCTGACAACTTTAGCTTTCAAAAGATAGAAGAGAGAACAAGAGGATCTGCAATCTTGGACACAATTCTTACCAACAGGGAGGAAATCGTTGAGGACGAAAAGATGACTGGGAATTTAGGAGGCAGCGATCATGCTATCCTCGAAGTTTGGATTACAAGAGGAGGAAGACCAGCGAAGACTCAGATTTTAAGGTTGGACTTCAGAAAGGCAGATTTTAACGGACTCATAAACAGGGTAGGAAACATCCAATGGCCAGATAATCTAAAGGACACAACTGTTCAGGAAGGATGAGAGATTTTGTTAAAAGAAATTCTCATCGCACAATCAGTAACATCCCGGAAAGAAGGAAGAATTGGAAGTATTTAAAGAGACCAGGATGGATGAACACAGAACATAATCACTTGTTAAAAAGGATAACATAAATGTATAAAGGGAAATAGGGGAGCATATCTAAAGAAGAATATAATGCTGACTGCAGGGAATGCAGGGCAAACGTTAGAAGAGCTAAAGCCAGTAATAAAGTGAGGCTTGCACGGGAGACCAAAATCAGCAAAAAGGATTTGGGGGGGGAATGTCAAAAGCAAAAGAAAAGTCAAAGATGCTATAGGATTTTTACAGGATGAAAAGGGTGATGTGGTGAAAAATGATGTTGAGAAGCCGAACTTTTACATTCCTATTTTGCATCTGTGTTCTTAAAGAAAGCAAATGTAACATCAACTGATCTTCATGGTGCCACTGAAGGAATAAAATAATCCACACTATCCATAAACAGAGAGATAGCGAGGGAACACTTAGATAATCTATCTTTTATTCAATTATTTCTAAACACTATTTTTCGGTGATTACGTTGTATCTATCAAAGCTGCTTACAGACATCACATACAAATCCAAACATTTACCTTGGCGGCTTTCCAGCTTGCCGAACTGCTTGCCCAGCCTATTTTAGCCAAATTGGAGGATTGCACACTTCACTGCAGGTGAGTCACACATGTAAACACATTTGTAAACATGCACTGCTTTTTCAGTGATTACTTCGCCCCACACACACAAATGGTGAGTCACATATGTAAACACATTTGTAAACATGCACTGGCTATTGAATTGCACACTTGCTCCGTTCATACTCCACCCACAAATGATACACCATTTGAAAGGTCAAATTACCTGCAGGTGGCAGCAGACTACCCCAAAGCACACTACAGACATCACAAACAAATCCAAACATTTGGCCTGGGGTCTTTCCAGCTTGCTCAAGTGCTTGCCCAGCCTATTTCAGGCACATTGGAGGATTGCACACTTCACTGCAGGTGAGTCACATATGCAAACACATTTGTATACATGCACTGCTTTTTCAGTGATTACTTCGACCCACACACACAAATGGTGAGTCACATATGCAAACACATTTGTATACATGCACTGCTTTTTCGCTGATTACTTCACCCCACACACACAAATGCTACACCATTTGAAAGGTAAACTTGCTCCCTTCAGCAAGAAAAGAGCCAAACAAACCACACATTCACAATTTTATCACTAAATACAGTTTAAACATTAATTTTCATAAACCTACAGAAAGACACAATGACCTGTAGGTGGCACCTCAACCGGAAGACATTTTTTGGCCTCTACTTATCAAACCAATTTATTGTATTACCAATCTACATATATAAATACCTGTCTGTGTTCATCATCTCATTAAATATATTTACATTTGACCAGCTTGCTTTTTCTGAAATTGCCTGCACTCCCGAAGACCAATGTGCAAAAATTTTGCACGGGCCAAGCTAGGTTATATGAATTTAAATCTCCTGGTCCAGATGAATTACATCCTAGAGGTACTGAAAGAGTTAGCAGAGGAATTTGCAGAACCAGAGCCAGAATCTTTGAAAAATCCTGGAAAATAGGAGAAGTCCCAGAAGATTGGAGAAGGGCAAATGTTGTCCTTATCTTCAAAAAAGGAAAGAAAACGAAGCCAGGAAATTACACGCCAGTGAGCATTACTTCTATACCAGGAAAGATCTTTGAACAAATTATTACACAGCATGTATGTAAGTACTTGGATAAGAATACAGTAATTAACCAGAGCATGGGTTTGTAGCAGACAAGTCATGCATGACTTATTAAATTTCATTTTATGATGGAATCACTGACTGGGTGGATCAGGGAAATGCGGTAGATATAGTATATCTCGACTTCAGCAAAGCATTTGATAAAGTATCTCATACTATTCTTATTGAAAAATTGACCAAATATGGGATTGAAAAGGCTACAATTAGGTGGATTCATAACTGGCTCAGTGATCGTACCCAAAGAGTGGTGATAAATGGTTGCACATTCAATTGAAAGAGTGTTTCAAGTGGGGTACCACAAGGCTCTGTCCTGGCCTCAGGGTTGTTCTACATTTTTGATAAATGATCTAGATAAGGAACTGAAGGTAAACTGATCAAATTTGCAGACAATGCAAGGCTAGGAGGGATAGCTAAAGGTACTGTCACACTAAGTGATCGCACCAGCGATCACGACAACGACACGACCTGGCGAGATCGTTGGTGTGATCGCTATATGGTCGCCAGTAGCTTCCAAACAGGAAGATCTCATAAACGACACATCAGCGATCAGCGATCTGTATAACGACCTCGGCGGTCGTTGGACCCGTCACATAGCATGTATTGTTAAAGATTGAGCGCAACGTTTTCCACGCCCCTCAGCACAGATTGGTGGTCACTGTATGTCAAAAGTCACAGCTCTCGCTTAGTGCTTGGACGTCCGCGTCATAAAAGATGACGCAAGTGGTTCATACGAATTTCCAGCATCGTTCCATACTGCGTCCTGCTAGCCTTCTGCTTTGCAGCTACTGCGATCCAGTCTGTGCCGCTATTGCGTTTGCCCCGGATTCATTTTTTCAGGATCCCAAAAACGTCTTGTATAAATGGCAAAGATGAAGCACTGTAGCGACTCTGACAGGATCGCAAAACCCCACACACGGTAGTATCCTCGCAACAACGCACAAAGGACTAGATGTTGTGGCCACCAATCGGAGCTGAGGGGCGTTAAAACCTAGTCCCGCCTGCGCCGCTGACATGAGTCGCCAACGAGGTCGCTCGTTATTCATAAAGGGTGTCAAACTCAGCGATTCAGGCTCACCAGCGGGACGCCAACGATCAAAAAACGGTCCAGAACGTTCGTGCACGATCAGCGACATCGCAGCAGGGGCCACATCGCTGCTACATGTCACACACAGCGACATCGCTAACGATGTCGCTGCTGCGTCATAAAATCGGTGTCGCTTAAGCGATATTGCTAGCGATCTCGCTTAGTGTGACAGTACCTTTACACTAAAGACAGAAAAAGGATTCAGATGGATCTAGATAAGCTTGAACAATGGGCAGCGACTAAATAGAATGGCATTTAACAGGGAGAAATGCAAGATTCTGCATCTGGGCAAGAAAAATGAAAATTACATGTATAGAATTGGAGGAATAGAACTAATAGAATTAAGCAACAGCGAGTGGGAAAAAGACTTGGGTATACTAAAAGACCACAGACTGCACACGAGTCAACAGTGTGATACAGCAGCAAAATAGGCAAACTTTCAGGATGTATTAAGAGAAGCATAGAGTCTAGATCACGTGAAGCAATTATCCCCCTCTACTCCATCTTGGTCAGGCCTCATCAGGAATACTGTGTCCAGTTTTGGGCACCACATTTTAAAAATGGGATGGAAAAACTGGAGCAAGTTCAGAAAAGAGAGACCAGGATGGTGAGCGGACTGCAAAGTATGTCCTTTGAGGAATGGTTAAAGGATCTGGGAATCTTCCCTCTGTCAATCCCTGCACGGGCTCCCCATTATATATATATATATATATATATATATATATATATATACAGTATGCATATATACAGTACAGACCAAAAGTTTGGATACACCTTCTCATTTAAAGATTTATCTATATTTTCATGACTATGAAAATTGTACATTCACACTGAATGCATCAAAACTATGAATTAACACATGTGGAATTATATACCGTATATACTCGTGTATAAGCCGAGATTTTCAGCACCTTTTTTCGTGCTGAAAATGCCCCTCGGCTTATACACGAGTCATAGGGCAGAAACCAGCGGGGGAGGGGATGCCGCGGCAGGAGCCGGTGGCTGGGATCATACTCACCCCTCCCCGTGCCATCGCTGAGGATCCCTGCAATCCTGCGTTCTCCCCGTCTTCCTGCAGCTCTCTCCAGCACTGAGCGGTGATGTAATACCGCTCATTAAGGTCATGTAATATGGACGCGACGCCACTCCCATGGGCGTGGCATCCATATTCATGGCCTTAATGAGCGGTATTACATCACCGCTCAGTGCTGGAGAGAGCTGCAGGAAGACGGGGAGAACGCAGGATTGCAGGGACGCTCAGCGATGGCACGGCGAGGGGTGAGTATGATTAAGGAGAGGACAAGGAGCATGGAACAGGACGGGGGGGGAGAACGGTGGACGGGGGAAGCATAGAGGAGGACAGGGGAAGCTGGAGCAGGACGGGGGAAGCATGGAGGAGGACAGGGGGAGAACGGAGGACGGGGAAGCATGGAACAGGACGGGGGGGGGAGATCGGTGGATGGGGGAAGCATAGAGGAGGACGGGGAAAGCTGGAGCAGGACGGGGGAAGCATGGAGGAGGACAGGGGGAGAACGGTGGACGGGGAAGCATGGAACAGGACGGGGGGGGGGAGATCAGTGGACGGGGGAAGCATAGAGGAGGACGGGGGAAGCATAGAGGACGGGGAGAACAGAGGACGGGGAAGCATGGAACAGGACGGGGGGGAGTTCGGTGGATGGGGGAAGCATAGAGGACGGGGGAAGCATAGAGGAGGACGGGGGAGAACGGAGGACGGGGGAAGCATGGAGCAGGACGGGGGGGGAGATCGGTGGACGGGGGAAGCATGGAGGAGGACGGGGGAAGCATGGAGCAGGACAGGGGAGGATGGAGGGCACAGCGGAGGACGGAGCAGGAGGGGGGAGTACAGAGGAGAATGGGGGAGCACAGAGCTGGATGGGGGAGCAAGGAGCAGGACGGGGGCAGCACAGAGGAGGAGGGCAGTTTATACACCCGGCTTATACATGAGTCAATAATTTTTCCCAGTTTTTTGTGGCAAAATTAGGGGGGTCGGCTTATACACGGGTCGGCTTATACACGAGTATATACGGTACTTATCAAAAAAGTGTGTAACACCTGAGATTTTGTCTTATATTCTAGGTTCTTCAAAGTAGCCACCTTTTGCTTTGATGACTGCTTTGCACACTCTTGGCATTCTCTTGATGAGCTTCAAGAGGTAGTCACCGGAAATGTTTTTCACTTCACAGGTGTGCCCTGTCAGGTTTAATAAGTGAGATTTCTGGCCTTATAAATGGGGTTGGGACCATCAGTTGTGTTGTGCAGAAGTCTGGTGGATACACAGCTGATAGTCACACTGAATAGACTGTTAGAATTTGTATTATGGCAAGAAAAAAGCAGCTAAGTAAAGAAAAACAAGTGGCCATCATTACTTTAAGAAATGAAGGTCAGTCAGTCTGAAAAATTGGGAAAACTTTGAAAGTGTCTCCAAGTGCAGTTGCAAAAACCATCGAGCGCTACAAAGAAACTGGCTCACATGAAGACCGCCCCAGGAAATGAAGATCAAGAGTCACCTCTGCTTCTGAGGATAAGTTTATCCGAGTGGCCAGCCTCAGAAATCGCAGGTTTACAGCAGCTCAGATTAGAGACCAGGTCAATGCCACACAGAGTTCTAGCAGCAGATACAGCTCTACAACAAGTGTTAAGAGGAGACTTTGTGCAGCATGCCTTCATGGTAAAATAGCTGCTAGGAAACCACTGCTAAGGACAGGCAACAAGCAGAAGAGACTTGTTTGGGCTAAAGAACACAAGGAATGGACATTAGACCAGTGGAAATCTGAGCTTTGGTCTGATGAGTCCAAATTTGAGATCTTTGGTTCCAACCACCGTGTCTTTGTGCGATGCAGAAAAGGTGAATGGATGGACTCTACATGCCCGGTTCCCACCGTGAAGCATGGAGGAGGAGGTGTAATGGTGTGGGGGTGCTTTGCTGGTGACACTGTTGGGAATTTATTCAAAATTGAAGGCATACTGAACCAGCATGGCTACCACAGCATCTTGCAGCGGTATGCTATTCCATCCGGTTTGCATTTAGTTGGACCATCATTTATTTTTCAACAGGACAATGACCCCAAACACACCTCCAGGCTGTGTAAGGGCTATTTGACCAAGAAGGAGAGTGATGGAGTGCTACGCCAGATGACCTGGCCTCCACAGTCACCAGACCTGAACCCAATCGAGATGGTTTGGGGTGAGCTGGACCGCAGAGTGAGGCAAAAGGGCCAACAAGTGCTAAGCATCTCTGGGAACTCCTTCAAGATTGTTGGAAGACCATTTCCGGTGACTACCTCTTGAAGCTCATCAAGAGAATGCCAAGAGTGTACAAAGCAGTCATCAAAGCAAAAGGTGGCTAATTTGAAGAATCTAGAATATAAGACATAATTTCAGTTGATACACACATTGTTAAGTATATAATACCACATGTGTTAATTCATAGTTTTGATGACTTCAGTGTGAATGTACAATTTTCATAGTCATGAAAATACAGAAAAATCTTTAAATGAGAAGGTGTGTCCAAACTTTTGGTCTGTACTGTGTGTGTGTATATATATATATATTATATTATATATATATACACACATAACACTACAACACACATACGTACATACATATACACACTTACATGTACACACACACACACACACACAAGGGCAGACATATCGCCGAAGCAGCTGCACTGGGGCACGGAGGTGGAGGGGTGCCCACCGCCACCAGCGACTACTTCAGCTGGATGTGTACTCAGACACACAGGGATGCCAAAGTCAGCTGCTGGCTTAAGCATTGGCTGTAGAAGAGGAACCCCGCGTGTCATGGGAGAGTGAGCAGTATAGTTTGTTTTTAATTTATAACTAGGCACATTATAGCAGGGAGGGTTGCGTGCACACCAAGATGGGGCACATGTATACTGTGGCATGTAAAAGTTTGGGCACTCCTGGTCAAAATTACTGTTATTGTGAACAGTTAAGAAAATTGAAGATGAAATAATCTCCAAAAAGGCCCAGCAAGATACTCCAAATCATTTGTGCTAAAACTGTGTTTCAGTGGCAATTCAGAAAGCTAGATTTCCTTGTAAAAACTGTTGGGCCTAATATAGTATTGCAGCCACGAGACCCAATTAGCTACTCCAAATCGCTTCTGCTAAAACTGTGTTTCAGTTGCAAATCAGAAGGAAAAAATTCAGCGTAAAAATTGTTGGGACTATTAGAGTGTTGCGGTCATGAGACCCAATTAGTTACTCCAAATCGTTTGTGCTAAAAGAGTATTTCAGTGGAAATTCAGAAGGCCAGATATCCACCTAAAAATTGTAAGGCCTAATATAGTGTTGCAGCCATGAGACCCAATTAGCTACTCCAAATCATTTGTGCTAAAACTGTGTTTCAGTGGCAAATCAGAAGGATAGATTTCCAATTGATTCTGACATTGTTTTCTCGAGTCGTGACATATTGTACTTCATGTTAGTGGTAAAATTTCTTCTATATAACTTGCGTTTATTTATGAAAAAAACGGAAATATGGCAAAAATTTTGCAATTTTCTAACTTTGAATTTTTATGCCCTTAAAACAGAGAAATATGTCACACAAAGTAGTTACTAAATAACATTTCCCACGTGTCTACTTCACATCAGGCTTGGCCGATATAAGCTGCGGCCACCGTCTTTCAGCCACTGATCTGACCTGAAAGATAAGAAAAATAAGTTTTATTATACTCACCGGGGGGCGGTCTGGTCCGATGGGCGTCGCAGGTCCGGGTCCTGAGCCTCCCATCTTATGATCGCCACCCTTCTGCTTGCTTCATGGCTCCCTGGCATCGCGCTCCTGAGTAGGCGTACTGCAGTGCGCAGGCGCTGGGCCTGTCTGTCCTTTCCCGGCACCTGTGCTTTGCAGTACTTTGGTCTGCTCTCAACGGGGCAGAGAAGTACGCCTACTCAGGAGCGCGATGCCGGGGAGCCATGAAGCAAGCAGAAGGGCGGCTATCATAAGAAGATGGGAGGCGCCGGACCAGACCACCCTGCAGGTGAGTATAATAAAACGTAGTTTTCTTATCTTGCAGGTCGGACAGGGGACTTACCGTATGTACATCATTATAGAATGCTGTAGATAAGCCCTGAAAGGCAGTGGCCATATCTTATATCGGCCAAACCTGATGACAGATTCCCTTTAATATATTCTCATTATTGATCCGTATCCACTTATTTCTCTGGATAGTGACTTTTTATAACAATCAATCTGGAGGAACAATTACGTTCCCCACTGGTTCATGCAGTTACATCCCTGTGGCTGTGTCTGGGGAAGCTCAGTCCTGGCACATGAAACTGGAGGGCCCTGGATGAGTTGTGGGGATGAGCATTAAGCTGTCTGTACAAGAAGGGACCAGAGGTGAATTCAGCCCGTGCTGGATTGTGTCACAGCTGCCGATATCCAAGATTTGGGAATTCAGTGTGGGACAATAAAGCGCCAGCATCTGAATGTGATCAGGATATCTGACAAGAAGGAACATTCCTCATCTGTTCTTATCGGGCTGATAACGTTCTCATCTCCCGGGGGTAGAAAGCACAAAACTGGCAAGAGAAGCAGGGGAGGGCGAGTGACGCGGTGCCAGGGCAGAGCGCCCACCACCGCTCCGCTCAGTAACACCTTGTATTGGAGGAAGGGAGGCTGAGCAGCAGCCAAGTGGCAGCAATCTGGATCCCGTGACAGGATGTGAGCAGTGTGATCCTGGCTGGCAGTGCCTGGCATTTGCTGGGAGTTCCCTTCAGATAAGGAAGATCTGGCTCAAGATCCTACTTATGAGATTAGTCACAGCCAAAGCTTGTAGGGCTCAGATTAACCCCTAAAGGTCATGCACATTGGCTCCTTACAGGACATGTCCCCGCCTTACTCCGGACCTGACAATCATATCCCTGATGTGGACAGACCCCGAGACATCGAGGCGGGGCAGATAAAGGGGACAAGACCCCATCTCAAGTCCTGCAGTCCAACCTTGTGGGTGTAACAGGGCACATTAAAGATGGTCTCCATCTACCGCAGATCACTCCTGTACTGTGCGGTAGGGACATCGGTCCCCCGCTCTCCATACTCTGCTGATCAAAAAGAAGAGGATGGCATCACAGGGGCTTTCAACTAGAATAAAACATCAAAAATAAGCAGATAACCCGATGTCCAGATACAGGGATCTACTGGGATCTGTAACGATCTGCTGGGAATGATGGTTGTGTGTGAAATGTACAGACTTGTCAGGACCTCCAGCCTCGTCAGCCAAAGCACCAGGGTCATCTGAAAATGGTGACTGATATACAGTATCTCACAAAAGTGACTACACCCCTGACATTTCTGTAAATATTTTAGATCTTCTCATGGGACCACACTGAATATCTGACCCTGTGATACAATGTACAGTAGTCAGTGTACGGCTTGTGTAACAGTGTAAATGTGATGCCTCTAAATAACACAACACAGTCATTAATGTCTGAACCGCTGGCAACAGAAGTGAGTACACCCCTAAGTGAAAATGGCTAAACTGTGTCCCATCAGCCATGTTCCCTCCCTATTGTCATGTGACTCATTAGTGTTACCAGGTGTCAGGTGTGAATGGGGGCAGGGTGGTAAATTTGGTGTCATCGCTCCCACACTGGTCACTGCGGTCATCATGGCAAAGAACGCTCTGAGGATCTGATAAAAAGAATTGTTACTCTACATAAGATGGCCCAGGCTATAAGAAGACCGCCGATAACCTGACACTGAGCCGCAGCACGGGGGCACAGACCATACAGTGGTGTAACAAGACAGGGTCCGCTCAGGACCGACCTCACCATGGACAACTACAGAAGGTGAGTGTATGCGCTCAGCGTCGTATCCAGAGGTCGCCTGGTCAGAAGAGACGTACGAGTACTGCCTGCAATACCGCAGAGGTTACATGGCCACACAAGACCTATTCATACAAATAAAGAAAAGACACAACACCTTTTAATGGAAGAAAAATGGCCATGACGTTTATTTTGGGTTGCTTAAACCTAACTAATATAATACTTCAATAATTAATCAGATAAATGTCCATAAAATTCCAACACAAATAACCAATCCGCCCATGGACTGGACGATCTTCTTTTCTTCGTAGAAACCACAGAATACAGAAAATAAGCCTAAGCAGGGCTTTATAAATCCAGCCCACCAAGATATAAAACCACCAATAAGAATCCACCACATCAGGCGCCAATAGAACTGGTCAGAAATCAGTTTAAAATCGCTTGTGGATCATACTGACCTTTGTTTGACCTTTATGTAAATGAAAAAAAACTGATGCAATTCTTTTGAATAAAATGGAGGTTATTCACGGCCTGTGTTGCCATGAGAACCCCCCCCCCCTTTATGCCTTAGTTTTACACAGGGGGGCTACCAGGAGTGGTGGTCTGCCTGTCAGCACACAGACCATACACATTGCATTGCTGCAGAGGTTACAGGGGTGGAGGGTCCGCCTGTCAGTGCCCAGACCATACACATTGCTGTAGAGGTTACAGGGGTGGGGGGTCCGCCTGTCAGTGCCCAGACCATACATATTGCTGTAGAGGTTACAGGAGTGGTGGTCTGCCTGTCAGCACACAGACCATACACATTGCATTGCTGCAGAGGTTACAGGGGTGGGGGGTCTGCCTGTCAGTGCCCAGACCATACACATTGCTGTAGAGGTTACAGGGGTGGGGGTCTGCCTGTCAGTGCCCAGACCATACACATTGCTGTAGAGGTTACAGGAGTGGTGGTCTGCCTGTCAGCACACAGACCATACACATTGCTGTAGAGGTTACAGGGGTGGGGGTCGCCTGTCAGTGCCCAGACCATACACATTGCTGTAGAGGTTACAGGAGTGGTGGTCTGCCTGTCAGCACACAGACCATACACATTGCTGTAGAGGTTACAGGGGTGGGGAGTCCGCCTGTCAGCCACAGACCATACACATTGCTGTAGAGTTTACAGGGTGGGGGGTCTGCCTGTCAGTGCCCAGACCATACACATTGCTGTAGAGGTTACAGGGGTGGGGGGTCTGCCTGTCAGCACACAGACCATACACATTGCTGTAGAGTTACAGGGGTGGGGGTCTGCCTGTCAGTGCCCAGACCATACACATTGCTGTAGAGGTTACAGGGGTGGGGAGTCCGCCTGTCAGCACACAGACCATACACATTGCTGTAGAGTTTACAGGGGTGGGGGGTCTGCCTGTCAGTGCCCAGACCATACACATTGCTGTAGAGGTTACAGGGGTGGGGGGTCTGCCTGTCAGCACACAGACCATACACATTGCTGTAGAGTTTACAGGGGTGGGGGGGTCTGCCTGTCAGTGCCCAGACCATACACATTGCTGTAGAGGTTACAGGGGTGGGGGGTCTGCCTGTCAGCACACAGACCATACACATTGCTGTAGAGGTTACAGGGGTGGGGGGTCTGCCTGTCAGCACACAGACCATACACATTGCTGTAGAGTTTACAGGGGTGGGGGGTCTGCCTGTCAGTGCCCAGACCATACACATTGCTGCAGAGGTTACAGGGGTGGGGAGTCCGCCTGTCAGTGCCCAGACCATACACATTGCTGTAGAGGTTACAGGGGTGGGGGGTCCGCTGTCAGTGCTAAGTCCATACACATTGCTGTAGAGGTTACAGGGGTGGGGGGTCTGCCTGTCAGTGCCCAGACCATACACATTGCTGTAGAGGTTACAGGGGTGGGGAGTCCGCCTGTCAGTGCCCAGACCATACACATTGCTGTAGAGGTTACAGGGTGGGGGGTCTGCCTGTCAGTGCCCAGACCATACACATTGCTGTAGAGGTTACAGGAGTGGTGGTCTGCCTGTCAGTGCCCAGACCATACACATTGCTGTAGAGGTTACAGGGGTGGGGAGTCCGCCTGTCAGTGCCCAGACCATACACATTGCTGCAGAGGTTACAGGGGTGGGGAGTCCGCCTGTCAGTGCCCAGACCATACACATTGCTGTAGAGGTTACAGGGGTGGGGGTCGCCTGTCATGCCCAGACCATACACATTGCTGTAGAGGTTACAGGTGGGGGGTCTGCCTGTCAGTGCCCAGACCATACACATTGCTGTAGAGTTACAGGGTGGGGGTCTGCCTGTCAGTGCCCAGACCATACACATTGCTGTAGAGGTTACAGGGTGGGGGTCCGCCTGTCAGTGCCCAACATACACATTGCTGTAGAGGTTACAGGGTGGGGATCTGCCTGTCAGACCAGACCATACACATTGCTGCAGAGGTTACAGGGGTGGAGGGTCTGCCTGTCATGCCCAGACCATACACTTGCTGAGAGGTTACAGGGTGGGGGTCGCCTGTCAGCACACAGACCATACACATTGCTGAGAGGTTACAGGGTGGGGGTCGCCTGTCAGTGCCCAGACCATACACATTGCTGTAGAGGTTACAGGGGTGGGGGTCTGCCTGTCAGTGCCCAGACCATACACATTGCTGTAGAGGTTACAGGGTGGGGGGTCTGCCTGTCAGTGCCCAGACCATACACATTGCTGTAGAGGTTACAGGGGTGGGGGTCGCCTGTCAGGCCCAGACCATACACATTGCAGTAGAGGTTACAGGGGTGGGGGTCGCCTGTCAGTGCCCAGACCATACACTTGCTGTAGGGTTACAGGGTGGGGAGTCCGCCTGTCAGCACCAGACCATACACATTGCGAGAGGTTACAGGGTGGGGGGTCGCCTGTCAGTGCCCAACCATACACATTGCTGTAGAGGTTACAGGGTGGGGGTCGCCTGTCAGTGCCCAGACCATACACATTGCTGTAGAGGTTACAGGGTGGGGGGTCTGCCTGTCAGTGCCCAGACCATACACATTGCTGTAGAGTTACAGGGTGGGGGTCTGCCTGTCAGTGCCCAGACCATACACATTGCTGTAGAGGTTACAGGGGTGGGGGGTCTGCCTGTCAGTGCCCAACCATACACATTGCTGCAGAGGTTACAGGGGGGGGCGCCGTCAGTGCCCAGACTACACATTGCGGAGGTACAGGGTGGGGTCGCCTGTCAGTGCCCAGACCATACACTTGCTGTAGAGGTTACAGGGGTGGGGAGTCCGCCTGTCAGCCCAGACCATACACATTGCTGAGAGGTTACAGGGTGGGGGGTCGCCTGTCAGTGCCCAGACCATACACATTGCTGTAGAGGTTACAGGGTGGGGGTCTGCCTGTCAGTGCCCAGACCATACACATGCTGTAGAGGTACAGGGTGGGGGGTCTGCCTGTCAGTGCCCAGACCATACACATTGCTGAGAGTTACAGGGGGGGGTCCGCCTGTCAGTGCCCAGACCATACACATTGCGTAGAGGTTACAGGGTGGGGGTCCGCTGTCAGCCCAGACCATCACCTTGCTTAAGGTTACAGGGTGGGGAGTCGCCTGTCTGTGCCCAGACCATACACATTGCGTAGAGTTACAGGGTGGGGATCCGCCTGTCTGTGCCCAGACCATACACATTGCTGTAGAGGTTACAGGGTGGGGGTCCGCCTGTCAGTGCCCAGACCATACACATTGCTGTAGAGGTTACAGGGGTGGGGATCTGCCTGTCTGCCAGACCATACACATTGCTGTAGAGGTTACAGGGTGGGGGTCCGCCTGTCAGTGCCCAGACCATACACATTGCTGAGAGTTACAGGGTGGGGGTCTGCCTGTCAGCCCAGACCATACACATTGCTGTAGAGGTACAGGGGGGGGTCTGCCTGTCAGTGCCCAGACCATACACATTGCTGTAGAGGTTACAGGGGTGGGGAGTCCGCCTGTCAGTGCCCAGACCATACACATTGCTGTAGAGGTTACAGGGTGGGGTCGCCTGTCAGTGCCCAGACCATACACATTGCTGTAGAGGTTACAGGGGTGGGGTCTGCCTGTCAGTGCCCAACCATACACATTGCTGTAGAGGTTACAGGGTGGGGAGTCCGCCTGTCAGTGCCCAGACCATACACATTGCTGCAGAGGTTACAGGGGTGGGGAGTCCGCCTGTCAGTGCCCAGACCATACACATTGCTGTAGAGGTTACAGGGGTGGGGGGTCTGCCTGTCAGTGCCCAGACCATACACATTGCTGTAGAGGTTACAGGGGGGGGGTCTGCCTGTCAGTGCCCAGACCATACACATTGCTGTAGAGGTTACAGGGTGGGGGGTCTGCCTGTCAGTGCCCAGACCATACACATTGCTGTAGAGGTTACAGGGGTGGGGAGTCCGCCTGTCAGTGCCCAGACCATACACATTGCTGTAGAGGTTACAGGTGTGGGGAGTCCGCCTGTCTGTGTCCAGACCATACACATTGCTGTAGAGGTTACAGGGGTGGGGGGTCCGCCTGTCAGTGCCCAGACCATACATATTGCTGTAGAGGTTACAGGGTGGGGGTCTGCCTGTCAGTGCCCAGACCATACACATTGCTGTAGAGGTTACAGGGGTGGGGAGTCCGCCTGTCAGTGCCCAGACCATACACATTGCTGTAGAGGTTACAGGGGTGGAGGGTCTGCCTGTCAGTGCCCAGACCATACACATTGCTGTAGAGGTTACAGGGGTGGGGGTTCTGCCTGTCAGTGCCCAGACCATACACAATGCTGTAGAGGTTACAGGGGTGGGGGGTCTGCCTGTCTGTGCCCAGACCATACACATTGCTGTAGAGGTTACAGGGGTGGAGGGTCCGCCTGTCAGTGCCCAGACCATACACATTGCTGTAGAGGTTACAGGGGTGGGGGGTCTGCCTGTCAGTGCCCAGACCATACACATTGCTGTAGAGGTTACAGGGGTGGGGGGGGGGTCTGCCTGTCAGTGCCCAGACCATACACATTGCTGTAGAGGTTACAGGGGTGGGGAGTCCGCCTGTCTGTGCCCAGACCATACACATTGCGGTAGAGGTTACAGGGGTGGGGGGTCCGCCTGTCAGTGCTAAGACCATACACATTGCTGCAGAGGTTACAGTGGTGGGGGTCCGCCTGTCATTGCTAAGACCATATATATTGCTGCAGAGGTTACAGGGGAGGGGGTCCGTCTGTCAGCACACAGACCATACACCTTGCTTCACAGGGTACAGGTGTGGGGAGTCCGCCTGTCTGTGTCCAGACCATACACATTGCTGTAGAGGTTACAGGGGTGGGGGGTCCGCCTGTCAGTGCCCAGACCATACACATTGCTGTAGAGGTTACAGGGGTGGAGGGTCCGTCTGTCAGCACACAGACCATGCACCTTGCTTCACAGGGTACAGGGGTGGGGAGTCCGCCTGTCTGTGCCCAGACCATACACATTGCGGTAGAGGTTACAGGGGTGGGGGGTCCGCCTGTCAGTGCCCAGACCATACACATTGCTGTAGAGGCTACAGGGGTGGGGGTCCGCCTGTCAGTGCTAAGACCATACACATTGCTGCAGAGGTTACAGTGGTGGGGGTCCGCCTGTCATTGCTAAGACCATATACATTGCTGCAGAGGTTACAGGGGAGGGGGTCCGTCTGTCAGCACACAGACCATACACCTTGCTTCACAGGGTACAGGTGTGGGGAGTCCGCCTGTCTGTGTCCAGACCATACACATTGCTGTAGAGGTTACAGGGGTGGGGGGTCCGCCTGTCAGTGCTAAGACCATACACATTGCTGCAGAGGTTACAGTGGTGGGGGTCCGCCTGTCATTGCTAAGACCATATATATTGCTGCAGAGGTTACAGGGGAGGGGGTCCGTCTGTCAGCACACAAACCATACACCTTGCTTCACAGGTGTACAGGGGTGGGGAGTCCGCCTGTCTGTGCCCAGACCATACACATTGCTGTAGAGGTTACAGGGGTGGGGGGTCCACCTGTCAGTGCCCAGACCATACACATTGCTGTAGAGGTTACAGGGGTGGAGGGTCCGCCTGTCAGTGCCCAGACCATACATATTGCTGTAGAGGTTACAGGGGTGGAGGGTCCACCTGTCAGTGCCCAGACCATACACATTGCTGTAGAGGTTACAGGGGTGGAGGGTCCGCCTGTCAGTGTTAGACCATACACATTGCTGCAGAGGTTACAGGGGTGGGGAGTCCGCCTGTCAGCGCTCAGACCATACACATTGCTGTAGAGGTTACAGGGGTGGAGGGTCCGCCTGTCAGTGCCCAGACCATACACATTGCTGTAGAGGTTACAGGGGTGGAGGGTTCGCCTGTCAGTGTTAAGACCATACACTTTGCTGCAGAGGTTACAGGGGTGGGGGGTCCGCCTGTCAGTGCTTAGACTATACACATTGCTGGAGAGGTTACAGTGGTGGAGGGTCCGCCTCTCAGTGTTAAGACCATACACTTTGCTGCAGAGATTACAGGGGTGAGGGGTCCGCCTGTCAGCACACAGACCATACACCTTGCTTCACAGGGTACAGGTGTGGGGAGTTCCGCCTGTCTGTGTCCAGACCATACACATTGCTGTAGAGGTTACAGGGGTGGGGGGTCCGCCTGTCAGTGCTAAGACCATACACATTGCTGCAGAGGTTACAGTGGTGGGGTCCGCCTGTCATTGCTAAGACCATATATTGCTGCAGAGGTTACAGGGGAGGGGGGTCCGTCTGTCAGCACACAAACCATACACCTTGCTTCACAGGGTACAGGGGTGGGGAGTCCGCCTGTCTGTGCCCAGACCATACACATTGCTGTAGAGGTTACAGGGGTGGGGGGTCCACCTGTCAGTGCCCAGACCATACACATTGCTGTAGAGGTTACAGGGGTGGAGGGTCTGCCTGTCAGTGCCCAGACCATACATATTGCTGTAGAGGTTACAGGGGTGGAGGGTCCACCTGTCAGTGCCCAGACCATACACATTGCTGTAGAGGTTACAGGGGTGGAGGGTCCGCCTGTCAGTGTTAGGACCATACACATTGCTGCAGAGGTTACAGGGGTGGGGAGTCCGCCTGTCAGCGCTCAGACCATACACATTGCTGTAGAGGTTACAGGGGTGGAGGGTCCGCCTGTCAGTGCCCAGACCATACACATTGCTGTAGAGGTTACAGGGGTGAGGGTCCGCCTGTCAGTGTTAAGACCATACACTTTGCTGCAGAGATTACAGGGGTGAGGGGTCCGCTTGTCAGTGCTTAGACTATACACATTGCTGGAGAGGTTACAGTGGTGGAGGGTCCGCCTGTCAGTGCTCAGAGCTCAGACCATACACATTGCTGCAGAGGTTGCAGGGGTGGGGGTCTGCCTGTCAGTGCTCAGACCATACACCTTGCATCAAAGGGTAGAGGGGTGGGGGGTCCGCCTGTCAGTGCCCAGACCATACACATTGCTGCAGAGGGTACAGGACTGAGGGGTCAGCCTGTCTGTGCCCAGACCATACACTTTGCTGCAGAGGTTACAGAGGTGGGGGGTCCGCTTGTCAGTGCTAAGACCATACACATTGCTGTAGAGGTTACAGGGGTGGAGGGTCCGCCTTTCAGTGCTAAGACCATACACATTGCTGCAGAGGTTACAGGGTGGGGGGGTCTGCCTGTCAGCACTCAGACCATACACATTGCTGTAGAGGTTACAGAGGTGAGGGGTCAGCCTGTCAGTGCTAAGACCATACACATTGCTGCATAGGTTACAGGGGTGGGGGTCCACCTGTCAGCGCTCAGACCATACACATTGCTGTAGAGGTTACAGGGGGAGGAGGGGGTCCGCCTGTCTATGCTCAGACCATACATATTGCTGCAGAGGTTACAGGGGTGGGGGACCAACTGTCAGTGCTCAGACGATACACTTTGCTGCAGAGGTTACAGGGGTGGGGGGTCCGCTTGTCAGTGCTAAGTCCATACACATACACATTGCTGCAGAGGATACAGGGGTGGAGGGTCCGTCTGTCAGTGCTAAGACCATACACATTGCTGCAGAGGTTACAGGAGTGGAGGGTCCACCTGTCAGTGCTAAGACCATACACATTGCTGCAGAGGTTACAGGGGTGGGGTCCGGCTGTCAGCGCTCATCACACTGCACCACATTGCTTTACATGGCTGTAGTCCCAGAAGGAAGTCTCTTCTAAAGATGATGCACAAGAATGCAGCAAACAGTTTGCAAAAACAAGCTAAGGACATGGATTAGTGGAGCCGTGTCCTGTGGTCTGATGAGACGAAGATAAACTTATTTGTTCAGATGGTGTCAAGCATGTGTGGCGGTTACCATGTGAGGAACACAAAGAGGAGTGTGTCCTGCCTACAGTCAAGTATGGTGGTGGAGTGTCATGATTTGGGGCTGCATGAGTGCTGCTGGCTGTGGGGGGCTACAATTCATTAAAGGAACCATGAATGTCAACATGTACTACGACATCCTGAACCAGAGCATGATCTCCTCCCTCCAGAAACCGGGCTGCAGGACAGTATTCCACCATAAGACCCCAAACTCTCCTTGTAAAGAAACTGAGGGTAAAGGTGCTGGACTGGCCAAGCATGTCTCCAGACCTAAACCCTATTCAGCATCTGTGGGGCATCATCAACCAGAAGGTGGAGGATCACAAGGTCTCCAACTTCCAACCGCTCCTTAATGTCGTCATGGAGCAGGATAGAGGATTCCGGTGGCCATTGGTGACGCTCCAGTGACCTCAATGCCCTAGAGGGGTAAGGCAGAAAATAATGGTGGTCCACAAAATATTCACACTTAGGACACAATTTGGTCAATGGGGTGTAGTCACTTCTGTTGCCAGCGGTTCAGACATTAATGACTGTGTTGTGTTATTTAGAGGCACCACATTTACACTGTTATACAAGCCGCACACTAACTACTGTACATTGCATCAGTTAGATCTTCAGTGTTTGCCCATGAAAAGATATAAAATATTTACAAAAATCTGAGGGGTGTACTCACTTTTGTGATATACTGTATGCATACATCGCACCAACTTTCTATTATACGTCCAAAAAGGAAAATCTTGTGACAAAAAAAACCAACATAGGCAGATTTTTAGATTTCAGGAGCGGTGTGTTCGGTGCTCATTCATTGGGAGAGGATTTCGACACCCGACGCCATGTTCTCCAGGTCGCCACCCTCTGCCCGCTCACACCGGGGACTGAGGTCTGTTATACACAGTCACTAAACTGCACAGCTCCATCATTTGCAGGACTGAGTCGACTTGAATGCTCAATAGTCCCCAAGATTCCAGGCCACTGATCGGTCTGTTACGTTAATGAAGGCTTATCGCTCACCATATAAGAGAAGCAGGCACGAACTGGCATGCTGATAGCTGCAGAACTTGGCAGTCGGGAGACGTTAGTCCCGCGATAACCTGGAGTCCGTTGGCAGGCGCTGTACAGTCGGCGTCAGCCAAGCTCTGGGTGACAGCACACAACTTATCTAGTAGGCAGCGTGCAGCCCGAGGCCTACAACCCTGGAACCTGCACATTAATCTGTGACACTGGTTCAACCCAGGATGACTTATTTCCTTCTCAATTAGAACATTATTTAGGTCTCTGCCGCAAAGCAACTCCCTTTCTTAAATAAGTTTTCAGCAAAAAGTCTGAGACAGTGACTAGTACTTCTTCACAGTCAGCACAGGACAATCCACCTTTATACAGTCCTGTCTGACAACATGCTGGCTAGGGACACATGGCCTAACAGACACAGCCTGCAGAATCCTAGAAGCCGCATATCCTGACAACCCAGGAAAGGGTAGGAAAAAAAAAAAAAATCCTCAGCTTTCACTCCTGTCTCTGGGAATGCAGTGTGACAACGAATGGCAGTGTCCATGCTCAGCAGTCTGAGAGAGCAGTGTCCGTGCTCAGCAGACTGGGACAGCAGTGTCCGTGCTCAGCTGTCTGAGAGAGCAGTGTCCGTGCTCAGCAGACTGGGACAGCAGTGTCCGTGCTCAGCTGTCTGGGAGAGCTGGGTGTAACGGTGGACATCTATTAGACATGGATCACAAGTAGAAGCTGATATTTCTCTAGGATCGGGTTCTCCCCAATAAGTAAAATCAGCACCTGAATCACTTCATTATGAGGGGTCATTTCTCCAGTTGCCAGTATTCACAGCGTCGCAGTTAACTGCCAAGGAGTCAGCGCCAAGGCCTGCAGCTCCTGTGACCACAGTCGGGCAGAAATCTATGGGAAAACATTTTCTTCCTCATTTGACTTGATGAAAGGCTTTGTTTGGTTTGTATGGCAAGATAAAAGAAATAATAGAAGTGCTCATAAGATTGTGCCGCGCACATAGAAACGCTGCCAGCTGTGGCCAGAGCACAGGACACATTCCAGGACTTGCA
The DNA here is from genome assembly GCA_033576555.1 of Oophaga sylvatica. Taxonomy (NCBI): domain Eukaryota; kingdom Metazoa; phylum Chordata; class Amphibia; order Anura; family Dendrobatidae; genus Oophaga; species Oophaga sylvatica. The sequence continues at coordinate 397,566,183 of JARQOD010000001.1, forward strand.
CGGTCGCACACGGTGCCAAGTGACCCAATTGGAAACTACAATGTTTGATGTCGGCGGGTGCAGTTCTGTGCCAGAGCCACTGACTCATCAGAAAGGGGATTATCAGCCCAGTAAGCAAACAAGGCCGATCACTGACTCCGATCACTGACTGGTCTGGCCCTGTGTGCGCCTCGGCTGTCACATCTCTGCCCGCTGCTTGTCTGGCACATGCATGAAAAGGGCACTACACATGTGTGTGCAGTGATTATCTGCAGATTCTATTTGGGGACTTTTGCAAAAAAAATTATTTAAGACATGGATCTTTCTCCAGTTTACATTTCAGTCAGATGTTAAAAAAAAAAAAAGATCATGGATGACCAAGCAAAATCCTGACACCAAGACCGATCCATCATTGATGCCACCGGGTAGCAACGGCCAGCCCTAGGCCAGCTGTCAGTCAATCCTGGTTTTTCCACAAACAGCAGCATTTCTTCTGGGGACAGGAAAGCATAAGCATAAGATGCTAGATCTCAGAAGGATGATATCTGCTGCCACAAATCTAACATCTCACTCCTGAAATCTAGATTCAACATGCACCAGTCTTGTATTCCAGAGCTGCATTCACAATCCTGCTTCTTGACCTGGAAACAGGGAGTTGGAAATGTAAGACTATAGATGAACTGCAGAAAGTTCCCAGAGCAATAAACAGAAGTGTGAATGCAGCTTTGGATGTGACTGGAGAATGATGCAGAGCATCAGATGAGTAAATGGAGGTGGACATAGTTGTGCTTCCATTTATAGGATGTTCCCCAAATCCCGAACAGTGAGTGTCGGAGCATGCTGGGTGGTCCAGGCGGATAATCTGTACAAACCCAGGGATATTTTTGCTTCTCATGCAGACGGCGCTGTAATTGACAAATAATATGGAGCAGTGCAGTGCAGGGACAAGATTTATACCTCCATACATACACTGAAAGCTCCTCACTGCAGCAGGATAATAATAATAATAATCTTTATTTTTATATAGCGCTAACATATTCCGCAGCGCTTTACAGTTTGCACACATTATTGTCGCTGTCCCAGATGGGGCTCACAATCTAGATTCCCTATCTGTATGTTTTTGGAGTGTGGGAGGAAACCAGAGTACCTGGAGGAAACCCACGCGAACACGGGGAGAACATACAAACTCCTTGCAGATGTTGTCCTAGGTGGGATTCGAACCCAGGACTCCAGCGCTGTAGATGAAATTCTGGGGCCCAGCTAAACCAAAGTGCAGACCCTAATCGATGCTGGACGTAAAGATGAATCAAGCACATGAGGACGGTCTGAGGCGGCAGAGTCTGGAGCACTTCACCTCTGACACCCTGAGTGATGTGCTGCATGTGTCAGGCGTGATGAGGGCAGCGCTCTGATTAGGACCAGTGGACTGGCGGCCATGGCAGAAGTCAAAGCTTCACCCTGCAGGTCTACAATAAAACATAGACAGAAGGCCAGATGGAGGGGTCAGTCCACCCTAGGGATCCCTGACTATGGCGGTAACACTTGCTGTATCCTTGGCAGTGGTGTATAAATATGAAGGAGGTCCCTGAAGCAGAATCGCAGCATGTACTCAGTGTCCCACACTGTGCCATCTGGCACAAGCCCCGGGTCTGATGGCTGCTATACAAAGCTGGCCTAAGCGCACAATATTGGGGTCCAGCTTTACATGGGTCTGCCGGCCCCCAAAGCCAGACACAAGGTTGATGGGGGTGTCACTGCCCCAGGTGGCAAAGCAGCAGCGTCCTGTGACAGCTCAAGCCCAGCAGACCCCCCCCTAGGCCTCATATACTCGTCCCAGCAGCTCCACCATCTACTCCCCACATGGCGGCTAAATCCACTGCACAGTAATTGTGAGATCTCCGTCCCACAGCTGCGTGGAGGAGATTACAAATCCATTCTACCTGATACACCGAAATGTCGCTACCTCGTTCCCGGCCAAAATCCGCTCAGCCATAAAGTGCAGGTGATGGATTAGCCGCGACGTCCCCTGTGTTTTATTGTTCACAACCCACCGGTCCCCTTATTGCATTATCTATACTGCGATCGGAACGGCAGAGAAATGCAGAGAATGATCCTCACATATCACATGTGACAGGTGGTGCAGATTGTGCATCCGGTATCGCCCGTGATATACACCGAATACAGACAGACCTTGAAGAGCAGAAATGCGACATCCATAAATCACTCACCTGACTCTATATATATCTGCCAACATGTTAATTACTACGAGTGCTGGTGCCATCAAAGCAGTAACTCCTTCCTGCCCAGAAACTGAGCATCCCAGGCAGGCAGCGCGACCTGCAGTTCACTGGAAACCGCCCTCTATAATCATATCTGGGAGAGCGCTGCTGCCCATCAGCTAACAGACACATGAGGGCCGCACAGACCTCTGCTAGTTATGCAATCATAACTGCTTGCACATGTTCACACTTTATTCTGTTCGGAGGCGCTGCTCAGTTTTTGGTGCATTTATTCCTACCAAAGCTCGTTGCTCAAATATTGGCTCATCCATTGGGCCGATAATCATCTGACAAGCCAGCAATATGATTGTTCGTCGGGTGAAAGGATTCATGAGAACAGATCACTAGTCTGCGGCTGATTGGCAATATATGTAATGGACGTTGATTAAAGGAATACAGGCAGGTGTCCGTAATGGGCCCCTAACCCTGGTGTCTAAGCAGCAGGAACTCTGCGTGCAGAGTGGGACCCTAAAATCCACCACGTCTCAAATTAAAGTGAAGCTGCGAGATCTGGCATTGTGAACTAAACAAGCTGTGCTACATCCATCACTGAAGGTCACAGGATGGGAACGTTATTGGAGCAGTGACAGATCAGTAATCGCTCAGTAATGTTTGAAGCACCGTGACAGCTGGTAGATCAGGCCCACCCGGAAGATCGAAAGATCAGAGCCATCCGGAAGATCGAAAGATCAGAGCCATCCGGAAGATCGAAAGATCAGAGCCATCCGAAAGATCAGAGCCATCCGAAAGATTGAAAGATCAGAGCCACCAGGAAGATCGGAAGATCAGAGCCATCAGAAAGATCAGAGCCATCCGGAAGATCAGAGCCATCCGGAAGATCAGAGCCATCCGGAAGATCAGAGCCATCCAGAAGATCAGAGCCATCCGGAAGATCAGAGCCATCCGGAAGATCAGAGCCATCCGGAAGATCAGAGCCATCCGGAAGATCAGAGCCATCCGGAAGATCAGAGCCATCCAGAAGATCGGAAGATCACAGCCATCCGAAAGATCAGAGCCATCCAGAAGATCAAAAGATCAGAGCCATCAGAAAGATTAGAGCCATCCGAAAGATTAGAGCCATCTGAAAGATCAGAGCCATCCGGAAGATCGAAAGATCAGAGCCATCCGGAAGATCGAAAGATCAGAGCCATCCGAAAGATCAGAGCCATCCGGAAGATCGAAAGATCAGAGCCATCCGGAAGATCAGAGCCATCCGGAAGATCGAAAGATCAGAGCCATCCGGAAGATCGAAAGATCAGAGCCATCCGGAAGATCAGAGCCATCCAGAAGATCGAAAGATCAGAGCCATCAGAAAGATTAGAGCCATCCAGAAGATCGAAAGATCAGAGCCATCCGGAAGATCGGAAAATCACAGCCATCCGAAAGATCAGAGCCATCCAGAAGATCGAAAGATCAGAGCCATCCGAAAGATCAGAGCCATCCGAAAGATCAGAGCCACCCGGAAGATCGGAAGACCAGATCCATCGGGAAAATCAGATCCATCGAGAAGATCAGAGCCATCGGGAAGATCAGAGCCATCCGAAAGATCAGAGCCATCCGAAAGATTAGAGCCATCCGAAAAATCAGAGCCATCCGGAAGATCAGAGCCATCCGGAAGATCGAAAGATCAGAGCCATCCAAAAGATTAGAGCCATCCGAAAGATCATAGCCATCCAGAAGATCGGAAGATCACAGCCATCCGAAAGATCAGAGCCATCCAGAAGATCAAAAGATCAGAGCCATCCGAAAGATTAGAGCCATCTGAAAGATCAGAGCCATCCGGAAGATCGAAAGATCAGAGCCATCCGGAAGATCGAAAGATCAGAGCCATCCGGAAGATCGAAAGATCAGAGCCATCCGGAAGATCGAAAGATCAGAGCCATCCGGAAGATCGAAAGATCAGAGCCATCCGAAAGATCAGAGTCATCCGAAAGATCAGAGCCATCCGAAAGATCAGAGCCATCCGAAAGATCAGAGCCATCCGAAAGATCAGAGCCATCCGAAAGATCAGAGCCATCCGAAAGATCAGAGCCATCCGGAAGATCGAAAGATCAGAGACATCCGGAAGATCGAAAGATCAGAGCCATCCGGAAGATCAGAGCCATCCAGAAGATCGAAAGATCAGAGCCATCCGAAAGATTAGAGCCATCCAGAAGATCGAAAGATCAGAGCCATCGGGAAGATCAGAGCCATCCGGAGTTCAGAGCCATCCGAAAGATCAGAGCCATCCGAAAGATTAGAGCCATCCGAAAAATCAGAGCCATCCGGAAGATCAGAGCTATCCGGAAGATCGAAAGATCAGAGCCATCCAAAAGATTAGAGCCATCCAAAAGATTAGAGCCATCCGAAAAATCAGAGCCATTCGGAAGATCGGAAGATCACAGCCATCCGAAAGATCAGAGCCATCCAGAAGATCGGAAGATCACAGCCATCCGAAAGATCAGAGCCATCCAGAAGATCGAAAGATCAGAGCCATCCGAAAGATTAGAGCCATCTGAAAGATCAGACCCATCCGGAAGATCAGAGCCGTCCGAAAGATCAGAGCCATCCGAAAGATCAGAGCCATCCGAAAGATCAGAGCCATCCGAAAGATCAGAGCCATCCAGAAGATCGGAAGATCACAGCCATCCGAAAGATCAGAGCCATCCAGAAGATCGAAAGATCAGAGCCATCCGAAAGATTAGAGCCATCCAGAAGATCGAAAGATCAGAGCCATCCGAAAGATTAGAGCCATCCAGAAGATCGGAAGATCACAGCCATCCGGAAGATCGGAAGATCAGATCCATCGAGAAGATCAGAGCCATCGGGAAGATCAGAGCCATCTGAAAGATCAGAGCCATCGGGAAGATCAGAGCCATCCGAAAGATCAGAGCCACCCGGAAGATCGGAAGACCAGATCCATCGGGAAGATCAGATCCATCGAGAAGATCAGAGCCATCGGGAAGATCAGAGCCATCCGAAAGATCAGAGCCATCTGAAAGATTAGAGCCATCCGAAAAATCAGAGCCATCCGGAAGATCAGAGCCATCCGGAAGATCGAAAGATCAGAGCCATCCAAAAGATTAGAGCCATCCGAAAGATCAGAGCCATCCAGAAGATCGGAAGATCACAGCCATCCGAAAGATCAGAGCCATCCAGAAGATCAAAAGATCAGAGCCATCCGAAAGATTAGAGCCATCTGAAAGATCAGAGCCATCCGGAAGATCGAAAGATCAGAGCCATCCGGAAGATCGAAAGATCAGAGCCATCCGAAAGATCAGAGCCATCCGGAAGATCGAAAGATCAGAGCCATCCAGAAGATCGAAAGATCAGAGCCATCCAAAAGATCAGAGCCATTCGGAAGATCGGAAGACCAGATCCATCGGGAAGATCAGAGCCATCCGAAAGATCAGAGCCATCCGAAAGATCAGAGCCATCCGAAAGATCAGAGCCATCCGAAAGATCAGAGCCATCCGAAAAATCAGAGCCATCCGAAAAATCAGAGCCATCCGAAAAATCAGAGCCATCCGGAAGATCAGAGCCATCCGGAAGATCAGAGCCATCCGGAAGATCAGAGCCATCCGGAAGATCAGAGCCATCCGGAAGATCAGAGCCATCCGAAAGATCAGAGCCATCCGGAAGATCGAAAGATCAGAGCCATCCGGAAGATCAGAGCCATCCGGAAGATCGAAAGATCAGAGCCATCCAGAAGATCGGAAGATCACAGCCATCCGAAAGATCAGAGCCATCCAGAAGATCAAAAGATCAGAGCCATCAGAAAGATTAGAGCCATCCGAAAGATTAGAGCCATCTGAAAGATCAGAGCCATCCGGAAGATCGAAAGATCAGAGCCATCCGGAAGATCGAAAGATCAGAGCCATCCGGAAGATCGAAAGATCAGAGCCATCCGGAAGATCAGAGCCATCCGGAAGATCGAAAGATCAGAGCCATCCGGAAGATCGAAAGATCAGAGCCATCCGGAAGATCAGAGCCATCCAGAAGATCGAAAGATCAGAGCCATCAGAAAGATTAGAGCCATCCAGAAGATCGAAAGATCAGAGCCATCCGGAAGATCGGAAAATCACAGCCATCCGAAAGATCAGAGCCATCCAGAAGATCGAAAGATCAGAGCCATCCGAAAGATCAGAGCCATCCGAAAGATCAGAGCCACCCGGAAGATCGGAAGACCAGATCCATCGGGAAAATCAGATCCATCGAGAAGATCAGAGCCATCAGGAAGATCAGAGCCATCCGAAAGATCAGAGCCATCCGAAAGATTAGAGCCATCCGAAAAATCAGAGCCATCCGGAAGATCAGAGCCATCCGGAAGATCGAAAGATCAGAGCCATCCAAAAGATTAGAGCCATCCGAAAGATCAGAGCCATCCAGAAGATCGGAAGATCACAGCCATCCGAAAGATCAGAGCCATCCAGAAGATCAAAAGATCAGAGCCATCCGAAAGATTAGAGCCATCTGAAAGATCAGAGCCATCCGGAAGATCGAAAGATCAGAGCCATCCGGAAGATCGAAAGATCAGAGCCATCCGGAAGATCGAAAGATCAGAGCCATCCGGAAGATCGAAAGATCAGAGCCATCCGGAAGATCGAAAGATCAGAGCCATCCGAAAGATCAGAGCCATCCGAAAGATCAGAGCCATTTGAAAGATCAGAGCCATCCGAAAGATCAGAGCCATCCGAAAGATCAGAGCCATCCGAAAGATCAGAGCCATCCGAAAGATCAGAGCCATCCGAAAGATCAGAGCCATCCGGAAGATCGAAAGATCAGAGACATCCGGAAGATCGAAAGATCAGAGCCATCCGGAAGATCAGAGCCATCCAGAAGATCGAAAGATCAGAGCCATCCGAAAGATTAGAGCCATCCAGAAGATCGAAAGATCAGAGCCATCGGGAAGATCAGAGCCATCCGGGAGTTCAGAGCCATCCGAAAGATCAGAGCCATCCGAAAGATTAGAGCCATCCGAAAGATCAGAGCCATCCGAAAGATTAGAGCCATCCGAAAAATCAGAGCCATCCGGAAGAATCAGAGCTATCCGGAAGATCGAAAGATCAGAGCCATCCAAAAGATTAGAGCCATCCAAAAGATTAGAGCCATCCGAAAAATCAGAGCCATTCGGAAGATCAGAGCGATCCGGAAGATCGAAAGATCAAAGCCATCCAAAAGATTAGAGCCATCCGAAAGATCAGAGCCATCCAGAAGATCGAAGATCACAGCCATCCGAAAGATCAGAGCCATCCAGAAGATCGAAAGATCAGAGCCATCCGAAAGATTAGAGCCATCCAGAAAGATCAGAGCCATCCGAAAGATCAGAGCCATCCGAAAGATCAGAGCATCCGAAAGATCAGAGCCATCCGAAAGATCAAGCCATCCGAAAGATCAGAGCCATCCAGAAGATCGGAAGATCACAGCCATCCGAAAGATCAGAGCCATCCAGAAGATCGAAAGATCAGAGCCATCCAAAGATTAGAGCCATCCAGAAGATCGAAAGATCAGAGCCATCCGAAAGAGATTAGAGCCATCGAAAGATCAGAGCCATCCGAAAGATCAGAGCCATCCAGAAGATCGGAAGATCACAGCCATCCGGAAGATCGGAGATCAGATCCATCGAGAAGATCAGTAGCCATCGGGAAGATCAGAGCCATCGAAAGATCAGAGCCATCCGGGAAGATCAGAGCCATCCGAAAGATCAGAGCCACCGAAGATCGGAAGATCAGACCATCCGAGAAGATCAGAGCCATCGGAAGATCGAAGATCCCATCGAGAAGATCAGAGCCATCGGGAAGATCAGAGCCATCCGAAAGATCAGAGCCATCGAAAGATCAGAGCCATCCGAAAGATCAGAGCCATCCGGAAGATCAGAGCCATCGGAATGATCGAAAGATCAGAGCCATCCGAGAAGATAGATCCATCCGAAAGATCAGAGCCATCCAGAAGAATCGAAAGATCAGAGCCATCCGAAAGATTAGAGCCATCGAAAGATCAGAGCCATCCGGAAGATCGAAGATCAGAGCCATCCGAAAGATCAGAGCCATCCGAGAAGATCGAAAGATCAGAGCCATCCAGAAGATCGAAAGATCAGATCATGAGCCATCCAAAAGATCAGAGCCATCGGAAGATCGAAAGATCAGAGCCATCCGAAAGATCAGACCATCGGAGATCAGATCAGAGCCATCGAGATCGAAGATCAGAGCCATCGGAAGATCAGAGCCATCGGAAGATCGAAGACCATCTCGGAAGATCAGAGCCATCGGGAAGATCAGAGCCATCGGGAAGATCAGAGCCATCGGGAAGATCAGAGCCATCGGGAAGTTTCAGAGCCATCCGGAAGATCAGAGCCATCCGGAAAGATCAGAGCCATCCGAAAGATCAGAGCCATCGAAGTCGAGCATGAGTCAGAGCCATCCGAAAGATCAGAGCCATCCGAAAATCAGAGCCATCCGGAAGATCAGAGCCATCCGAAAGATCAGAGCCATCCGAAAGATCAGAGCCATCCGAAAGATCAGAGCCATCCGGAAGATCAGAGCCATCCGGAAGATCAGAGCCATCGGAAGATCAGAGCCATCCGGAAGATCAGAGCCATCCGGAAGATCAGAGCCATCCGAAAGATCAGAGCCATCCGGAAGATCAGAGCCATCCGGAAGATCGAAGATCAGAGCCATCCAAAAGATTAGAGCCATCGAAATCACGAGCATGAAGATCAAGATGAGATCGAAAGATAGAGCATCCAAAAGATAAGCCATCCGAAAGATCAGAGTCATCCAGAAGATCGAAGATCACAGCCATCCGAAAGATCAGAGCCATCCAGAAGATCGAAAGATCAGAGCCATCCGAAAGATTAGAGCCATCCAAGATCGAAAGATCAGAGCCATCCGAAAGATTAGAGCCATCTGAAAGATCAGAGCCATCCGAAAGATCAGAGCCATCCGAATATAAGATCAGAGCCATCCAGAAGATCGGAAGATCACATCCATCCGAAAGATCAGAGCCATCCAGAAGATCGAAAGATCAGAGCCATCCGAAAGATTAGAGCCATCCAGAAGATCGAAAGATCAGAGCCATCCGAAAGATTAGAGCCATCTGAAAGATCAGAGCCATCCGAAAGATCAGAGCCATCCAGAAGATCGGAAGATCAGAGCCATCCGGAAGATCGGAAGATCAGATCCATCGAGAAGATCAGAGCCATCGGGAAGATCAGAGCCATCCGGAAGATCAGAGCCATCCGAAAGATTAGAGCCATCCGAAAAATCAGAGCCATCCAAAAGATTAGAGCCATCCAGAAGATCGGAAGATCACAGCCATCCGAAAGATCAGAGCCATCCAGAAGATCGAAAGATCAGAGCCATCCGAAAGATTAGAGCCATCCAGAAGATCGAAAGATCAGAGCCATCCGAAAGATTAGAGCCATCTGAAAGATCAGAGCCATCCGGAAGATCGAAAGATCAGAGCCATCCGGAAGATCGAAAGATCAGAGCCATCCGAAAGATCGAAAGATCAGAGCCATCCGAAAGATCAGAGTCATCCGGAAGATCGAAAGATCAGAGTCATCCGGAAGATCAGAGCCATCCAGAAGATCGAAAGATCAGAGCCATCCGAAAGATCAGAGCCATCCAGAAGATCGGAAGATCACAGCCATCCGAAAGATCAGAGACATCCAGAAGATCGAAAGATCAGAGCCATCCGAAAGATTAGAGCCATCCAGAAGATCGAAAGATCAGAGCCATCCAAAAGATTAGAGCCATCCAGAAGATCGAAAGATCAGAGCCATCCGAAAGATCAGAGCCATCCAGAAGATCGGAAGATCACAGCCATCCGGAAGATCGGAAGATCACAGCCATCCGGAAGATCGGAAGATCACAGCCATCCGGAAGACCAGAGCCATCCGGAAGACCAGAGCCATCCGGAAGACCAGAGCCATCCGGAAGACCAGAGCCATCCGGAAGACCAGAGCCATCCGGAAGACCAGAGCCATCCGGAAGACCAGAGCCATCCGGAAGACCAGAGCCATCCGGAAGACCAGAGCCATCCGGAAGATCAGAGCCATCCGGAAGATCAGAGCCATCCGGAAGATCAGAGCCATCCGGAAGATCAGAGCCATCCGGAAGATCAGAGTCATCCGGAAGATCAGAGCCATCTGAAAGATCAGAGCCATCCAGAAGATCAGAGTGGGACCCTAAAATCCACCACGTCTCAAATCAAAGTGAAGCTGCGAGATCTGGCATTGTGAACTAAACAAGCTGTGCTACATCCATCACTGAAGGTCACAGGATGGGAACGTTATTGGAGCAGTGACTGATCAGTAATCGCTCAGTAATGTTTGAAGCACCTTGACAGCTGGTAGATCAGGCCCACCCGGAAGATCGAAAGATCAGAGCCATCCGGAAGATCAGAGCCATCCGGAAGATCAGAGCCATCCGAAAGATCAGAGCCATCCGAAAGATCAGAGCCATCCGAAAGATCAGAGCCATCCGAAAGATCAGAGCCATCCGAAAGATCAGAGCCATCCGAAAGATCAGAGCCATCCGAAAGATCAGAGCCATCCGAAAGATCAGAGCCATCCGAAAGATCAGAGCCATCCGAAAGATCAGAGCCATCCAAAAGATCAGAGCCATCCGAAAGATCAGAGCCACCAGGAAGATCGGAAGATCAGAGCCATCAGAAAGATCAGAGCCATCCGGAAGATCAGAGCCATCCGGAAGATCAGAGCCATCCGGAAGATCAGAGCCATCCGGAAGATCAGAGCCATCCGGAAGATCAGAGCCATCCGGAAGATCAGAGCCATCCGGAAGATCAGAGCCATCCGGAAGATCAGAGCCATCCGGAAGATCAGAGCCATCCGGAAGATCAGAGCCATCCGGAAGATCAGAGCCATCCGAAAGATCAGAGCCATCCAGAAGATCGAAAGATCAGAGCCATCCGAAAGATTAGAGCCATCCAGAAGATCGAAAGATCAGAGCCATCCGAAAGATTAGAGCCATCTGAAAGATCAGAGCCATCCGGAAGATCAGAGCCATCCGGAAGATCAGAGCCATCCGGAAGATCAGAACCATCCGGAAGATCAGAGCCATCCGGAAGATCAGAGCCATCCGGAAGATCAGAGCCATCCGGAAGATCAGAGCCATCCGGAAGATCGAAAGATCAGGCAAACCCAGAAGATCGAAAGATGAGAGCCATCCGGAAGTTCGAAAGATCAGAGCCATCCGGAAGATCGAAAGATAATAGCCAGCCGAAAGATCAGAGCCATCCGGAAGATCGAAAGATCAGAGCCATCCGGAAGTTCGAAAGATCAGAGCCATCCGGAAGATCGAAAGATAATAGCCAGCCGAAGGATCGGAGCCATCCGGAAGATCGAAAGATCAGAGCCATCCGGAAGATCGAAAGATCAGAGCCATCCAAAAGATTGAAATATCAGAGCCATCCAGAAGATCGAAAGATCAGAGCCATCCGGAAGATCGGAAGATAATAGCCAGCCGAAAGATCAGAGCCATCCGGAAGATCGAAAGATTAGAGCCATCCGGAAGATCGGAAGATAAGAGCCATCCGGAAGATCAGAGCCATCTGAATGATGAGAGCCATCCGGAAGATCGAAAGATCAGGAGGCCATCCGGAAGATCAGAGCCATCCGGAAGATCACAGCCATCCGGAAGATCAAGCCATCCGGAAGATCAGAGCCATCCAGAAGATCAGAGCCATCCGGAAGATCAGAGCCACATCCGGAAGATCGAAAGATCAGAGACACCCAGAAGATCGAAAGATCAGAGTCATCCGGAAGATCGAAAGATCAGAGCCATCCGGTAGATCGAAAGATCAGAGCCATCCGGAAGATTGAAAGATCAGAGCCATAAGGAAGATCGTAAGATCAGAGCCATCCAGAAGATCGAAAGATCAGAACCATCTGGAAGATCAGACCCATCCGGAAGATCGGAATATCAGAGCCATCCGTAAGATCAGAGCCATCTGGAAGACCAAAAGATCAGAGCCATCCGGTAAATCAAAATATCAGAGCCATCCGGAAAATCAAAATATCAGAGCCATCCGGAAGATCAAAATATCAGAGCCATCAGGAAAATCGGAAGATCAGAGACATCTGGAAGATCAGAACCAACCAAAAGTCGTGATCTTTAGTGGAGAAATTAGAGAAACTATCAGCATTTGTTTAACCCCTTCATGGCATGGCACTTTTCTGGTTTTGTAACTTTCTTACCTTTCCATCCTCATCGCCCTGTGGCATCTTGTGTTTTGTGAGACAAGTTGTAGTTCAATGACACCAAACAATGTGCTGGGAATGGGAAATGCACAAAAAAGGCAAAGCCGTCATTCTTTGTTAGGGTTTGGTATTATGGCGTTTACTGTAAGGTAACAGTGACCTGGCAGCGTCATCCTCTGGGTTGGTGCGATTACGGCGACACCAAACTTGTGTCGGATTTTTTATTTAAGTGAAAGTCAGACACCCTTCAGCACGTTGTGGGTGGAGGAGTCGGGGGGCTTGTGCCATCTGGGGTTGTTAGTGACACCGGGGGTAGATACGACATTTGGATCCCTTTGTTTTGTGTTCTGATTTTTTTTTCTCTTTCCAGCTTTAGATTTGATGAATCGGACTCCTACAGATGTAGATTCTGACACCACAGGTTTGGTTTAATTTGTTTTATTTATATTTAATGGGGGAAAAGAGAGAGATTCACATAATACTTTTATTTTTAACTTTTTTTTTAACCTGTGATTAATTGCTTGATCTAAGTGCTTCAGTACCATAGTATCAGTACCAGTCATGGTCTCCTATGAAGCCCAGCCACAAGCTGTGTTTCACCAAAGCATCGTCATTGAAGGTACGGAGGGTCTTCAGCAGACCCCTGGATTTCATGGAAGCAATCCCGTGGCTGCCCTGCAATTGTACGGCGCTGTAAATGGCCACTGTCTTCTTACATAAGATAGGCAGCCACAGACTCACTGTACTCGGCAGCACATCGACGAGTCGCCATTGGAGGTAAATACCGCCTAATGATTAAATGTGATGTCCAGAGATATTAATTCTTCTTCAGACTGGGTACATAAAACATAAAGCCTCCCCACATCTCCCAGTCACTGATGGCATCTACTGATCCCATCTCAGCCGATCACTGATCGAGGAGGGTCGCAGAGCAAATCTGGCCTTCTGCCATGTGTTAATCGAGTTTTCCAGTATCAGAAAACCCTTCTGCTTTACCAGTGCTGAGTCTCCGCCGCTGCCTGTTTTTGTTTGCAGCACTGAGGTACACAGCGCTGCAGACAATCATTGAACTCACAGACTCTGCCCGAGTTTAAGGCTCAAGCTCCTGAGCTAACCGATTGGCTGCAGATCTGTCAACATGATGTCAGCAATGCAGACAATAACAGTCCCTGCAGGAGTCACTATAGACATAAAGTTAAAGTGTCAATCCCTCTTCTCCAAACCTATAATAAATAAACATTGTGGCACTGCTTTGTACCCCACACCCTCGGAGTCCATCTAACCCTGGGCCACTGTGAAGCATCTCCTCCTGGAACACTGCTGCAAATTCGCCTCATGTCCAGGAAGCAAAATATGTGCAGAAAAAAAAAACCTCCTGTATGTCTCATTCAGCCCTGAATGTGTTCACTGCTACTTATGACAGACAAATCACCTCCTGGTTCTGGACAAGGAGAAGACTGAGATGTTATAAAGGGTCAAGTGAGATCATGAGCTATGAAGTCCAAAAAGCTAAGGCTAAAGCCCGGGTCTCACATAGCGATACACCAGCGATCCCGACAACGATCAGGATCGCTGGTGTATCGCTACATTATCGCTGCTGAGCTGCCAAACAGGCAGCTCAGGCAGCGATCAGTACAAGCGACACTGCGGGTAACATCGCTTAGTTACCCGCAGTGTACGTTGGATACCAGCGCCCTGATGCAGGGAGCTGGTAACCAAGGTACACATCAGGTTTCCAGGCGCCGCGCGGTGCCTGGAAACCCGCTGTGTACCTTGGTTACCAGCTCCCTGCTTCAGGGAGCTGGTATCCAAGGTACACAGCGGGTTTCTAGGCACAGCCCCGCGCCTAGAAACCCGCTATGTACCTTGGTTACCAGCGGATCGCTGGTCTCCCGCCTGTCACACGCAGCGATGCGTGCCTGTCAGCGGGAGACCAGCGATCAAAAAAATGTCCTGGCCTTTCAGCGACGATCAGCGATACCCGGCAGGGGGGCTGATCGTCGCTGAATGTCACACACAGCGATATCGCTGGTGAGCTCGCTGCTGCGTCACAAAACTAGTGACTCAGCAGCGATCTCGCTAGTGAGATCGCTGTGTGAGAGGGGGGCTTAAGTTCACACTAGGCGTTTTTTTCAGGGTTTTTTTAATGCAAATTTTGAGCTGTGTTTTACAGTACCAGCAAAGTCTGAGATTTCACAAATCTTGTTGTTTTTTTTGTCATCAGTATTTTGTGCTTTGCGTGTTTTTTTTACACAATAAAGCGTGTCACTTCTTTCACCATTTTTCACCCAATGGTGAATGGGTGGAGAAAAGATGCTGAAAATCCACAGGTATCAGGTTTTGCTGTGTTTTAGCGCCAAAACCTGATTCTGTAGAATAGGAGTTTTTTTCACTAAACTTTCTCAGCATACACAAGAGACAAATCTAGCATGTCAAAAATACAGAAAAAACGCAGCAAAAATGCAAGAAAAACTTGCTTTTTTTCTGCAGCTTCTTTCCTGACAAGAGATCAGGTTTTGCAGCAGAAAAATAACAGTGAAAAAAGCCAAGTGTGAACCTTCCCTAAAGACAAAAAAGAAAAAGCAGTAGATTACTCCATCAGGAGCCGCTGAGAGCATGGCAAGACCCCAGCCGACCGCCCGATAACGGGGAAGGGACGTATAATGCCACTGGTGTTCAATCACAAAACTTACAGCCTTTAATCTCCTGCAAATGACACCAGAACCGACATTTCCAATGTTGGAAGTCCCAGGTACTGCTGCAAACATGGATCGCACAGTGCTCGTCTGTCAGATGGTGCAAAAGAAGAGCAGTAAGGAGGGTCACCGTATCCAGCACATTGTCCCTACGTTTGGTCACTAGCATGATGGACTCAGCATCCAGAATAAAAAGCCTGTGCTGGACCCCTGAATGCTTCTTCAAGCCCATCACCACAGTGCTAAGTGCTGCAGAAGCCAGGACTCTGTTCAGGTCACACAGCAGCCTCAGAGTCAGAGATCACAAGAGGACACATAGGGAACGTCAGGCCAGACATGCACAGACCGTTTTTCCCCTGTTTGTTTCCCCCCAAGTTTACAAACTCTGAGCACGTCCCGTCCCCGGCCTTCCTAACATGGGACATTGCTGGGGGATTCAGTTCATAGTCATTTCAGAAACCACAACTCTCTCCAGAACAGGACGCCATTAACCTCATCCTCACCAGAAACCCTGGTGATAAGCTTCGGCAGTATGCTGCGGCTCTGCCAGGCACTCAATGGGTTCAGTGTGACAACTTCCGAGATTACAGGGATCAGATGTACTTACAATGTTTAATGTAACACAGACATGGCCTGGCACCGAGGTCTGCAGGGCCGTGCCCTTCCCAAAACCTAAACACCCCAGCAGCTGAGTCCAAAAAACTCTTCATTATTGCAGTGAAAAACAAAACAGGAGGGAGAGACATCCAGAGCGCACATTGTAATGAACCAGCTGGGAAGAACAGCAAACTGTAGATTGTCATGAGTAGGTTTCATAACGCCCCGGGGCGACGACTGCAAATCATCGGATTCTATAAAGCCGCAGACCTTGGCGCATATTAAAAGGCCAGAACCACAAACCCCCGACTATGGGAGCCACAATCCGATGCTGTGAAAGACAAAGGGGTGAGGTGCCGAAGTTTAGACAGAGGAAGAAGGTAGGGCACTGAATGTAGGTGGGGGTCGTGCTAGGGGACTTCATCAGGGTCATGCTGGGCCCCTCTAAAGAATAAACTACATCAAAACAGGGCTCTCAAAAAGAACCAGCTAACGTCTCCTGGGAAATGTCAGGTGACGGCGAGCCCCGATGTGTGACTGGGGGCACAAACGGGAATAAATCTCCTGGGGAATTTAACAAATCGTCACCTTTGTGTCCAGCCAGTGATGGGAAGAAAATGAGGTCACGGACCCCCTGCAGCATAACGTCCAGACTTATAGGATTACTGCAATCAGAAGTGCACAAATTAAAGGGCACTTGCACCATTTTATTAGTTGTAGGACATCACATTACTTGATGTGACCCCTCGCCGTTCACGCTCCCAGGCAGCATACATATCACCACTGTCTTCAGCACTCAGGGGGGGCTCAGGAGGGCTCGAGGCCCGGACCCCACCAATCTGCAGGACGTTTCACATTCAGTCATACATTATATATAATATAATTATTAATCCATCGAGTTCCTGTACTGACAGTTTGGAGAGCAAGCATCAGCTGCCAATGGCCAAGAGCCCTAGTGACAGCCCCTGGATTGTACTATATGCCCATGAGGATAGGGGGGCCATGCTGATTCCACTCATCTAATAAAGCTGGGACGATAGAAGTGACTGTGCTGGAACGTGGCGAAAGCTCCGATATGCCTATATGCAGTGCCAGGACTTCTCCGGGGGAAACGCGGTACATACATCCCAGATGTCACGGTCCAATCTGTCCTAATCCTGCCAGCTGGGGATGATGCTATTGTCTGCTGTTGTCAGCCAGTGCAGGCTATGGAGATGCTGAGCAATCTACAATAGGTGAGAAAGTAAAGGTTTTCTGGTCCCATGAGGACTCCTTTGTGGAGAGCAGTGCGTGTGACTGACGCCAGGGCTCGTACTGAAGACCTAGGATGATCAGCATATATTCTGCCACGGACAGTGGTCACCATGACTGGGTGTACGGCAGTGACCGGACCCTCCCAGACCCGACACCCAGAGGCCACATCACGCTGCACCGCAATTACAATGTGCAGATGTTCTCCTGGCTACCATCCTCACATTTACGCCATCTTCATATTTAAGCCGTTGTGACGACACAGCATTTAATCTTACCGTAATTATCCAGACGTCTACTTTCAGTAAGCCAGGAGGAATAGACTTATCTTTACGCTGACTCTTCTTGTAGGTTAAATTGATATTTGTAAATTGACATTTGACATTATACAGGATGCCAACTTAGGGGACCACGGACCTGGCTCAAAGAATACAAATCTGCCTCATTGACCATCCCTGAGCCCATGGATACGATTGGGGTAGTCAGGATTTAGACCCGCCTGTCACCTGAACCCCATGGATACGTTTGGAGAAGCCAGGATGGAGACCCACCAGTCAGCTGGCTTCATGGAGATGGCCTTGTACCTCAATGGACTGTCATTTTCCTAAGCTTGTCGTTATCTCCCCTCTGTGCATGTCATAGGTGGGGGCAGTCGGGCCTGGAAGCTCTGAAGTCACAGTTGCTCTTATACCGGTGAGTCAGCGGGAGGGTGAGACTGTAATTTTTCATTATCTTGGGTATTTTGCTGGGACTGTTCTATGTGTTATTTGCCTGTTTTGTGGATCAATAAAGTATTGCCACACTGTTTTACCCTCACCTTGTGAAGTCCGAGTAGTATTCTGCCAATGGTAAAAGGAAAGTAGGCGTTCAGTGGGATGAGCCCTGATCCATGCGGTTTCGGGCTAGTAGACTAGACCACCCCCCACTGGCCCTCCCCATGTCTCCACAGCCATCCCCACATTGCTGCAGTCTTCACATTTACGTTGTCACGTTATATCGGCCTGGCTGATCGCCTAATGGCTGCAGTTGGCTTGTGACCAGGGATCTTGCTGCTGGGATGTGTATGTGCCGGACAGCCATAGGCCTGAGGACGGCTCCGTTCGGGATCATCCATATTCATTCACTCATCAGAAAGTGTCAGGAACTTTCCCACACGGAGACAATGAAGGGGCTTCACAATAGAAGTAGGACATTAACGCTCCGGCCTCCCACCACTTCTGACATAAGAGGGGGCCTTGAATTCATCAGCGACACACGGCAGCCACATGCTATCCAGGAAGGCCGTCACTGAGGTCTTTGTCCTCCGTCACTGCTGACCTCAAGCTCAGAAAACGGCACTGAGTCTGTGTGCTCCCCACCGAGCAGCGGCAACACCGCGACCGAGGCCATCAAAGCTAGAGAACGAAGGGCGCAAGCACCAGCAGCAGAAAGGGCAGACACCCACAAAGGGAAAGAAACTGAATGCTGCCTCTGAGGGGCCTATACTCCCCACCAGAGGTGCCCGTACTCCCCTCTAGAGGGGTTTGTACTCCCCCTAAGAGCTGCAGGTTGTTGTCACCCATCTCCAGAGCCTCGGACTCACATATACATAACACTGCTGTGAATTCAGTCCATGAAACAGATGGCTCAGGATGAGCAGTGGGACACAGAAGTGGTAATCATCCCCATTCTTCAATCAACAATCAATGGTTCATCAGTAACAAGGCCCCAAAGGGGATTAATGAAAGTACCAGAAGTTGAATGAGCCGAGAAATATTATAATTAGTGATAAGCGAGTAGCATTGTTGCTCGGGTCTACCCGAGCATGCTTGGGTGATCTCCGAGTATTTTGGCGTGCTCGGAGATTTAGTTTTTGTCGTCTCAGCTGCATGATTTGCGACTTGTAGACAGGCTTAATACATGTGGGAATTCGCTAACACAGGGTTCCCCAACTCCAGTCCTCAAGGCCCACCAACAGGTCATGTTTTCAGGATTTCCTTAGTATTGCCCAGGTGATAATTGCATCACCTGTGCAATACAAAGGAAATCCACCTACTCTCAGCCCGTGCAACCTTGTGTCCGGATGGGGCAGACGGCTGCCGATCTCAGTCAGAGCACAATGGACAGAGCACAATGCGCAGAGCACAATGGACAGAGCACAATGCGCAGAGCACAACGGACAGAACACAATGGACAGCATACAATGTGCAGAGCACAACAGGCAGAATGCAAAGTGCAGAGCACAACGCGCAAAGCACAGACAGAATGCCTCCTATCCACCATTAGAGATCAGCAGTGAAATCACTGAGAATGCCGCCTATCCATCATTACAGATTAGCGGTGACATCACTGAGAATGCCTCCTATCCATCACTAGAGATCAGAGGTGACATCACTGAGAATGCCTCCTATCCATCACTAGAGATAAGCGATGACATCACTGAGAATGTCTCCTATCCATCACTAGAGATCAGCGGTGACATCACTAAGAATGCCTCCTATCCATCACTAGAGATCAGCGGTGACATCACTGAGAATGTCTCCTATCCACCACTAGAGATCAGGGGTGACATCACTGAGAATGCCTCCTATCCACCACTACAGATCAGCAGTGACATCACTGAAAATGCCTCTTATCCATCACTAGAGATAAGCGATGACATCACTGAGAATGCCGCCTATTCATCACTAGAGATCAGCAGTGACATCACTGAGAATGCCTCCTATCCATCACTAGATATCAGCGATGACTTCACTGAGAATGCCTCCTATCCATCACTAGAGATCAGGGGTGACATCACAGAGAATGCCTCCTATCCATCACTAGAAATCAGCGGTGACATCACTGAGAATGCCTCCTATCCATCACTAGAGATTAGCGGTGACATCACTGAGAATGCCTCCTATAGATCACTAGAGATCAGCGGTGACATCACTGAGAATGCCTCCTATCCATCACTAGAGATCAGCGGTGACATCACTGAGAATGCCTCCTATCCATCACTAGAGATTAGCGGTGACATCACTGAGAATGCCTCCTATCCATCACTAGAGATCAGCGGTGACATCACTGAGAATGCCTCCTATCCATCACTAGAGATCAGCGGTGACATCACTGAGAACACCTCCTATCCATCACTAGAGATCAGTGGTGACATCACTGAGAATGCCGCCTATTCATCAGTAGAGATCAGCGGTGACATCACTGAGAATGCCTCCTATAAATCACTAGAGATCAGCGGTGACATCACTGAGAATGCTTCCTATCCATCACTAGAGATCGGCGGTGACATCACTGAGAATACCTCCTATCCATCACTAGAGATCGGCGGTGACATCACTGAGAATGCCTCCTATCCATCACTAGAGATCAGGGGTGACATCACTGAGAATACTCAGTGATTGTACAAAAAAAAGTGGTCATAAATGGTTGCACATCCAATTGGAAAAGTGTTTCAAGTGGGGTACCACAAGGCTCTGTCCTGAACCAGTGTTGTTCAATATTTTTTATAAATGATCTAGATAAGGAAACTGAAGGTAAACTCATCAAATTTGCAGACAATGCAAAGCTAGGAGATAGCACTAGAAAAGACAGATAAAGGATTAAGAAGGATCTAGATAAGCTTGAACAATTGACAGAGACTTAAGGTACTGCCACACTAAACAATCCCGCTAGCGATCACAATAACAACGCATACTAATGCGATCGCTAGCGGGATTGTTTCTATATCGCTAAATGCGGCCACATTTAGCGATATAGTTAACGACGCTATCGCCGTTAGCGATCTTCTTAACGACTTTAGCGGTACAAAAGTACCGCTAAATCGCTAAGAAAAGGTGCCACACAGCGATAAGATACTTACCAGCGGGAGCGCCAGCGATGAAATAGGGTCCGGAGCGATTCCATACCTTTAAGGGTATGCCACACTAAACAATATCGCTAACGGGATCGCTAAAAAACGTCACTATTTAGCGATCCCGTTAGCGATATTGTTCAGTGCGGCAGCTTCCAGCGACGAGCTTCCTGCTGTGATCTCGCTCGTCGCTGGAATCGCTCCGGACCCTATTTCATCGCTGGCGCTCCCGCTGGGTAAGTATCTTATCGCTGTGTGGCACCTTTTCTTAGCGATTTAGCGGTACTTTTGTACCGCTAAAGTCGTTAAGAAGATCGCTAACGGCGATAGCGTCGTTAACTATATCGCTAAATGTGGCCGCATTTAGCGATATAGAAACAATCCCGCTAGCGATCTCATTAGTATGCAACGCTAACGAGATCGCTAGCGGGATAGCTTAGTGTGGCAGTACCTTAAGCGAGATCGCTAGCGAAATCGCTAACGAGATCGCTACTGCATCACCATTTATGATGCAGTAGCGATCTCGTTTGCGACTTAGCTGTGTGTGACATGTAGCAGCGATGTGGCCCCTGCTGAGATGTCGCTGATCGCTTATGAACGTTCTGAGCCGTTTTTTGGTCGTTGGTGTCCCGCTGGTGAGCCTGAATCACTGAGTGTGACACCCTTTATGAACGACTTCACCAGCGTCGCAGGTGGGACTAGGTTTTCCCAACGACCGCAAAGGTCGTTATACAGATCGCTGATGAGATGTGTTTGGAATCACAGATCGCTGATGAGTTGTGTTTGGAATCTAACTAGCGATCACATAGCGATCGCACTAGCGATCTCGCCAGGTTGTGTCGTTGTCGTGATCGCTGGTGCGATCGCTAAGTGTGGCAGTGTCTTAATAGAATGGTATTTAACAGGGAGAAATGCAAGATTCTGCATCTGGGCAAGAAAAACAAAAATTGCATCTATAGAATGGGAGGAATAGAACTAAGCAACAGCACGTGTGAAAAAGACTTTGGTGTACTAATAGATCAGAGACTGCACATGAGGCAACAGTGTGATGCAGCAGCAAAAAAGGCAAATACAGCTCTAGGATGTATTAAAAGAAGCATAGAGTCTAGATCAGGTGAAGTAATTATCCCCCTCTACAGAAAGGGAGACGATACAGTTTAGATGTTCGAAAAAATTTTTAGACAGTGAGTGGAACAGGCGGCCACAAGAGGTATCAAGTTCTCCTTCAATGGATGTCTTCAAACAGAGACTGGGCAGACATCTGTCTGAGATGGTTTAATGACTCGTGCTTTAAGCAGGGGGTTGTACACGATGACCCCAGAGGTCCCTTTCAATCTAACATTTTAGGTTTCTATGACTCTCTATCTGCCATGAACTCTCTGTTAGCTCGGCCGTTCTTCAATTCTTTTGGCAACAAGTGTTTTTTTGTTTTTTTTTAATGTTTAAAATTTTTTCAAAATCAGCACATTAAATACCTGACAAAGAGAAGAAATTAGCAAATCAATGTAATATTTGTGCTCGCTGAGCAATGTTTGGATGTTGGAGTTTATCAGTAGCCACATTTTCACATAAATCACACACCCAAAAATCTGCTGATGCAGAACATCTTTTCTCCAGCACTCACAGCATGAAGTGATACAGAAGATTCCAGGCCAAGAACCTCACATGACCCCAAGCAGTGTGACAGGCGCGGAGCACAGAGATCCTTCATGTGCATTGTATAAAGTACCACCAGCCGCCTGAAGATCCCACTTTACCTTTTTTGTCCCTGTGAGCCTCCTCCAGCTGCTGCTCCATCTTGCTGATCTGTTGACGTCGCTCCTCTTTCTCAGCTTCTTTCCTGACTTTGTGTTCCTTCAGCTGCTCCCGAAACTGCTGGTGCTGACTGCGGAGCTTCCGCTCTCTCCCTTCTCGCTCCTTCATCTCTTCACAAAGCCAATGAAGTTTTGTCTAATGGAAAAGACATGCATAAGATGAATCCCTAAATGTCTTCTCTTCACATGAAAAATATTTAGACTTGAGAGTCCTCGGTGGTTGATACCTTTTAATGGCTAACTGAAAGTTGTAGTATTCAGATCAGAATATATTAGTTGGTATATTGATTATTTTGGCGGTGTCTGTACACTATGTGTCTCCCCTTATTTGATCAAGGATCCGGACCCTGAACTAACATGCACTGGCATTTATAATAACAATTTGGATTGTTTGTGGGGAGTTTTTCCATCTTTTTGGAAATATGAGATATCTAATTCTTAGACACTGTCTCTGACCTTATGATATATTCTGATCTGAATACTACAACTTTGTCCCTTCTCACCCTGCTGCTGTATGCAGCACAGTCATGAGGAACATCCAGCAGTAACTTCCATGCCATTTCAACCGCTTTGAGCTTTATATTTATTTCTCTATGATTCTTTTATTCAATTGTGAGTTATATCACTGGATATCAATAAAATAATTATTTATATTTCATTCAATGGTGTTTTGCTCCAGTCTTTGTGTTTTGGTGCAGTCAGTGTGTACATACATTACTGATCCTGAGTTACATCCTGTGTTATACTCCAGAGCTGCACTCACTATTCTGCTAGTGCAGTAACTGTGTACATACATTACATTACTGATCCTGAGTTACATCCTGTATTATACTCCAGAGCTGCACTCACTATTCTGCTGGTGCAGTCACTGTGTACATACATTACTGATCCTGAGTTACATCCTGTATTATACTCCAGAGCTGCACTCACTATTCTGCTGGTGCAGTCACTGTGTACATACATTACTGATCCTGAGTTACATCCTGTATTATACTCCAGAGCTGCACTTACTATTCTGCTGGTTCAGTCACTGTGTGCATACATTACATTACTGATCCTGAGTTACATCCTGTATTATACTCCAGAGCTGCACTCACTATTCTGCTGGTGCAGTCACTGTGTACATACATTACATTACTGATCCTGAGTTACATCCTGTATTATACCCAGAGCTGCACTCACTATTCTGCTGGTGCAGTCACTGTGTACATACATTACATTACTGATCCTGAGTTACATCCTTTATTATACTCCAGAGCTACACTCACTATTCTGCTGGTGCAGTCACTGTGTATATACATTACTGATCCTGAGTTACATCCTGTATTATACCCCAGAGCTGCACTCACTATTCTGCTGGTGCAGTCACTGTGTACATACATTACATTACTGATCCTGAGTTACATCCTGTATTATACTCCAGAGCTGCACTCACTATTCTGCTGGTGCAGTCACTGTATACATACATTACATTACTGATCCTGAGTTACATTCTGTATTATACCCAGAGCTGCATCACCATTCTGCTGGTGCAGTCACTGTATACATACATTACTGATCCTGTACTGATCCCGAGTTACATCCTGTATTATACCAGGAGGGTGTGTACCAGGAGCAGAGGTCGGGGGATTTATATGTGTGTACCAGGAGGAGAGGTCGGAGGGCTTATGTGTGTGTACCAGGAAGAGAGGTCGGGGGACTTATATGTGTGTACGAGGAGGAGAGGTCGGAGGGCTTATGTGTGTGTACCAGGAAGAGAGGTCGGGGGACTCATATGTGTGTACGAGGAGGGGTCGGTCGGGGGGCTTATATGTATGTACGAGGAGGGGAGGTCAGGGGTCTTACTGTGTATATGTGTATGAGGAGGGGAGGTTGGGGGCTTATGTGTGTGTGCCAGGAGGGGAGGTCGGAGGGTTAATGTGTGTGCACCAGGAGGGGAGGTAGGAGGGCTTATGTGTGTGTACGAGGAGGGTAGGTCGGGGGGCTTATATGTGTGTACCAGGAGGAGAGGTCGGGGGGGCTTATGTGTGTGTACCAGGAGGGGAGTTCGGGGGGCTTATGTGTGTGTACCAGAAGGAGAGGTTGGGGGGCTTATATGTGTGTACCTGGAGAAGAGGTTGGGGAGCTTATATGTGTGTACCTGATGTCTGTAATGTCTGTATCTTAGGCGACGGGGGTGTCTCTGTATTAGAGTGGGCTGCAGTTCTCAGATAAGTTGGACGGGTGATGTGTGTACAGTTTGTCCTGGGTACAGAACAATTACGGATTGTACACTGCGATAAATCATAGGGATAGATGAATCTGGACGCAGGCCGAAACTGAGGAGGGGAGTGCAGATGGGGGGATCCTGTCCAGCTGCTGCAGTCTGTGTGGCCCACCCTGAACACAGCTGCTCGCTCCAAGCATAGGCGACTCAGTCCCGGGACGTTTCCCCATCACATCCAGAGGCCCAGGGAGACGTTACAGCTCCACGGCGCTCGCCTGCACAGCCTTACCTTAGTCTCTGCTAGCCAGTAGTGGGGGTCGTCCCTCAGGTGGGCAGCGCTGGACACCGGCTGGAAGAGAGGACACAGTGTTAGCACTCAACGTCCTCTGTGTCTTTATTATCTGTACATGTCCCGCTTATTGTACAGCGCTGCGGAATATGACAGAGCTAT
The DNA here is from genome assembly GCA_033576555.1 of Oophaga sylvatica. NCBI lineage: Eukaryota > Metazoa > Chordata > Amphibia > Anura > Dendrobatidae > Oophaga > Oophaga sylvatica. Next base: position 397,591,489 of record JARQOD010000001.1, read on the forward strand.
AGAAAGAACATTATTATTGTTAGTGAGTAAAGAAGGTGGACGTGCAGCTGAGACCCCCGGTACAGACAGGGACACCACCATGAGGGGAACATGGCGCTTTTCTGAACACTTCAGGCTACGGTCATGATGTGGAGAAGTGGTAGGAGCTCGAATAAGGGTCTGAGCAGTGGTGAGAACCGTCTGTCTTACGTTCAGATCCCGCAGGTGTGAATGCGGCCAAACACATCAAGCATCAGAAGCAGTCACCATCATGGGACCATTACGTGATGGTGACATGGCCACAATATGCTGGGATCACAGACTACTAAACTCTGGTCCTAAGGCACAATAACTGCTAGCAGCAACCACAGAGATGACCATAAAGCCCCCCATACACATTAGATGGCTGTCAGATGAACAACACCAGGTGTCTCACGCATATCTCCCATACACAGAAACCCTCATTCAGTCGATCACCAGTGTTCCCTATGAGAGAGCCGTTGCCAGACATCAATGCACCCAAAGTGCATTGATGGCAGTAACATGTATAACATTAATCTCGGGGCCAGACAGGAGCCGTTAGCGGCAGACAGGGGCCACAGAACATTAAAGCAGACGACCAATTTTATCTGCAGCTAAACACAGAGGATAAAAAGTTCTGAAACTTTCTAACACTCTGTGTGACATATAATCAACCAGCAATGGCACTCATATAACACATGTGCTTATTGTCTATGAACGCTTCTGTCCCCAGCTGGTTCTGCTCCAGTAACTTCATGGCTGACTGCGGGCACACAGTGATACTACAGATACATTCATTCTATATATTATCAGGGTAGCACAAGTTGATAACCCCATCACTAATTACAGGCAGGTCAGCACCTCGGCCGCTCTGTTAATGGTTTTGGTTGGGGCGTCTTGAGCTGTGCAGTTTTTGCTGCCAGGAGGTCGTCGTATCTCCTGACTTATCCTCGCTCTATACGGCATTATGACATTCTTCTTATATAAAAGCAGAAGGGAGACATTCTGGGCTGCCAGATCTCATGTCTTCAATGCTAAAATGGCAGCTAAAACTGGCTAGAAGGACGGGGTTCTTCACGTGCAGCTGCCAGCGGTGGATTACAGTTGTATGCCCATAGGATTTATTGCTTTAAATAACTTTTTAATTAACATAATATGAAAAAAAACCTGTATAAAAGCCAGAAAAGTCCCATAAAAAAATGTGAGCCTGCGGCAAACATCAGCGAGCTTGGACAAGAACAAAAATTCCTGTCACTGACAGTAAGCAGAGGTCTGGAAACTGTGCAGTAGTGATCAGAGAGCGTGCTCTGATAACGTGTTATATGAGCATGCTCGGGTGCTAACAGGGTGATTTCTGCGTGCTCGAATAATATGTCTGAGTCCCCGCGGCAGCATGTCTCACGGCTGTTAGACAGCCTGTTTGTAAAACCTGGGAAAAAAATAAGCAACGCCTTAATATTGATGGGTTTACTCCACTTACTCCTATATGGCAAAACCCAAAGTTGCTGGAAATATTCAGGTTAGAGGGCTTTACCCCTGGCGACAAGCAGATCCTACTTATAGATCAACTTCAGTTGGATGGATTCTTTAAGGCTATGTGCGGATTTTTTTGCGGATCCGCAGCGTTTTTTTCCACGCGGAATTGCAACAAATCAGCAAAGGAGTGCTCAAGCAATGTTAATCAATTGGAATCCAGAATAGTTGTGCATGGATTTGCAGCATTTTATTTTCTGCAGCATGTCAATTCTTTTTGAGGATCTGCGGCATTTCTGCACCCATTGAGTAACATTGAGTCAGTCAAATCCGCAGCTAAACCGCAGGTGTACAAAGGTCTGCGGATTAGCTACGGATTTCCGTGCCGAAAACGCTGCAGAAAGGAAGTGTGTGGGCGGAGACTATGTGTGAGTGGAGAATATGTGCGTGTCTGTGTGCGGGTGTTTGTCTGCGGGTGTTTGTGTGCGGGGGTCTGTGTCTGTCTTCGGGTGACCACTAGTCCCATCCGGCTATGTCTGGTGTCACATATAACAGTGACAGCATGAGCCGATAATGTGTGCACAGCAATTCTGGATTCCCATTGGTTAACATTGGTTGGTCAATACATTGTGGATTTGGTACAATTCCGCGCGTCAAAAACGCTGCGGATCTGCAATAAAATCTGCAGCGTGTGCACATAGCTGAAACGTTTTCAGCAGTTAAGAGATGAATTCCAGCTACCACATAAGTACTTTTTTCAGTACCTTTAATTGAGACACGCATGGCGTAAACAGGAGTCCTTTACTTCGCTTAGAACCCATAATTATTTATTATTTTCTATGGTTAGGAACCAGGGTTGTGTCGCTGGTGCAATTTCTAGATTTTATCAACTACTCCCTGCCAAGGTTATAGATAAACATCCCTTGAAGCTTAACCCCTTACTGTCCATTGACGTGCACAGTCCATCATGGCAGGATGTCAGTTTTGGCACCTTGACGGACTGTGCACGTCATGCCTTTGAACCACTACTGCGTGTAAACACGCAGTGGTAGTTCAATGCCAACAGCTGTTTATGACAGCTGACAGGCACAGCAAGCGGTGCGGGGACCTTTGCCGTCGGTCCCCGCACCCACAGCGCTGTGATTGGTCAGTCAATCTGACTGACTAAACACAGCAGCGATCAGGCAGAAGAGGCTGAAATTTCAGCTTCTCCTGTCCGATCAGTGCAGGAGCTCAGCGCTGCAGTGCCCGAGCTTCCTGCACTAACAGCCGGGAGCGGCGCCCCCGCCGCCCCTGGCTGTTAACCCCCTGACTGCTGCGATCGAGCGCGATCGCAGCGTTCAGGTGGAGAGGCAGAGGGTCGGGAGCTCCCTCTGCCTCAGATCGGCATCCCTGCAATGTATTTGCAGGGCCCGATCTCTGCCTTGATAACCCGGGGGTTGTCATGACAACCTCCGGGTCATCTAGCTACGGAAAGCCGCTGTGACCATGGTCACAGCAGCTTTCACCATAGGTACAATGCATTGCAATGTTGGAGCATTGCAATGCATTGTACCTGCAATCAAAAGTGAAAAAGTGAAAGTCCCATAAAGGGACAAGGTAAAAAAAAACATTTTTTTTTTTAAATTTGTAAAAAAAAAAAAATTAAATAATAATAAAATTCCCCTAAAAAATACACATTTTTATGTACAAAAAAAAACCACACGTTTGGTATCACCGCTTCCGTAAAAATCCCATCTATAAAAGCGTAACCCTAGTTAACCCCTTCAGTGAAAGCCGTAAAAAAAAAACACAAAAAAGTAGTAAATTATACTTTTTCCAAGCGGTATCATCATACCGCTTGGAAAAAGTGCAATAACACGCGATCAAAAAGACGGATATAAATAAACATGGTACCGCTGAAAACGTCAGCTTGTCCCGCAAAAAACAAGCCGCCATACAGCATCATCAGCGAAAAAATAAAAAAGTTACAGCTCACAGAATAAAATTATGCAAAAATAATTATTTTTTCTATAAAAGTTTTTATTGTGTAAAAAACGCCAAAACATAAAAAAAGATATAAATGAGGTATCGCTGTAATCGTAGTGACCCGAAGAATAAAGCTGCTTTATCAATTTTATCACACGCGGAACGGAGAAAAAAAACAAAAAAAAATTCCTGAATTGCTGGTTTTTGTTCATTCTGCCTCCACAAAAATCGGAATAGGAAGCGATCAAAAAACGGTATGTGCCCGAATATGGTACCAATAAAAACGTCAGCTCGTCCCGCAAAAAACAAGCCCACACATGACTGTTGGCCAAAATATGGAAAAATTATAGCTCTCAAAATACGGCGATGCAAAAATTTCTTACAAAAAATTCTTCCAAAAAAAGCGTCTTTTAGTGTGTGACAGAAGCTAAACATGACAAAAGGATGTAAATCTGGTATTGCTGCAATCGCACCGACCCAAAAAATAAAGTCGCCTAATCACTAATACCGCACGAGGAACGGCGTAAAAAATAAAACCAATTCTTCACCTTTTGTGGATTTGTTCATTCTGCCTCCCAAAGATCGCAGTAAGGCGATCACAGTGGTTCCCCCCCACATATTGGGTATCAAAGTACAAATTGCACATCAACTTTTGGGGTCCAATTTCTCCTGTTACCCTTATAAAAATAAAAATTTGGGGGCAAAAAGATCAAATTTGTGGAAAAAAAAATGATTTTTTTTTATTTTCACGGCTCTCCGTTATAAACTTCTGTGAAGCACTTAGGGGTTCAAAGTGCTCACCACACATCTAGATAAGTTCCTTGGGGGTCTAGTTTTCAAAATGGGGTTACTTGTGATGGGTTGGCACATCAGGGGCTTTCCAAACGCGACATGACGCCAGCAGAACATTCCATCAAAGTCTGCATTCGAAAACGGCGCTGCTTTCCTTCCGAGCTCTGCCATGCCCCCACATAGGGGTATCAGCAAACTCAGGACAAATTGCACAATAACTTTTGGGGTCCTGTTACCCTTTGGAAAATAAAAATTGGGGGTGAAAAGATCATTTTTGTGGAAAAGATATGATTTTTTAATTTTACGGCTCTACGTTATAACCTTCTGTGAAGCCCTTGAGGGTTCAAAGTGCTCACCACATATTTAGATAAGTTCCTTGGGGGGTCTAGTTTCCAAAATGGGGTCACTTATGGGGGGTTTCCACTGTTTAGGTACATCAGGGGCTCCCCAAACGCGATTCCAGCCAATTTGACATTCAAACTCTCAAATGATGCTCCGTCCCTTCTGAGCACTGCCGTGCGCCTAAAGATTGGTCTTCCTCCACACATGGGGTATCAGTGTACTCAGGAGAAATTGTACAACAAATATTGTGGTTCATTTTCTCCTGATACGCTTGACAAAATTAAAAAAAATTGTGTCGAAAGAAAAATTTTGGGGAAAAAAAGTTAAATGTTCATTTTTTCCTTCCACATTGCTTCAATTCTTGTGAAGTACCTAAAGGGTTAATAAACTTCTTGAATGTGGTTTTGAACACCTTGAGGGGTGCAGTTTTTAGAATGGTGTCACTTTTGGGTATTTTCTGTCATATTGACCCCTCACAGTCACTTCAAATGTGAGGTGGTCCCTAAAAAAAATGGTTTTGTAAATTTTGTTGTAAAAATGAGAAATTGCTGGTCAACTTTTAACCCTTATAACATAGTAACATAGTAACATAGTTATTAAGGTTGAAGGAAGACTTTAAGTCCATCTAGTTCAACCCATATCCTATCCTAACCTGCCCTAACATGTTGATCCAGAGGAAGGCAAAAAAAAACCAAGTGGCAAACAGTAAGCTTCACATTGGGGAAAAAAATTCCTTCCCGACTCCACATACGACAATCAGACTAGCTCCCTGGATCAACGCTGTATCTAGGAAACTAGTGAATATAGCCTGTAATATTATACTTTTCAAGAAGGGCATCCAGTCCCTTCTTAAATTTTAGTAAGGAATCACTCATTACAACATTAGACGGCAGAGAGTTCCATAGTCTCACTGCTCTTACAGTAAAGAATCTGCGTCTGTGATTATGGCTAAACCTTCTTTCCTCCAGACGTAGAGGATGCCCCCTTGTCCCCGTCACAGGTCTAAGAGTAAAAAGATCATTAGAAAGGTCTTTGTTCTGTCCCCTCATATTTATACATTGTAATAAGATCACCCCTAAGCCTTCGTTTTTCCAAACTAAATAACCCCAAGTGTAATAACCTGTCTTGGTATTGCAGACCCCCCAGTTCTCTAATAACCTTGGTCGCTCTTCTCTGCACCCGCTCCAGTTCAGCTATGTCTTTCTTATACACCGGAGACCAGAACTGCACACAGTATTCTAAGTGTGGTCGCACCAGTGACTTGTATAGAGGTAAAATTATGTTCTCCTCATGAGCATCTGTGCCTCTTTTAATGCATCCCATTATTTTATTTGCCTTGGCAGCAGCTGCCTGACATTGGCCCCTAAATGTGAGTTTGTCGTCCACCCATATACCCAGGTCTTTTTCAGTGACAGTTTTGCCCAGTGTTTTACAATTAAGCACATAGTTATACATCTTATTTGTTCTAGCCAAGTGCATGACCTTACATTTATCCCCATTAAAGCTCATTTGCCATTTATCAGCCCAAGCTTCTAGTTCACATAAATCCTCCTGTAATATAAAATTATCCTCCTCTGTATTTATTACCCTGCAGAGTTTAGTGTCATCTGCAAATATTGAAATTCTACTCTGTATGCCCCCTACAAGGTCATTAATAAATATGTTAAAGAGAAGCGGCCCCAATACTGACCCCTGTGGTACCCCACTGCTAACCGTGACCCAGTCCGAGTGTGCTCCATTAATAACCATCCTTTGTTTCCTATCCATGAGCCAGTTCTTAACCCACTTACACATATTTTCCCCTATCCCCATTGTTCTCATTTTATGTATCAACCTTTTGTGTGGCACTGTATCAAAAGCTTTTGAGAAGTCCATGAACACCACGTCCACTGCATTCCCTTGGTCCAGTCCTGAACTTACCCCTTCATAAAAGCTTATCAGATTTGTCTGACAAGAACGGTCCCTCGTAAACCCATGCTGATACTGTGTCATGAGGTTATTCAGCTTCAGATACTCCAATATAGTATCCCTTAAAAAACCCTCCAGGATTTTACCCACAGTAGATGTTAAGCTCACTGGCCTATAATTTCCAGGTTCAGTTTTTGCCCCCCTTTTTGAATATTGGCACCACATTTGCTATACGCCAGTCCTGTGGTACAGACCCAGTTATTATGGAATCTTTAAAGATTAAAAATAATGGTCTATCTATAACTGTACTTAATTCCTGCAGTACTCGGGGGTGTATCCCATCCGGGCCCGGGGATTTGTCAACTTTAGTGATTTTTAGACGCCGCCGTACTTCCTGCTGGGTTAAGCAGGTGACATTTAATGGAGAAATTTTTTTATCTCTGATCATGTTATCTGTCATGGGATTTTCTTGTGTAAATACAGTTGAAAAAAAGTCATTTAGCATATTGGCTTTTTCCTCATCCTCATCCACCATTTCACCCAGACTATTTTTAAGGGACCAACACTATCATTTTTTAGTTTCTTGCTATTTATGTAGTTAAAGAATATTTTGGGATTATTTTTACTTTCTCTGGCAATGAGTCTCTCTGCCTCAATCTTTGCTGTCTTGATTTGCTTTTTACAGAATTTATTCAGTCTTCTGTATTTATTTAATGCCTCATCACTACCTACTTGCTTTAATTCCCTAAACGCTTTCTTTTTGTCCCTTATTGCGCCCCTTACAGCTCTATTTAGCCATAGTGGTTTCCTCCTATTTCTAGCATGTTTATTCCCATAGGGTATATACTGTGCACAGGTCCTATTCAGGATACTAATAAACGTCTCCCATTTTCTTTGTGTATTTTTATGTCTCAGGATATCGTCCCAGTTTATTGCACCAACTTCCTAACAAAAAAAATTTGGTTACAAAATTGTGCTGATGTAAAGTAGACATGTGGGAAATGTTATTTATTAACTATTTTTTGTGACATATCTCTCTGATTTTAGGTGCTTAAAAATTAAAAGTTTGAAAATTGCAAAATTTTCAAAATGTTCGCCATATTTCGTTTTTTTCATAAATAAATGCAAGTTATATCGAAGAAATTTTACCACTAACATGAAGTACAATATGTCACGAGATTACAATCTCAGAATTGCCAAGATCCGTTGAAGCGTTCCAGAGTTATAACCTCATAAAGTGACAGTGGTCAGAAATGTAAAAATTGGCCTGGTCATTAACCTACAAAATGGCTTGGTCATTAAGGGGTTAAAGAGAAATGGGAGCAGGATGTTGGGGTAATTGACAATGAGCAGTGGGATGACATAATATCCTCGATTCCCCAGCTGTCCACTAGTGAGGCACAAAAGCTGTCACAGATGTACCTGCTGCATCGGGTATACAGGACTCCCAAATTTCTGCATAAAATTGGGGTAAGAGAGGATGACTTGTGTCCAAGATGCGGTCCGGGCCCTGCCGATTTGCTACATATGTTTTGGTCATGTGGTTCTATCTGAAATTTCTGGACCCAAGTCATAGACCACATAAACACGATGTTTAGGGTTGTGATTCTTACGCATCCTCTGGTTTGTGTCTTGGGTTTTGTGGACGGGGTTGCTGAAGATTTAAACATAAGGTTATATATAGAACGTTATATCAAGCCAGGAAAACTATAGCAGCGCACTGGTTGGACAGGGTGGCACCTACATTTAGGGAATTAATGGAAAAAATGCATCTACTGCTACGTCTGGAAGAAGGAGTATATCAAAAGAGGAGAGCCCTGCATAAATTCTGTAAAATATGGGAGGACTGGAAAATTCACCAAGGCATGGATATTATGTCCTTACTTGGGGGTGCTGGGTAATATTATTACTTGTGTGAGCGAGAAATGTCTGATTAAGTTCCTTGGAATGATGCATATACAATCTATTTCTATAATGTCCTTCCTGTTTCAGGTGAAAACTAAAGAACTTGGAGACTTGGGACTTATCTTTCATAATGTTTATTTGCACATGAGTGTACAGATTGCCATATTCAGCGTAAATATGTTGTTTAAAATAATAAGATACTTTTTAATTGCTATGTGGTTCGGAACAAGGAGGGGGGAGGGGGTTTGGTTGGGTGTTGTCTTTTGTTGTATGTTGAAAAATTCAATAAAAATTTATCTGATTTAAAAAAAAAAAGACAGCCTGTTTGTTAGGCAATCCCTGCACGTGTTACGGCTGTCTAACAACACTGAGAGATGCAGCCGCGGGGACTCGGACATATAATTCGAGCACGCAGAAGTCACCCGGTTAGCGTCTGCCCATATAACACGTTATCAAAGAACGCTAGCTCATCAGTATGTGCAGTGAGGAAGCGTTAAAAATCATCCCTTTAAAGGGGCTTGGTGCGATTTTGTTTTTGATGAAAGCGGTTTCTTGTGGTTCCCCATAAGAAACGACGGCACTGCTGTCCATATGACTGGGGTTCACGTCAATGCCACGGACAGTAGGGTGTAATAATCTGCAGGGAGGCAGAACAAGGGTTAATAACAAGGGATTACTTGGAGTTTGTCGGTGGAGTTCCTGGCCAGGATCTGACAGGCAGCGTTGATCTCGGTCTCGATAGCACTTAGGATGGTCTCTTGCTCGGTCTCTAGAGCGTTCAGCTTTTCTCTCAATGTGTGACTGACGTCTTCCAGTTTCTTCACTTGTTGATCCTGTAAAAGAGACCCGGACATTAGAAAAGACCATCACCATCTGCTCCTCCATGTCTCGCACCATCGCAGGTCGGGACCAGAGGAGAACTGCATCCTCCAAACAGCACAGCTGTTCAGCGCCCGTGCTGCGGGTGATAAATGAGCCGTCATGGCGGCACAGATCACATACTGGCAGCGTTGTTCCCTGTGTCATCAACAAACAGCATGGCCCCCTGTGGGTACAAGGGTCATCAGCCCCGATGGTCTGCCTCCGCTAGGATCACAAACAGAGATCAGGACCAAGCTTCTTCAGCACATGGCAGGTCTGTCTTTACATCTGCCACATAAGAGAAGTGGCTGCAGAGTGGACCCCCGCTGGGCAGCCCCCCATCCCCGCTGAGCTTCTGCTCGTACTGCTGAGGCTTCCCCCACGCACATGTAAGGCAGATAAAGATCCTGCGATCCACAGGATCAAAGCAAAAATCTGCTTCTTTCACATGTGCATCACATGCATTACTCAGCAGCTATCATGGACCGTCCTGCATACACAGAGTGCAACGTTCACCACAGTGTCACCGATATTTGACGATCTCTGAACACGTGGCAACAAGTGTTCACCTCTGAAATGTCCCGCATCCATCTTCAGGCAAGAGACGGCGTTAATAATGCTGGAGCGCCTCCCAGTGGTTAGTGTAAGAAGTGCACAATGGCAGTACTAAAGTGATCACCTACAAGCTGGCACTGATTGTTGGGCCAGTGGACAAGTGAACAATTACTATGGGAGCAGGGGCATTTATGCATATATGCTCTCGTGCACAGACTCCTCAGACTGCGGACGCTGACATTTCCCCCTGTCTGAAAGTAAAACGCAAGGCAGAGCGTGTCCATCCGCAGTCTGGGGGGCTGCTGTCTGTTCCCCAACCGGCAGGCCACAAGCATGTGTCTCAAAAAATAAAGGACACAATGAAAACTTCTACGTGCGCAGCGCTGATACTAGACAGGTTCTCCAGGATGGGCCTGGACGTACACGGCATACCGATGTTACCCCGACCAATCACACAATACCCACCTTCTCCTCCACATCCTGGGCCGCCAGCTGGTACTTGCACCTCAGAGTGGCGCTCTCCTCCTTGCCGCGAAGCATTTCCTCCGATAGTTTATCACACTCTATCTTCATCTTCTCCAGCCTCTGTCGCTCCGACTTCACCAAAGATTTGCTGTCAATCAGCTCTGCCTGAAATCACTTACAACGTCAGCCAATACTCGAGTACACAAGGCAGAGAAGTCAGAGCTCACTTAAAGGGCTTTACCAAGAACAAACTCCATTATAATCATCAGATCTTGGAATAATAATAATTTCCAAAATAAGATGATAAATAAAATGTTCCTGTGCTGAGATAATCTTATAAATGTTCCCTGCTGTACTGTGTAATGGTCGTGTCTGACCATACAGGAACATGGTCTGATCATACCACAGCTCCTGGCAGGGGTAAGAAAAAGATTATACAGACATTATAGCACAGGATCACAGACGATTCTTTATGTGAGGTAAAACATTTCTCTGCCTGTTTTTCAACAATGTTTAACCTCTAAGAAAGAATCAGCTGTGATCCTGTGCTGTAATGTCTGTATACTCTTTTTCTCCACCCTGCCCAGGAGCCACAGCTGAGACCATGTTCCTGTACAGTCGGACACGACCATTACACAGTACAGCAGGGAACATTTATAAGATTATCTCAGCACAGGAACATATTATTTATCACATCCAATTGTGGAAATTATTATTAATCTAAGATTTATTAAAATCAACTTTAAAATTTACTTTGTGCTTGGAAAATCCCCTTTCAGACTTTCGCTTTTAGTTAGAGATTACTTTCCGCCACATTTTATGAAGACAACAGATCCCAAAAATACAGATTTTTGTGTTACTCACCGTAAAATCCTTTTCTCCGAGATGCTCATTGGGGGACACAGGACTGTGGGTGTATGCTACTGCCGCTAGAAGGCTGACACTAAGTAGATATAAAAAAAAGGTTAGCTCCTCCTCCGCCGTATACACCTTGACACTGGCCGCAGGCGAACCCAGTTTAGTGCAAAAAGCAGTAGGAGGACAAAAAGTAAATCAGCGTTAACACAAGTACAATATATCCAGAAATAAACCCACCGGAACAGACAAACATAGAATTACCTCAAAAATGAAGCCATCTGGCTATCAGGGTGGGTGCTGTGTCCTCCAATGAGCGTCTCGGAGAAAAGGATTTTACGGTGAGTAACACAAAAATTCGTATTTCTCCTTCGTCTCATTGGGGGACACAGGACTGTGGGACGTCCCAAAGCAGTCTCTTGGGTGGGAAACCGACTCCACAGTATAAGCCGAAACCAGGCTTTGCCTATAGGTGCGATACCGCTGCCTGGAGAATCCTTCTACCTAGACTTGCATCCGCTGAAGCCTGAGTATGGATATTATAATGTTTAGCAAAAGTATGTAGACTGGACCAGGTTGCCGCCTTACAAACCTGTTCCGCCGAAGCCTGATGCCGAAGAGCCCAGGAGGCACCCACCGCTCTCGTGGAGTGAGCCCTAATTCCTGCCGGAACAACCGCGCCTCTGATGCGGTAGGCCTCCTGAATGGTTAACTGTATCCATCTGGCCAAAGTTGATCTTGAGGCAGCGAGTCCCTTCCTGCAACCCTCGGGGAGGATGAACAGCGTGTCCGTCTGCCAAAAGGATGCCGTTTGAGATACATACATCCTGAGTGCTCTCACCAGATCCAGCGTATGGAGAGCTTTCTCCACCCGGTGCGTCTGCACTGGGCAAAATGAGGGCAAAACAATGTCCTCATTGATATGAAATGAGGAGACGACTTTTGGCAAGAAAGGTGCTGTTGGCCTGAGCACCACCTTATCGTGATGAAAAAGTAAGTACGGAGCTCGGCAAGATAGTGCCGCCAGCTCCGAGACCCGCCTTATGAATGTTATGGCTACGAGAAACACCACCTTCCAAGAAAGGTATGTCAAAGAAATCTCCTGAAGAGGCTCAAATGGAGATTCCTGCAGCACTCCCAAAACCAGGTTGAGATCCCAGACCTCTAAGGGAGCCCTATAGGGGGGTACTACATGGACAACCCACTGAATAAAGGTTGTAACTTGTAAATTGGTGGCAATTCTACGCTGAAAAAGAACAGACAAGGCTGATATCTGTCTTCTAAGAGGACTTGGCGCTAGGCCTGAATCTAGGCCAGCCTGGAGAAATGCCAGAATGTTGGAAATCGAAAACTGGAGAGGGGAATAACCGTGTTCCCTGCACCATGTAAAGAACACCTTCCAAGTATGGTGGTAGATACGTGCCGAGGCGGGTTTTCGGGCGCTAGCCATTGTGGCAGTGACCTTCTGAGAGAATCCGTCCCTGGTCAGGATCCAAGACTCAACGGCCAGGCCGTCAAACACAGGACCACTGAGTTCTGGTGGTAAACTGGGCCCTGGGAGAGAAGGTCCGCGCGTTCTGACAGATGCCAGGGCGCGTCGGCGAGCAGCTGTACCAGATCTGCGTACCACGAGCGACGAGGCCAATCTGGAGCGACTAATATCGCTGGAACTTCCTCCGTCTTGATCTTTCTGATCACCTTTGGGAGCAGCGCTAATGGAGGAAACAAATATGGGAGGTGAAACTGATTCCACGGTAGAACCAGGGCGTCCACAGCGATTGCCTGTGGATCCCGGTATCGGGAGACGAAGTTGGGTACCTTGGCGTTTATCCTGGAGGCCATCAGGTCCACGTCCGGAGTCCCCCAGCGCAGGCAAATCTGCTGGAATACGTCGGGATGGAGCGACCATTCCCCGGATGCTAGACCCTGACGGCTGAGGAAGTCCGCCGCCCAATTCTCCTCGCCCGGAATATGTACTGCCGATATCACCGAGAGATTTTTCTCGGCCCAGCCCAGAATGTGTTTTACCTCGTGCAAGGCTGCTTTGCTGCGTGTACCCCCCCCTGATGATTTATATATGCCACGGCCGTGGCGTTATCCGATTGTATCTGGACGGGGCGGCCAGCCAGATGGTGACGGAAATGCCACAGAGCCAGCCGAACAGCCCGAATCTCTAGTATGTTGATCGGGAGGGTTGTTTCCTGCAGAGACAAGCATCCCAGGGCTGTATAGTGGTGAAACACTGCTCCCCATCCGAGAAGGCTGGCGTCTGTTGTAACTACCAGCCAATGGACTGGGGGAAAAGACTTCCCTGCTGTAGAGAGGATGTCACAGTCCACCATGCAAGTGTCTGTCTGACCTGAGTGGACAGACGGCACCGGAGATTGAGAGAGGAAGGGTTCCTGTCCCAAGCCGCCAAGAGGGCATGCTGAAGGGGGCGAAGATGAAATTGTGCAAAAGGAATGGCCTCTATTGCCGCCACCATCCTTCCCAAGACCTTCATACAAAACCGGATGGTGTGAGGAACCGGCTGGCGAAGGACCCGTACTTCCTGCCGGAGAACTAGGGCCTTGTCCCGGGGGAGGATTGTCAACCCTCGAGCGGTGTCGAAGATCATCCCCAGAAAGGTGATCTTCCGAGATGGTATCGGAGATGACTTCCTCAAATTCACCAGCCACCCCAGGCGAACCAAAGTGTCCAGCGTGATGCTGACACTTTCCTCGCAGGCCTGAAAAGACGGACCTTGACGAGGAGGTCGTCTAAATATGGCAAGACGACTATCCCCCTGGAGTGTAGAACGGACACCACGGCAGCCATGACCTTTGTGAACACCCTTGGAGCTGTGGCTAGCCCGAAGGGCAAGGCTGCGAACTAGAAGTGTAGGTTGCTGATGGCAAAACGTAGAAACCTCTGATGAGAGGGGAATATGGGGATGTGAAGATAGGCATCCTGGATGTCTATTGACGCCAGAAATTCCCCCTTTTCCATGGCTGCAATGACCAAGCGGAGTGACTCCATTCGGAAATGCCGAACTCTGACAAACCTGTTCAGACGCTTTAGGTCCAGAATGGGCCTTACAGCGCCGTCCTTTTTGGATACTATGAACAGGTTGGAATAGAACCTCTCTCGCCCTCCGGTACTGGGATGATAACCACGCTGAGCTGAAGGGATTTGACAGCCTTGAATAAGGCGCGAACCCGAGATTCTGCTCTGGGAAGACGAGAGGGAAAAAAACCGACTCGGGAGACGGCTGATGAATTCTATCTTGTACCCCGAAGAGATTAACTCCCTGACCCACCTGTCATGAGTGACCGCGAGCCAAGCAGGTCGAAACCAGAGTAGGCGGCCGACGACTCGACTGGATCCTGCCTCCAGTCATTTGGCTGAAAATCTTTGGGACCTAGACCCTCTAGATTTTGGCTGGTGGGACCGCAGCTTTCCCAAAGGGTTGGTCCTATAAGAGATCTGACGATCTCTGGACTGATTGGGTCGACCAGAGCCGCCGGAGCTTGCTGCCGTGACCCAACCGGGGTTGCGAAAGGCTCTAAACCATGGCTGAAGCTGGTGACGAAAGGGCTGTTTGATCTTTTGCTGAGGGAGAAAGCTGCTTTTCCCTCCTGTGGTATCCGATATCAGCTGATCCAATTTTTCGCCGAATAATCGGCCACTCTGATAGGGTAAGGACGTAAGGGACTTCTTTGAGGTTGAGTCCGCCCGCAATGTCCTCAACCATAAAGTTCTCCTGATAGCAATTGCGTTTGCGGCAGCTAGTGCTGAGCAATTTGCCGCATCCAGGGAGGTATTAATCAGATAGTCTCCTGCAAGAGCGATTTGATTAGAGATCTCGATCACCTCTGGTGGCAAATCCCTACCGTGGAGGGCTCTATTTAGAGACTCCAACCAGAATATCAAGGCCTTAGCCACCCAAGTCGCTGCAAAAGAGGGAGCGAGGGCAGAACCTGATGCCTCAAACACTGAGCGAGCCAGGCTTTCAATAAGACGGTCCGTCGGATCTCTAATCGAGGAACCGTTGGGAAGGGAAAGCAGCGTTTTAGATGCCAACCGTGACACAGGAGGATCAACCGCAGGAGATTCCGCCCATTTCCTAAGAAGTTCAGGGGAAAAAGGATATCTGGCATTGAGAGCCTTTTGACCTGAAAAACGCTTGTCTGGCCGCTCTCGGTGGCGTTGCACCAGGTCCTCAAATTCTGGGTGAGCGCAAAATACCTTATGAGGCTGTTTGGCGCGCTTGAAGGACACCTTATGGCCCGAGGCCAAGGTGGATTCATCGTCTACCCCTAGGGTTTGGTTGACGGCCTCGATGAGACTGTCAATTGACTCCTGACAATTAGGCGCCTCTAGATTGAGGGACCCTTCCGAATCGGAGTCCGAACCCTGTTCACTCATCTCCGCTGGAGAGGGAGAACGAGAAACGGAACTGGCGGATGCCGAGGCTCCTGACGGCCCAGGCGACACTGTGTGGGTTTGCTTCCCCCGCGTCAGCCTGGTGAGAGCACGGCCCCTGCAGGCCGGAGGTTCTTGAGAGATGGAGGACCCCTCCAAGACAGGTGAACCACTGTCCTTGCCCCTATCGGGAGCTTGAAAGGACTCGAGAGCTCTAGTAAGTGATGCCATGGACTGTGACAGCGACAGAGCCCACTCAGGGGACCTGACGCACTGGGCTCAGTCACAGGGGAGGGCTCCTGGGCACGTTCGGAATCACAGGCTTCACAGATCCGATTACTCTGGGCGTGCGAAAAAGGGGACCGACAGGCAATGCATGAGGTGTATAGCACCGTATGAGTCTTGTCCCTTCTGGACATGTTGGACCTGGTGTACACTATGATTTGGGGCAGCAAAACCAAAAAAGGGTGCAGCGGAGGGAAAGAAGTCATCGGGCCCGGAAGGACCAGCACTTACCCCAGTCCTGTGTCCCCGGAAGTCCTTAGAGCACGTGGGAACACGCCGAAGAGGCTACAGAGGAGGAGGCTGCTGATGCTGCAGTGACCTCCTTCAAAACAGCGCGCCATTCCGGGGTGGGTGCGCAGAGATAAGGCCTGTGGGCGTACCCTCCTCTGGGAGCTTCCGGGGGTTGGGATTTCAGGATGAGGCCTAGTGACGGCCAAAGCCGGGGCCTATATTTTCGGAGGTGCCCGCTCAAGAGTCGGGGGGCGGGCCCGCCGGAAGTCGACGCGCCTCAGGGAGCGGGACTTCCGTTGCGGCCTGGCCGAAGCCAGGATCCCGGCCTACCTGAGGGCCTGCCCCGAAAACGCCGCACCAGAGCGTCGCGGCCTGCTCCGGCCCCAGCTCCACGCTGTTCTCCGCCCAACGAAAATGAAGCTGCTGCCCAGCCAGGAGCCCTCCCGGCCCCCCATCCACGTTCAGATTAGAGGGGGGCATATATCCAAGGAAGGACGGTGCAGGCACCCAAACTCCGTCCTTCCTTCAGGGGAAGAGGAGAGGGACCATCCGCCCCTTCCATCACCGCAGTCAGGCATTGGTGATGCAGCGGGGGGCCACACGGACTATCTCCTGCCTCTGTACAGCCTAGGGCAGTGATGGCTAACCTTGGCACTCCAGCTGTTGTAAAACTACAACTCCCAGCATGCCCTTGCAACCTGCAGCAGTTGAGGCATGCTGGGAGTTGTAGTTCTCCAACAGCTGGAGTGCCAAGGTTCGCCATCACTGGCCTAGGGTTTTAATACCCTAGGGTGGTCAGGCTGAGTCCGGCATAAGTGTCCCACGTTGCGGGAGAGGATACGTGGAGGCGACACTCCACGTGTTCGCCCGTTGATGGTTTGGGGAGATCGGACCCCTTCATAAGGGTCCGACGCCCCTATCTTGTCTCCATGGGGAAAAAAAAAATGGTCTGGATGAAACCAGACATATGTCTCCATCAGACACTAAGCATGAACAGGGTTCGCCTGCGACCAGTGTCAAGGTGTATACGGCGGAGGAGGAGCTAACCTTTTTTTATATCTACTTAGTGTCAGCCTCCTAGCGGCAGTAGCATACACCCACAGTCCTGTGTCCCCCAATGAGACGAAGGAGAAATTGTGGGTTCCCCATATTCCCATACCTTTAACGTGCGGATGTGAGATTCCAGCTCCTCTCGCTCCTGCCTGAAGTGTGCCAGCATCTCCTGGATGTTGCGCTCATGCTTGGTTTTAGCGGTCTGGGCAGCAGAGCGGAGGTCTGTCAGCTCCCGCTGGTGCACGTCCCTCTCCATCTTTAGCTGTCGTCCTGCTGAGCTCAGCTCTTCTCTGGCGAACTCTGCCTGTTTCTGGGCCTCACACAGGTTCCTCCTCAGCTCTCTGCTGCTCTTCTCTTCCTGGGCCAGGCGGCTGCTGAGCTCGGCCCTCTCAGCACTCAGGTCCCGCACGGACTCCTGGAGCTCCAGGACTTTCTCATTGCTTTTCTCATGAGCTCGACCGGCGGACAGAACCTCTTCCTGCAGCCTTTCCCGATCCTCCACCACCTGCTGCTGAAGCTGAACCTGTCGTTGCAGCTCTCCTGTATGGGGGAAAGAAACCGTCATGAACAAAAGAACGAAACAACAACCATCATCAGCTGCAGTCTGAGTCATATAATATACACTGTACAGAAGACAGAGACAGCCAGGAGTAAAGCACAACACAGAGATCATGATCTACTGCGGCCTATGTCATACAATATACACTGTACAGGAGACAGAGACAGCCAGGAATAAAGCACAACACACAGAGCATCATCTACTGCGGCCTATGTCATATAATATACACTGTACAGGAGACAGAGACAGCCAGGAATAAAGCACAACACAGAGAGCATCATCTACTGCGGCCTTGGTCATATAATATACACTGTACAGTAGACAGTGACCGCCAGGAATAAAGCACAAACCCGAGAGCGTCATATACTGCACCCTGTGTCATATAATATACACTGTACAGGAGACAGAGATCGAGAGGAATAAAACACAACACAGAGAGCGTCAACTACTGCAGCCTATGTCATGCAGTCGTTCTCAAAAGTTTACATACCCCGGCAGAATTTTTGCTATCTTGGCTTTTTTTCAGAGACTATAAATAATAACACCAAAACTTTTTCTCCGCTCATGGTTAGTGGTTGGGTGAAGCCATTTATTGTCAAACTACTGTGTTTTCTCTTTTTAAATCATAATGACAACCCAAAACATCCAAATGACTCTAATCAAAAGTTTACATACCCTGGTGATTTTGGCCTGATAACATGCACAGAAGTTGACACTCATGGGTTTGAATGGCTACTAAAGGTAACATCCTCACCTGTGATCTGTTTGCTTGTAATCAGTGTGTGCATAAAAGCTGAGTGAGTTTCTGGGATCCAGACAGACTCTTGCATCCTTCATCCAGCCACTAACGTTTCTGGATTGTGAGTCATGGGGAAAGCAAAAAAATTGTCAACGGATCTACGGGAAAATGTAGTTGAACTGTATAAAATCGGAAAGGGATACAAAAAGATATCCAAGGAATTGATAATGCCAGAAAAGCAATTGTTTGGGATGCAAAGAAAAACCCACAAATAACATCAGCTGAAATACAGGACTCTCTGAAAACTAGCGGTGTGGATGTTTCAAGATGCACAATAAGGAGGCACTTGAAGAAAAATGGGCTGCATGGTCGAGTCGCCAGAAGAAAGCCATTACTGCGTAAATGCCACAAAGTATCTCGCCTACAATACGCAAAACAGTACAGAGAAAAGCCTCAAAACTACTGGAACAAGGTAATTTGGAGTGATGAGACCAAAAATTAACTTTTTGGCCACAACCGTAAACGTTACATTTGGAGAAAGGTCAACAAGGCCTATGATGAAAGGAACACTATTCCTACTTTATAGCACGGAGGTGGATTGCTGATGTTTTGGGCATGTGTGAGCTACAAAGGCACAGGAAACTTGGTCAAAGTTGAAGGAAAGATGAATGTAGCATGTTATCAGCAAATACTGGAGGCAAATTTGCAATCATCTGCCCCAAAGCTTTGCATGGGACGTACTTGGACGTTCCAACACGACAACGATCCAAGGCCAAGTCGACCTGTCATTAGCTACAGCAGAACAAAGTCAAGGTTCTTGAGTGGCCATCTCAGTCTCCTGACCTTAATATCATTGAGCCTCTCTGGGGAGTTCTCAAGCGCGCAGTTCATGCTAGACAGCCCAGGAATTTACAGAAACTGGAGGCATTTTGCCAAGAAGAGTGGGCAGCTTTACCATTTGAGAAAATAAAGAACCTCATTCACAACTACCACAAAAGACTTCAAGCTGTCATTGATGTTAGAGGGGGCTTTTGATCAGGGTCATTTGGATGCTTTGGGTTGTCATTATGACTTAAAAAGAGAAAAACAGTAGTTTGACAATAAATGGCTTCAGCCAACCACTAAACATGAGTGAAGAAAAAGTTTTGGTGTTATCATTTATAGTCTCTGAAAAAAAGCCAAGAAAGCAAAAATTCTGCTAGGGTATGTAAACTTTTGAGCACAACTGTAATATACACTGCACAAAGGAGACAGAAACCATCAGGAATGAAGTACAACACCGAGAGCGTCATATATTGCATCCTGTGACATATAATATAGACTGTACAGGAGACAGAGACCGCCAGGAATAAAACACAACACAGAGAGCGCCATCTACTGCAGCCTGTATCATATAATATACACTGTACAGAGGAGACAGACTGCCAGGAATAGAGCCCCTCCCTGTAACAATCCTATCCCTGTAACAAGCCCCCCCCCCATTTCGAGATACCTCCTGTAACGAGCACCCCAGTAACGAGCCTCCCGTAACGAGCTACCTCCTGTAATGAGCCCTTTCGCAATGAGCCCCTCTCTGTAATGAGCCCCCTCATGTAACAAGTCCCCCTGTAACAAGCCCCCTCTGTAGGAACCGTACACTTGTGCTAGTCAGACTGGATCTAAACTCTTTCCATTCTGGAGCAGCAACTCCTCCTTACTGACTGCGTCAGATGATGGCACGGTGCAGTAAATGCAGCGACTCTGATCTGCACTCAGTGCCTGTTACACTCAGTTCCCATTACACTCAGTGCCCGTTACCCTGCAGCCGGCTCGCCAGCTCCTGGGACTCGCGCACGTCTTTTTCCAGCTCCAGCTGTCGATCCTGCAGGTCAGTTATGCGCACTTGCTGCAGATGTAGTTCCTCCTCCTGCTGCGCACGGCGGCTTAGCACCTCTGACAGCTCCTTGCGCAGACTTTCTGTCTGCTGTACGGTGGCCTGAAGCTGACATTTCAGCTCATCCTTCTCTTTAACTGCCTGTAAATAGACACAAAAGATGTGATCACTTGGATATATTGTACAGCACAGACTGCAGATATATGGCTGAGCGCTCAGAGCCCCGTCTCCTGGGACAGCAATGATCGAGGGTAAATTAAATTCCACCGGTCCCCATAGATCTGAGACTGGGTTTCTGTCTGGCATAAACATTCAGTAACACTCAAGTAACAACATTTTCAGTGCCAGCGACTGTAGCAAGAAACTAAGGTAAATGAGGAAAAAAAAGAAGCTAATTGTAAGAAATGTAAATGACCGGAGGTCATTTCGGCCCAGAAACGAGGCCCCTGTAGACAGGCGGATGATGGGAAAACATGCCGCTGAGCAGACACTAGACAAGTGCCAGCACCTTCTATGCAGGTGTACGAGCCATCGCTGGTCGGCAACACAATCCATGGGTAGCTCAAGATGTAAGACGGCCATAAAGTCTTACACAAGGGACTCCAGGACAAAGGCCGACCACGACTCCAGTGCGGACCACTTACCTGAGAGCAGCGCTCAGACAAGGTGGTCACAGACTCCTCTTTCCTCTGCAGCTCCCGTTCCACCTTTTTACATTTCACCTTCCAATACTTCACGGTTTCTTGTGCCTTAGATTTCAGATCTTCCTTTTTCTTCTCAGCCTCCAGACGTGAGGCATCCGCCTGCCTCAGTTCAGAGAGGCACCTTTCAGCCTCCTGCGTCACCTCCTCGAGTTGCTGCCCCAGCTGAGAATTGTGAATCTCAAACTGTCTCCGCTCCTTTTCACACATCTCATAGCGGCTCTGGATGTCCTTCACCTGCTGTAACATCCTCAGCTGCTGTCGCTCCGCTTCTCCATGTCAGAGTTCAAGGTCTGCAAGATGAAGGGGAGAATAAAGCATCTGGGATATGGGGTACAGCAGTAACAGCAATTCAATAACACACAAACGGGTGGAAAACAATGAGAAAGCCTCAAGGGTTAATGGTCTGCAGCTGCGTCGTACTCAGGCAGTCCCACGTCACGTGTCAACTGTGGCTTATTGGGAGTCCTATAATAATATATCAACTAAGTAAAGCTATTCCAGTGGAGGATGGCATGTCAAAAGCACAGCACCCACTGATCTGCACCCTGCTCATCTGCTCAGCACCCGCTTATCTGCACCCTGCTCATGTGCCTAGCACCAGCTCATCTGCACTCTGCTCATCTGCCCAGCACCCGCTCATCTGCACTCTGCTCATCTGCCCAGCACCCGCTGATCTGCACTCCGCTGATCTGCCCAGCACCCTGCTCATCTGCCCAGCACCCGCTGATCTGCACCCTGCTCATCTGCCCAGCACCCTCTGATCTGCACTCTGCTCATCTGCCCAGCACCCGCAGATCTGCACTCTGCTCCTCAGCCCAGCACCGGCTGATCTGAACTCCGCTCCTCTGCTCATCTGCCCAGAACCCGCTGATCTGCACTCTGCTCATCTGCCCAGCACCCGCTGATCTGCACTCCGCTCCTCTGCCCATCACCGGCTGATCTGCACTACGCTCCTCTGCCCAGCACCAGCTGATCTGCACCCTGTTCAATTGCCCAGTACCCGCTGATCTGCACTACGCTCATCTGCCCAGCACCAGCTGATCTGCACCCTGCTCATCTGCCCAGCACCCGCTGATCTGCACCCTGCTCATCTGCCCAGCGCCCGCTGATCTGTACGCTGCTCATCTGCCCAGCACCCGCTGATCTGCACCCTGCTCATCTGCCCATCACCCGCTGATCTGCACCCTGCTCATCTGCCCAGCACCCGCTGATCTGTACCCTGCTCATCTGCCCAGCACCAGCTGATCTGCACCCTGCTCATCTGCCCAGCACCAGCTGATCTGCACTCTGCTCAGCACCTGCTATCTGTTCCAAAAGAGCAGGAATCGTCCACGACTGGACATGTTCTCCACAATGCTCCTATCATAGTCCCCCCTTTTTAGGCTAGCGACCTAGCGGCAGACTGGTTGTTGCAATGGTTAACACTACAAAGCCCAGTGATACACAATTATCTACAAACAGCTTCCACTAATCCAGAACATGGCAGAGTATACATGAGGGATGTGGACATTTATAAATCATTGTTGTGCTCAGCAGATAATCCCCCTCACGAAATCCTTGATTGGTTACATGAAGTCTTGGAGGGGATGTGAATAAAACATGACACTACAGGAAGCTGATTGGTGGATCTTGGGACGCCGTCCGCTCAGCTCGGTGCCGTCACTGCTGAATTCTCCAGTCTGTAACCTTAAGAGGATAATCTGAAACCGACTCAATTTATTGGAGTGATGGTGGACAAGTTGTTTTGTTCTAGGTTAGAGTGCAGTGTTTCCAGGTGAAGTATTCACGTGGTTACTCTGTGTCCGCTGTCAGCCAAGTCTAATAATAAAGTCCCTTGTGTAGATCTGGCAGCGCGGGTGCCGCAGTCACCTTGTGTGCTGGGATTTATAACCTTAGTGATGTCTAATTGCTTATGAGAGAAGCTTGCGTGGCATTAAGACGGCATGATGGCGCTGGCATTTATCAGCCACCAGGCGAAACATTGGAGGCTGAACCTGGCACAGACGGGTAATGGCGCTCGTTACAGCCGACAAGTAATCACCTCCAAAGCTGCAACAATAAACTGCTCTAAAGAAGAACATCTTGTGGAATAAACACAGCCGACTGCCATGTATTAGACCCATTCTGCCACAGTCGGCTGCCATATATCACCTCCGTTGTGACACGGCCGGCTGCCATGTATCACCCTTGTTCTTCTGCGGCAGACTGCCATGTATCACTCCCGTTATGCTGCGGCAGGCTGCCATGCATCAACCATGTTATGAAGTAACCAGCTGCCATGTATCACTTGGCTGCCATGTATCACCCCCATTCTGTCACGGCCAGCAGCCATGTATCAGCCCCGTTATGCCACAGCCGGTCTCCATGTATCACCCCCGTTTTGTCAAAGCTGGCTACCATACATCACCCCGTTCTGTCACAGCAAGCCGTCATGTATCAGCTCTGTTCTGCCATGGCCGGTCGCCATGTATTACCCCCATTCTGTTACGGCCGGCTGCCATGCATCACACCAGTTCTTTTGCGGCAAGCCGACATGTATCACCCCCGTTCTGCCGCGGCCAGCTGCCATGTATCACCCCATTCTGCTACGGCCTGTAACATTAGATGGCAAGGAAAAACCCAAGGAGAGAATATATCACTAAGTCCATAACCTGTCACTTTTTGTGCTATGACAGATCAATAACACGAGGCCCACGAAGGTGCAAGTAGCCATGGAAGGACACGGGGATGGTTCTATGCTGGAGTCACACACGGGGGGCAGAGTAGGGGGATTAAACTCTGCAGCTCGTTGTATACCTACCTCCAGGTGCTCCGCCAGCTGAATCTTTTCTCTGTCCTTCTGGCCCAGGCTGCGTTTCAGGTCCTCCATTTCAGCCAGCACGGTGCTTCGGTCCAGCTGAGTGCGCAGCTCAATAATCTGCCGCTCCAGCTCTTGCTTCTCCCGTTTAGATCGCTCTCCAGCTGGAGGGAAGCAGAAGAGAACATTCACGGTGGTCTCCATGTGCATCATTAGCACCTGTACCCACAATCTATAGAGCAGGGGGAGCTGGAGACGTTACCTGCCCGGACCCTGCGCTGCTCCTCCAGGGTCTCATGCTGGCTTTGTACTGAGATTTGGTGCTGCAGTTGTCCACGGTCCTCCTCCAACTTCACCAGTTGACTGCGCAGATCCTCCACCTACAATGTAAAGTATAGAAAACATTCAATCACCCCTCAAGAAATATCACATAGGTGAAGATGACCTGCAGGCTCCTCTGCAATAGTAATATAGTAACATCACCGCGACAAAACAAGTAAAGCAAGCATCAAAGCTACATAGTCAGTAAGCAACATCCGCAAATAGATATTGTCCGGTCAGGACATACTGATCACCCATCCAGAGCATATTACATGAGCGGGGGTCCAACACAACGCTCCCCTTGATCAGCTGGTAGAAGCTCCAGCAACCACCGGATGTAAATACTTATGAAAGGGGCTCGACAACGCCATCCAATGTGCTGTGGCCACTGCCAGGTACTGCAGAGCAACTACTGTGCAAAATACACTCCTCAACAGTGAAATCGAAACACAAAAGGAAAAGTCGGGGAATGATAGAAATCACAAGATGGATAGACAGATTACTGATCTGTAAATGATTGGTGTGCACAGAAGTCCCCACATTTACACGCCAGGCTACTACCTAATGCTATATTTCTGCTGCGTTGAATGTACTTGGGCAAATCATCTGGATCCGCTGCTGGCAGCTCCTGTGTAATCACCGACCAATGGCATCCCCGATGGAGACAAGTCCGGATCCGCTGCCAGCAGCTCCTGTGTAATCACCGACCAATGGTGTCTCCGATGAAGACAAGTCCGGATCTGCTGCTGGCAGCAGCCGGCTGCCATGTATCAACCCCGTGAGCTATTAGTGCCGGGAATGAAGACTAGAGGGGTCTGGCTGCCATACATTATGCCACCGCACACCATAATCTCGGGAGTAGGACTGGTGTGATGTTCCCTCACGATGGTCTCTTCATGGTGTTGCCCATGTGGTCTCATTAGATTAGAAGATTCTGTATTAAACGTCACACACCGGGCCCGCGACGTCACAAACCAGGCACGAGACGTCACAAACCTGTCTTCACAAACCACCAGGAAGCGTCTGCAAGACATTGGGCTACCAGCTGGATGTCCGGCCACAGCTGCTACACTGATCTCACATCACCACTATAAAAGACAATCATGGTGCAGAGCAAGAAGACAATGGAGACTGGAATGGAGGCCTGTCCTGCTTTTGTCGTGGATGCAATAGTAGGAGTTTTGTCTTGAGACCACATGGGCTACAATATGAAGCGTCACAAGCCGGCATATGAACAGAATAATCCCATACCCAGGGCCGGCGTCAGCACCCGGCGCACCCGGGCAAGTGCCGGGGCCCTGAACAGGCAGGGGGGCCCACTCACAGTCGGGGACATCGGCATGCTATGGGGGCCCGGTGCCTGTGCCAGTACAGAGGGCGGGTGCCTCAAGCAGAGCAGAGGCCAGCGAGGAGAGGTATTTCATTTTTTATTTTTTTTATGTTTGGCGCAATATATGGAGACCATCATATGGGGCCCATCATACACTGGAGTATCATATATGGGGCCCATCATACACTGGAGCATCATATATGGGGCCCATCATACACTGGAGCATCATATATGGGGCCCATGATACAGTGGAGCATCATATATGGAGAATTACATGGGGCCCATCATACACTGGAGCATCATATATGGGGGCCATTATATATGGAGCATTATATGGGGCTCATCATGCACTGAAGCATCATATATGGGGCCCATCATATACTGGAGCATCATATGGGGCCCATTATATATGGAGCATCATTTGGGGCCTACTATATATGGAGCATCTTATAGGGTCCATTATATATGGAGAATTATATGGGGCTCATTATATATGGAGCATTATATGGGGCCCATTATTCTGCATGGAGCACTATTGGGAGCCCATAATACTATATGGAGCAATATATGGAGCTCATTATTCTGTATGTAGCAGTATGTGGTGCCCATAATACTGTATGGAGGACTATGCTGTTTGTCTATTGCGCTATTGTAGAATTTACAATAGATATCACTCATGTAATGTATGAAGTGAAATCTTTGGCATTGTACTATGCCTATATTTCTCTGCCGTATCTGTGCATCATAAATTGTGGTATGTGTTAAAGGGGCCCACTGATACTCTTTCGCCCGGGGCCCACGAAAACCTGGAGACGACCTTACCCATACCTCCCAACCGTCCCGAATTGAGCGGACATTTCCGATTCTAACCCTCCCACCCGCTGTCCCGGTCGGGACACTATGTTTCCCGCAGTGAGAAGCCGCCACGCACCCCATGCACCCTATCGTCGCCTTCCCAGCTCTCCACTTCAGCTTCTTACAGCAGAGAAATGACGTTGCTGTGCTGTCCTCTTATGTGAGAGCAGGACCTGTGATAAGGCCACAGGAGGGGAGGAGTTAGGTGTCACATGGTCAGGCTCGTCAGTGTATGCAGGTCTCTGCTGTGCTGGTTGTCATGGTGCTGGATGAGGGTAAGTTTATGTGTGCAGGGTCAGGAGGGGTTTACAGTGTGGATGTAGCAGAGCTGTGTGTGTGCGAGGTGTACGGAGCGGAGCCGTGTGTGCGAGGTGTACGGAGCGGAGCCGTGTGTGTACGAGGTGTACGGAGCGGAGCCGTGTGTGTACGAGGTGTACGGAGCGGAGCCGCATGTGTACGAGGTTTACGGAGTGAAGCTGTGTGTGTACTGAGTGGCGCCATGTGTGCGCGAGGTGTACGGAGCGGAAGCGTGTGTGTACGAGGCATACAAAGTGGTACCGTGTGTGTATGAAGTGCGCAGAGTCGTGCGAGTACAAGGTGTATGGTGGGGAGCATTCATACCTCCCAACCGTCCCAGATCCAGCGGTACAGTCCCGATTTTGAGAGTCTGCCCCACTGTCCCGGCCGGGAGCTTACTTTTCCCATGGACACAAAAGTACACATCGGAGCCCCGAGGAGCACTTTAAAATTCACACGTGACGTTCCACTGGAAGTGACGTGCTAGAAGCTGACCGGAAATTAGGTAATTTCGGGAGGAGATTGTGACGGAATCATGGAAGCACTTCAGGGAATGCTTCAGATCCATCACTGTGTCCTCCTCCGACAGCGCGGACAGCGGGATCGCCTTGGACTCGGGGATATCGGCCATGTGAGCGGATCATGATATGTCCTGCATCAGGAGGCTCAGATGGGCACTACAATGGGAGCCGAGCTGCTATACACTGTGTTCCAAATTATTATGCAAAAATTGTTTAGGAGTGATAGGGTAAGAATTTTTTTGTTTGTCAGTTAAACTCATTGATGGTGATGTGTGTCAGGGCTCTTTATATCACTGTAAGCAATTGCAGACACCTGTGCTAATTAGTTTAGCAGGTGTGTCCAATGAAAGGCAAGACTACTTAAGAAGGCTGTCCCACATTATTAAGCAGCCTACATTTTCTGCCAAAATGGGAAAGAAAAAGGATGTGTCGGCTGCGAAGAAGCAACAAATTGTGGAGTGTTTAGGTCAAGGCATGACTACAATCAACATTGCCAAGACACTTCATCGTGATCATCGCACAATCAAGAAGTATGTAGCTGATTCACAGTACACACGTGTGTGTGCTGATAAGGGAAAATTGAGGACTCTTTCCTACAGGCAATTACATCAGGTTAAAAGAGCAGCAGCAAAAAAGCCTTGTCATAGCAGCAGACAAGTTTTTGAAGCTGCTGGTGCCTCCAACGTCCCCCGAACAACAAGATGCAGGGTCCTTCAGAGGTTTGTAGCTGTGCGTAAGCCATCCTGTCGACCTCCTTTATCCACTGCACACAAGCAGAAACGACTCCACTGGGCCAAACAATACATGAAGACTGACTTCAAAACGGTTTTGTTCACCGATGAGTGCCGTGCAACGCTCGATGGTCCAGATGGATGGAGTGGAGGATGGCTGGTTGATGGACACCCCATGCAAACACGGCTACGGCACCAACAAGGAGGAGGTGGAGTAATGTTTTGGGCTGGAATCATGGGGAGAGAGATTGTCGGCCCCTTTAGGATCCCTGAAGGGGTAAAGATGAACTCCATAGTGTTTGTTGAGTTTCTCAAACAGCACTTCGTGCCATGGTTCAAGAAGAAGAACCGTGCATTCCGCAGCAAGATCATTTTCATGCATGATAATGCACCGTCTCATGCTGCACATAACACATCTGCATCTCTGGCTGCTATGGGCATAAAAGCGGACAAACTTATGGTGTGGCCCCCATGCCCCCCTGACCTCAACCCCATTGAGAACCTCTGGAGCATCATCAAAAGGAGTGTCTATGACGCCGGGAGGCAGTTCACATCTAAGCAACAGCTCTGGGAGGGTATTCTGTCCTCATGCAAAACAATTGAAGCAGAAACCATCCAAAACCTGACAAATTCAATGGACGAGAGAGTTCAGAAGCTCCTTTCGAACAAGGGGTCCTATGTGCAAATGTAACATCACCTAGAATAAAGTTTTGAGTTGAAAACTGATTGATTTCAGTTTGTAAGAACCTGCTAATGCTTATAATTTCAAAAATGACCATTTTTTTGTTCTTTATTAAAATGAAAAGGTTGAAAACTCTGCTGTGCTTAATAATTTGGAACATGCATTTTGAGTGCAGTTTGAGTGTTTTATTTTTTTAAAAATATACTGTTATCATAGGCAGTTTGTACAAAAACCTTTCAATTGTACTCTAATAGTTATTTGACTGGAAAATTACAATGACTGCAATTCATATAGGTAATTTGGGAAAATCTGAGAAAATATTATTTGCATAATAATTTGGAACACAGTGTAGTATCTTTATAGAATCTTTCTTTTTTTCTCCCTCTGTTTCTTTCTCTCTCTCTGTTCTTCCTTTCTCTCTCTGTTCTTCCTTTCTCTCTCTGTTCTTTCTTTCCCATCTTTCTTTCTCTCCATCTCTTTTATTTCTTTCTTTCCCTTCTTTCTTTTTTTCTCTCTGTTCTTTTTTTCTGTCCACTTTTCTCTCTGTTTTCTTTCTTTCTCTCTCTGTTCTTTATTTCTCCTCTGTTCTTCCTTTTTCTCTCTGTTATTTCTTTCCCCTCTTTCTCTATTTCTTTTTCTGTTCTCTTTCTTTCCCATCTTTCTTTCTTTCTCTCTACCTTTCTATTCTTTCCCCTCTTTCTTTCTCTCTGTTCTATCTTTCTTTACCCTCTTTCTTTTTTTCTCTCTCTGTTCTTTTGTTCTGTCCCCTCTTTCTCTCTCTGTTTCTTTCTTTCTGTGTCTCTTCTTTATTTCTTTCTCTCTCTGTTCTTTCTTTCCCATCTTTCTTTCTTTCCCATCTTTCTTTCCCCTCTTTCTTTCTCTCTCTGTTCTTTCTTTCCCATCTTTCTTTCTCTCTCTCTGTTCTTTCTTTCTCCTCTTTCTTTTTTTCTCTCTCTCTGTTTATTCTTTCTGTCCCCTCTTTCTTTCTCTGTTTCTTTCCCTTCTTTCTTTCTCTCTGTTCTTTCTTTCTCTCTCCCTCTCTGGTCTTTCTTTCCCCTTTTTTTTCTCTCTCTCTCTGTTCTTTTTTTCTGTCCCCTCTTTCTCTCTGTTCTTTCTGTCTCTCCTTTCTTTCTCTCTGTTCTTTCTTTCTTTCCCCTTTCTTTCTCTCTGTTCTTTCTTTTTCTCTGTTTTCTTTTTTCTCTCTCTCTGTTCTTTCTTTTCCTCAATACCAGTCAGTGTGCCCAGAGTACCCGCCACTGTGCCCATAATGCCAGCCACTGATCCCATAATGCCAACCACTGTGCCCTCAGTACCAGTCAGTGTGATCAGCAGTGCTAAATGGGTGTGGTTGGGGCGTGGACATGGGTGTGATTAGTTGTGAAATGGGTGTGGTTGGGGCGTGGCCTAAAATTTGCCACGTAGCGCGCCGCAGCCTTAGTCCCTCTTTCCTGTCTTCAAAAGTTGGGAGGT
Source organism: Oophaga sylvatica (assembly GCA_033576555.1). Taxonomy (NCBI): domain Eukaryota; kingdom Metazoa; phylum Chordata; class Amphibia; order Anura; family Dendrobatidae; genus Oophaga; species Oophaga sylvatica. Next base: position 397,621,465 of record JARQOD010000001.1, read on the forward strand.
ATGCAATCCCCGGCCATATGTTCCTCGTACTACTGTGAGTCACCTACATGGCCTAAGTGCTTCCAGACGCACACCTTCCTCAGGCAACCATTAATGACCTCAGTGACAGCAGCCATGGCCAGAGGTGCCGGGATTTCTGCATGAGACTCAGCCTCCAGACTGAAAGATCCAGAGGTTGTGATCATGTTATTCCCATTTTTCATCATTTGCAGATCAGTGACATCTCGCCTGTGATCTCCATAACTCACTTCTCCTTCTTGTTATGACTGGACCTATATAACCACTGGTGAGACATTACTGACAATTCCCGACAGATCTGATTCCCAATAGAGCCAGGTGCAGAGCGTTTACCAGATGGCACAGCGACTATTCACGTGTTCTGCTAATAAATGATAACATTATGTGGATGCAGCACCTGACAGAGCAGAGTCTCCCGACCTCCCTCGCTCTGATCCAGCCTCCTCCGGTATCTCTCCAACTCCTCCTGCAACTGTAAAAAGGGCAGAGAATGGAAACACAGAAATCTCAGCATGTCAGACCCCAACGTCAGGTGCAGTTTCTACATACACCTGCAGTCTCCGTCTACACACCTGGCCTTTCTCATGCAGTCTCTCCATACATGTGCAGCCTCTCCACACATGTGCAGTCTCTCTATACATGTGCAGCCTCTCTATACATCTGCAGTCTCCATACCTGGCCCTTCTCGCTCTCCAGCTTGCCGAGCTTGCCCCTCAGTGCCACCTCCATCTCATCAGACTTGGATTCACATTTTTTCAGCTCCTGTAGTGAATGAGACACATCAATAGGTGGTCACAGGTCAGCATCGTGGGGTCCACACGCACATAAAAGATATATATTTTTTTAATTTTAGGGTAGTTTGGTGACTAGATGATATAGAATTACAAGTGACAACCTGCAGAATTGTGATTGCAGCTCTGCAGGGCATGAAGTTTGTGACATGATAATAGAGGGCACCATTAGAGCATAGTTCAGAGGGTATTATGTTGTGTCGGCACATATCACCAAGCGATCCCATCAATGAATGATCGGAGGCGGTGGTCCAGCCTCTGGAACTCCAGTCACCTGGATTTTGTTGGAACATAATTATGACATGGTGGAGATATCTGAGACTTGGCTGGATGAGAGCCACGACTGGGCGGTTAATTAACAGGGATATAGTCTGTTTAGAAATGACTGTAAAAATAAGCGAGGTGGGGTGTGGTGTTTATATGTAAAATCATCCTTAAAACCCATCCTGCGTGATAATATACTGTGAATCTAATGAAGATGTAGAGTCTCTGTGGGTGGAGATTAGGGGAGGGGGGGAAAATAATAAATTACTGATAGGGGTTTGTTATAAGTCTCCTAAAATAATGGAAGCAACAGAGAATATCCTCGTAAAGCAAATAGATGAAGCAGCAACTCAAGGAGAAGTCATTATTATGGGGGACTTCAACTACCCTGAAATACATTGGGGAACAGAAGCCTGCAGTTCCAGCAAAGGTAATAGGTTTTTTGGCAACTATGAGAGACAATTACCTTTCACAACTAGTTCAGAACCCAACAAGAGGTACTGCTAGACCTAATATTAACCAACAGGCCAGACCGCATATCAAATATAAGGGTTGGGGGTCGCTTAGGTAATGGCGATCACAAAATAATAAGTTTTCATGTATCCTTTAATAAGATGTGTAGCAAGGGGTTACAAGGACACTAAACTTCAGGAAGGCAAATTTCCAACGGATGAGAGATGATCTTAGTGCAATAAACTGGGACAATATCCTGAGACATAAAAATACACACAGAAAATGGGAGACATTCATTAGCATCCTGAATAGGACCTGTGCACAGTATATACCCTATGGGAATAAACATGCTAGAAATAGGAGGAAACCACTATGGCTAACTAGAGCTGTAAGGGGCGCAATAAGTGACAAAAAGAAAGCGCTTAGGGAATTAAAGCAAGTAGGTAGTGATGAGGCATTAACTAAATACAGAAGATTGAATAAATCCTGTAAAAAGCAAATAAAGACAGCAAAGATTGAGGCAGAAAGACTCATTGCCAGAGAAAGTAAAAATAATCCCAAAATATTCTTTAACTACATAAATAGCAAGAAACTAAAAAATGATAGTGTTGGTCCCCTTAACCCCTTCACCCCAAGGGTGGTTTGCACGTTAATGACCGGCCAATTTTTACAATTCTGACCACTGTCTCTTTATGAGGTTATAACTCTGGAACGCTTCAACGGATCTTCGCGATTCTGAGATTGTTTTCTCGTGACATATTGTACTTTATGTTAGTGGTAAAATTTCTTCCATATAACTTGCGTTTATTTATGAAAAAAACGCAAATATGGTGAAAATTTGGAAAATTTAGCAATTTTCAAACTTTGAAATTTTATTCCCTTAAAACAGAGAAATATGTCACAGAAAATAGTTAACAAATAACATTTCCCACATGTCTACTTTACATCAGCACAATTTTGGAACCAAAATTTTTTTTTGTTACGAAGTTATAAGGGTTAAAAGTTGACCAGCGATTTCTCATTTTTACATCAAAATGTACAAAGCCATTTTTTTTAGGGACCACCTCATATTTGAAGTCACTTTGAGGGGTGTATATAGCAGAAAATACCCAAAAGTGACACCATTGTAAAAACTACACCCTCAAGGTACTCAAAACCACATTCAAAAAGTTTATTAACCCTTCAGGTGCTTCACAGGAGCTGAAGCAACGTGGAAGGAAAAAATGAACATTTTACTTTTTAGTCACAAAAATGATCTTTTACAAACATTTTTTTTATATTCACAAGGGAAAAAGGAGTAAATGGACCGATAAAGTTGTTGTGCAATTTCTCCTGAGTACGCCGATACCCCATATGTGAGGGAAAACCACTGTTTGGGCGCACGGCAGGGCTCGGAATGGAAGGAGCGCAGTTTGACTTTTCCAAACCAAAATTGGCTGGAATTGAGAACGGACACCATGTCGCGTTTGGAGAGGCCCTGATATGCCTAAACAGTGGAAACCCCCCACATGTGACCCCATTTTGGAAACTAGACCCCCTAAGGAACTTATCTAGATGTGTGGTGAGCACTTTGAACCCCCAAGTGCTTCACGCAAGTTTATAATGTAGAGTCGTGAAAAAAAAAAATCATATTTTTTCAACAAGCATGATGTTTTAGTCCCCAATTTTTTATTTTCCCAAGGGTAAGAGGAGAAATTGGATCACAAAAGTTGTTGTCCAACTTGTCCTGAATACGCTGATACCCCATATGTGGGGGGGAACCACTGTTTGGGCGCACGGCAGGGCTCGAAAGGGAAGGAGCGCCGTTTGACTTTTCCAAACCAAAATTGGCTGGAATTGCGAACGAACGCCATGTCGCGTTTGGAGGGCCCCTGATGTGCCTAAACAGTGGAAACCCCCCACATGTGACCCCATTTTGGAAACAAGACCCCCTAAGGAACTTATCTAGATGTGTGGTGAGCACTTTGAACCCCAAGTGCTTCACGCAAGTTTGTAATTTGGAGCCGTGAAGAAAAAAAAATAATTTTTTCCACAAGCATGATGTTTTAGTCCCCAATTTTTTATTTTCCCAAGGGTAAGAGGAGAAATTGGACCACAAAAGTTGTTGTCCAACTTGTCCTGAGTACGCTGATACCCCATATGTGGGGGGAACCACTGTTTGGGCGCACGGCAGGGCTCGAAAGGGAAGGAGCACCGTTTGACTTTTCCAAACCAAAATTGGCTGGAATTGGGAACGAACGCCATGTCGCGTTTGGAGGGCCCCTGATGTGCCTAAACAGTGGAAACCCCCCACATGTGACCCCATTTTGGAAACTAGACCCCCTAAGGAACTTACCTAGATGTTTGGTGAGCACTTTGAACCCCCAAGTGCTTCACGCAAGTTTGTAATGTAGAGCCGTGAAGAAAAAAAATCATATTTTTCCACAAGCATGACGTTTTAGTCCCCAATTTTTTATTTTCCCAAGGGTAAGAGGAGAAATTGGACCACAAAAGTTGTTGTCCAACTTGTCCTGAGTACGCTGATACCCTATATGTGGGGGGGAACCACTGTTTGGGCGCACGGCAGGGCTCGAAAGGGAAGGAGCGCCGTTTGACTTTTCCCAACCAAAATTGGCTGGAATTGGGAACGAATGCCATGTCGCGTTTGGAGGGCCCCTGATGTGCCTAAACAGTGGAAACCCCCCACATGTGACCCATTTTGGAAACTAGACCCCCTAAGGAACTTACCTAGATGTTTGGTGAGCACTTTGAACCCCCAAGTGCTTCACGCAAGTTTGTAATGTAGAGCCGTGAAGAAAAAAAATCATATTTTTTCCACAAGCATGACGTTTTAGTCCCCAATTTTTTATTTTCCCAAGGGTAAGAGGAGAAATTGGACCACAAAAGTTGTTGTCCAATTTGTCCTGAGTACGCTGATACCCCATATGTGGGGGGGAACCACTGTTTGGGCGCACGGCAGGGCTCGAAAGGGAAGGAGCGCCGTTTGACTTTTCCAAACCAAAATTGGCTGGAATTGGGAACGAACGCCATGTCGCGTTTGGAGGGCCCCTGATGTGCCTAAACAGTGGAAACCCCCCATATGTGACCCCATTTTGGAAACTAGACCCCCTAAGGAACTTATCTAGATGTGTGGTGAGCACTTTGAACCCCCAAGTGCTTCACGCAAGTTTGTAATGTAGAGCCGTGAAGAAAAAAAATCATATTTTTTCCACAAGCATGATGTTTTAGTCCCCAATTTTTTATTTTCCCAAGGGTAAGAGGAGAAATTGGACCACAAAAGTTGTTGTCCAACTTGTCCTGAGTACGCTGATACCCCATATGTGGGGGGGAACCACTGTTTGGGCGCACGGCAGGGCTCGAAAGGGAAGGAGCGCCATTTGACTTTTCCAAACCAAAATTGGCTGGAATTGGGAACGAACGCCATGTCGCGTTTGGAGGGCCCCTGATGTGCCTAAACAGTGGAAACCCCCCACATGTGACCCCATTTTGGAAACTAGACCCCCTAAGGAACTTATCTAGGTGTGTGGTGAGTACTTTGAACCCCCAAGTGTTTCACTAAAGTTTATAATGCCCTGTGTGAAAAAAAAAATAATTTTTTTTTCCACAAAAGTGATTTTTTTAGTCCCCAATTTTTTATTTTCCCAAGGGTAACAGGAGAAATTGGACCCCAAAAGTTGTTGTCCAATTTGTCCTGAGAACGCTGGTACCCCACATGTTGTAAAAAACTGTTTAGGCACACGTCGGGACTCGGAAGGGAAGTAGTGACGTTTTGGAATGCAGACTTTGATGGAATTGTCTGCGGGCGTCATGTTCCATTTGCAGAGCCCCTGATGTGCCTAAACAGGAAAAAAAAACCACAAGTGACATAATTTTAGAAATTAGACCCCCAAGAAGCTTCTCTAGATGTGCCCCCCTTCTGGAACTAATCTTTCCTGTAAAGTAAATTAGTAGTGCATGGAGGTGTGGTACAATTTGAAGCAATCCTTCATACACAGGCCAGGTTTTTCGGGGGAGGTGTCGCACTGATAATGGTGTCCTTGCGTACTCCCCTTTTGTAACACACTCGGCACCTTTTTTGCGACTTACCTTTTTTTGCAGTTTGCGGGACCTCCCCCGGGAAATGCTGGCCTGGTACAATACGAGCACCTTCAGTTCCGGAAGTACTGGGCCCTCTCCTTCCTGAGCGCCAAACATCAGGGCCTTGATCACTACCTCCTGGAACTGAAGGTACGACGTATTGGTATGGCGTGCACATCGTGACAGCAGGAAAGCGTTGAGCATTGCCATTTGGACGATGTGCACGGACAGCTTCTTGTACCACACCTTGGCCTTTCTCAAAGCACTGTATGGTTGGAGGAGTTGATCAGAGAGATCAACACCCCCCATGTATTTGTTGTACCCAAGTACACAGTCCGGTTTGCGGACCTGTGTAGAGGTACCCCGTACAGTGCTGAGGGCGCTGCCATCACCGTGTATGGTGGTCAAGAGAAGGACATCCCTCTTGTCCTTGTACTTGACCACCAGAAGGTGGTCGCTACATTGGGCTCTGCTCTCACCCTTTCTGAGCATCTGCCCAAGCAGCGTCTTTGGGAGGCCCTTCTGATTTTTGCGGACGGTACCGCAGGCTGCGGTACCACGCGCAAAGAGGGATTTGTGGAGTGGGATGCTGGTATAAAAGTTATCGGTGTAGAGGTGATAACCTTTATCCAGCAGTGGGTGAACCAAATCCCACACAATTTTCCCACTCACTCCCAAGACAGGAGGACACTCAGGGGGTTCAATCCTGGTGTCCTTTCCTTCGTAAACTCTAAAACGGTGAGTGTACCCTGAGGTACTCTCACACAGTTTGTAGAGTTTGATTCCGTACCTTGCCCTCTTGTTGGGCAGGTACTGACGGAATCCGAGCCGTCCCTTAAAATGAACCAAGGACTCATCCACGCAAATGTCCCTTTTGGGCACGTACACTTCAGCAAACTTTTTGTTGAAGTGTTCGATGACCGGCCGAACTTTGAACAGACGGTCAAAGTTGGGGTCATCTCGTGCGGGACACTGTGCATTATCGTTATAATGCAAGAATTTCTGGATGGCCTCAAAACGCGTCCGGGCCATGACCATTCGGAACACTGGAGCGTTATATAAAATATCAACACTCCAATATTGCCGAAGTTCTGGCTTCTTCAAGATCCCCGTGTGAAGGACCAGGCCCCAAAACTGCATCAATTCAACTGCGTCTACAGGAGACCAGTTAGAATATGATGAACGGGGGTTTTGCTCCAAAAATTGACGAGCGTACAAATTTGTTTGCTCCACCATGTGGTTAATAAAACCCTCAGAGAAAAAGACTTTGAAAAAGTCTATTTCTGTGAGGCCAGTGGTGTCAAACCTGATTCCTGATTCTGCCACAAAATCAGGAATCAGTGGCTCGTAATTTTCGGGGGGCGAGGTCCACAAGGGATCCGCAGTGGGTTGCGCTGGTTCGGCTTCGGCTTCATCTTCTGGAATGGCGGCAGATGCCTCATCTTCTGTCCTGGGGCGTCTGCATGGTGGTTCCGCAGGACCCGAGGAGGAAGATGAGGAGGGGGAAGAGGAAGAGGAGGAGGAAGAGGAATCTGAAAAATAAAGAAATGTGGGATCCTCTCCCTCGCTATCAGTGTCGGAGGCAAGAAAAGCGTATGCCTCCTCCAATGAATAGCGCTGTTGGGACGAACGGGACGGGTGGGACATTTTTTTGTAAATGTAGTTCTTGGGTGTACTTTATTGATAACTGTGTATGTGTGGGGGGGGGGATAGTGCTTGGTGTAAACTATGCTGAAAAGAAAAATCTAAAAGAAAAAAAAAATGGGGAGAAAAAAATGCCTGTGAAAAGAAAAGTCTAAAACAGCAGGCCCTAGCTCTGATAAGTGAACTGCGTCACTTATCAAAGTTCGGCGGCTGCTAGATGTGGCGCAAGGAGGGGGTGAAAAAAAAAAAAAAAAGGGAAAACAGCCGGCACGAGATCTGATAAGTGAACTGCGTCACTTATCAAAATTTGGCGGCTGCTAAATGTGGAAACGGAGGCGGCGCAAAGGCGGGTGAAAAAAAAGGAAAAAAAAAAAAAGAAAAGGAAAACAGCCGGTGCGAGCTCTGATAAGTGAACTGTGTCACTTGTCAAAGTTCGGCGGCTGCTAGATGTGGCGCAAAGGGAGTGGCGCAGGGAGGGGGTGAAAAAAAAAAAACAGGAAAACAGCCGGCACGAGATCTGATAAGTGAACTGAGTCACTTATCAAAATTCGGCGGCTGCTAAATGTGGAAACGGAGGCAGCGCAAAGGCGGGTGAAAAAAGAAAAAGGAAAAAAAAAAAAAGAAAAGGAAAACAGCCGGTGCGAGCTCTGATAAGTGAACTGTGTCACTTGTCAAAGTTCGGCGGCTGCTAAATGTGGAAACGGAGGCGGCGCAAAGGCGGGTGAAAAAAGAAAAAGGAAAAAAAAAAAGAAAAGGAAAACAGCCGGTGCGAGCTCTGATAAGTGAACTGTGTCACTTGTCAAAGTTCGGCGGCTGCTAGATGTGGTGCAAAGGGAGTGGCACAGGGAGAGGGTGAAAAAAAAAAAAAAGGAAAACAGCCGGCGCGAGCTCTGATAAGTGAACTGTGTCACTTGTCAAAGTTCGGCGGCTGCTAAATGTGGAAACGGAGGCGGCGCAAAGGCGGGTGAAAAAAGAAAAAGGAAAAAAAAAAAAAGAAAAGGAAAACAGCCGGTGCGAGCTCTGATAAGTGAACTGTGTCACTTGTCAAAGTTCGGCGACTGCTAGATGTGGCGCAAAGGGAGTGGCGCAGGGAGGGGGTGAAAAAAAAAACAGGAAAACAGCCGGCACGAGATCTGATAAGTGAACTGCGTCACTTATCAAAGTTCGCCGGCTGCAGGGTGTGCGCATGGAGGTGGCGCAAAGGGGGCTGAGAGCACGAGTGTTGATCGGTGAAATGCGTCACCAATCAACGCTCGGCGGCTGGGTGTGCGCACGGAGGCGGCGCAAAGGGGGGGTGAAAAAAAGGAAACCCGCCAGACGCGAGCTCTGATAAGTGAACTGCGTCACTTATCAAAGTTCGCCGGCTGCAGGGTGTGCGCACGGAGGTGGCGCAAAGGGGGCTGAGAGCACGAGTGTTGATCGGTGAAATGCGTCACCAATCAACGCTCGGCGGCTGGGTGTGCGCACGGAGGCGGCGCAAAGGGGGGGTGGAGGGGGTAAAAAGAGGGGGAAGGGGGATGGGGAGGGAGGAAGAGAGGGATCAACACTTACGGTTGTAGTCTCTCTTCTTTTTTCTATCTTCTTTCTTCTGTCTTCTTTTCTTCTGTCTTCAGCACTACAAGGCCCAGCACAGGAGAGATCTGTTGTATGACCGCTCTGCAGGAATCCTCAGCAAGTGTGAGGACCCCTGCAGAACGGTCACTCACAGGTCAGAGCCAGGTGAGACAGGTCACAGAGCGGTCAATTCGCTTCTGTGACCTGTGATTGGTGGGATCCATCATAACAAGATCCCACCAATCAGAGCTCTCCTGGTTACCCTGGCAACCTGCCCAGGATCGGAGCTCACAGCTCCGATCCTAGGCAGGTCACAGCCAGGGCAGCAGCCAGGTCACCTGCAGGGCACAGCGCGGTCACACAGCGATCAGACCGCTGCTGTGCCCTGTGATTGGCGCGATCGACGATGTCATCGATCGCGCCAATCAGCTCCTGCAGGCCCTACAGGGCCTGTCCTGAGCCTCCACAGCCGGATCGGTGCTTTTACAGCACCGATCCAGCCAGGATCGGTGCTATTACAGCACCGATCCGGCAGGTCAGCAGCAAGGCACAGCGCTCCTGCGCCGCGGCTGTGCCTTGCGATTGGCGCGATCGACGATAACATCGATCGCGCCAATCAGCTCCTGCAGGCCCTGCTAGGCCTGTCCTATGTTCCGGCCTAGGATCGGTGCTTTTATAGCACCGATCCAGCAGGAACCGGCAGGGCACAGCGCGGTAATACCGCTTCTGTGCCCTGCGATTGGCGCGATCGATATGATCGGCGATCGCGCCAATCCAGGGGGGTCTGCATAGTGCTAGACCCAGGCCTAGGATCGAGTACATCGGTACTCGATCCTAGCCTGGGATCTCACTGTTTCAGCTCATCTGATTGGCTGAAACAGTGAGAAAGGCTGCGATTGGCTGTTCAGAATTGAACAGCCAATCACAGCGATCGGGAGGCCGGAGAGGGGAGGACGCAGCCCGGGATGCCGACGTCATCTTCCTAGAGGTAAGATGGCGTCGGAATTTTAATGCGATCACCGCGACTTTAGTCGCGATGTCGCATTAAAGGGCATGACGTACTATTCCGTCCATGGGAATTAGGTCCAGGGTCACAAGGACGGAATAGTACGTCTGATGGCAGAGAGGGGTTAAAAATAGTCTGGGTGAAATGGTGGATGAGGATGAGGAAAAAGCCAATATGCTAAATGACTTTTTTTCAACTGTATTTACACAAGAAAATCCCATGACAGATAACATGATCAGTGATAAAAAAATTTCTCCATTAAATGTCACCTGCTTAACATAGCAGGAAGTACAGCGGCGTCTACAAATCACTAAAATTGACAAATCCCGGGCCCGGATGGGATACACCCCCGAGTACTGCAGGAATTAAGTACAGTCATAGATAGACCATTATTTTTAATCTTTAAAGATTCCATAATAACGGGGTCTGTACCACAGGACTGGCGTATAGCAAATGTGGTGCCAATATTCAAAAAGGGGGCAAAAACTGAACCTGGAAATTATAGGCCAGTGAGCTTAACATCTACTGTGAGTAAAATCCTGGAGGGTTTTTTAAGGGATATTATATTGGAGTATCTGAGGCTGAATAACCTCATGACACAGTATCAGCATGGGTTTACGAAGGACCGTTCTTGTCAGACTAATCTGATAAGCTTTTATGAAGGGGTAAGTTCCGGACTGGACCAAGGGAACGCAGTGGACGTGGTGTTCATGGACTTCTCAAAAGCTTTTGATACGGTGCCACACAAAAGGTTGATACATAAAATGAGAACAATGGGGATAGGGGAAAATATGTGCAAGTGGGTTAAGAACTGGCTCATGGATAGGAAACAAAGGATGGTTATTAATGGAGCACACTCGGACTGGGTCACAGTTAGCAGTGGGGTACCACAGGGGTCAGTATTGGGGCCGCTTCTCTTTAACATATTTATTAATGACCTTGTAGGGGGCATACAGAGTAGTATTTCAATATTTGCAGATGACACTAAACTCTGCAGGGTAATAAATACAGTGGAGGACAATTTTATATTACAGGAGGATTTATGTAAACTAGAAGCTTGGTGTTGTGAATGTGTTAGAAATGAGTTCTGAGCAGAAGCTCCCTCTGGTGGTTGCAGACAGTGCTGAACCATTTAGTGAAGATTGGCAATCAGGAGTTACAGACTGGTCCTATATAAGGGAGGTTCCCTCCCATCAGGGTTGCCGGTGATTAATTGTTCTTGTCTCAACTGTGGTTCCTGGTTCACTTGGAAGCTTGCTGAATCTTGCCTCTTCTCCTGCTCCCAGATAAGACATTTTCTGTTTTTATTTTTGTGCTTGCTTTTTGCATTGTTTCCTGCACTTTTGTGGAGGTCAGCCAGGTCCCCTCCGGTTTGTCTGAGTTTGTCTGAGCCACTGTTTGTTCATTTGCCTTTTCCAGTTTTTTCAGCGGCTGCGGCTTAGTTTTGTTACACCAGAGAACTAATTTAGGTGGTAGAGGTCGTGTGATCTCAGGTGTTTTTGCAATTAGTAGAGTTGGTACTTTTTAGGGTTTTTTGGGATTGCAGTAAGTGTCCTTCCTATCCTTTTCTTTCTAGGAAGATTGGGCCCCAACGTTTGCTCATACTATTTTCTGTCTGTGTCTGTATTTCCTCTTGTCTAATCGCCATTACATGTTTGGGGGCTTCCTATGTTCTTTGGGGATCTGCTCCGGGGCAGATAGCTTTTCCTCTTTCTATCTTTAGGTGTAGTTAACCTCTCAGGCTGTGACGAGGCGTCTAGGACCAACGTAGGTACGCTCCACGGCTGCCTTTAGTTGTGGTGGTTAGTCAGGGTACTACAATCCAGTAGATTCCAACCTCTCTGGTGTATTACCGTTTTTGCTTGCTCTCCTCAGCTACCAAATCATAACAGTATCACCGGCCAAACTGAAAATTATATGGTACTCAACAGAAGGGAAAAATAGTAAAAGAAAAAAGGAAGTTGTCAGAATTTTTTTTTTTTTTCTCTGTTTCTTGCATTTCCCTCTTTTTCTCTGGGTGCGGAGGAGGATTTTTTTTTTCTCTCAATGGAGTTTGCACAGTTGTCTGGCCGTGTGGATCAGCTTGCCACTGAAGTTCGGAGTATTGCTATCTATCTTGCTAGGTTGCCGGTTGTGGAACCCAGGATCCCAATGCGAGATTTATTTTTGGGGGATCGAGCTAAATTTCTGAATTTCAAAAATAACTGTAAGTTGTTTTTTGCCTTAAAACCTAAGTCATCAGGGAACGCAGCACACCAGGTTCAAATTGTCATCTCTCTCCTGCGCGGCGATCCTCAGGATTGGGCTTTTTCCCCGACACCTGGGGACCCTGTTTTGAGTAATGTTGATGCATTTTTTTCTGGCTCTGGGGTTATTGTACGATGAACCTAATGTCACTGATCAAGCTGAAAAAGCCTTGTTGGCATTAAATCAGGGGCTTGAGGACGCTGAGTTGTACTGTCAGAGGTTCCGAAGGTGGGCAGTCCTGACCAAATGGAATGTTGATGCTTTGGCAGCCCTTTTTCGGAAGGGTCTGTCAGAGAATGTAAAAGATGTTATGGTGGGTTTCCCTGCTCCCTCTGGTCTCAATGATTCTATGTCATTAGCGATTCAAATTGACAGACGTTTGCGTGAGCGTAGAGGTATGCGTGGAATGGTGTTGCCTTGTGAACCAGCTTCTGAGTCCATGCAGTGTGATAGAGTGGCTTCTGGGGCACAGCGTCATGAGTTTCGAAAACGCAATGGGTTATGTTTCTACTGTGGTGACACCTCTCATGCTATTTCAGTCTGCCCTAAGCGGGGAAGACGTTTTGCACGCTCAGTTGTCTTGGGTAGTGTTCAGACTAAATTTCTGTTGACTGTTACCCTGATTTGCTCCCTGTCCACATTTTCTGCTCAGGCTTTTGTTGATTCGGGAGCAGCTATTAACCTGATGGATTTTGATTTTGCTAAACGTTGTGGGTTTCCCTTGATACCCCTACGGAAGTCTATTCCCCTACTGGGGATTGATTCTACCCCTTTGGCTGAGAATAAACCCCAGTTCTCTACTCAGGTGATAATGAGGGTTGAACCTGATCATCAGGAGAGTTGCAAATTTTTAGTGCTGTATAATCTGCATGACATTATTGTACTGGGTTTCCCTTGGTTACAGTCTCATAATCCTGTTTTGGATTGGAAATCTGTGTCTGTGACCAGTTGGGGCTGCCAATGTGTTAATGCCAACACTCCTGTTTTTTCTGCCTCTCCCCAGGCTCAGGATGTTCCTGACTTTTTGACTGATTTTTCTGATGTGTTTAGCGAAAGTAAATCTGCATCCTTGCCCCCCCATAGGAGCTATGACTGCGCTATTGAATTAGTGCCTGGTAGTAAATTCCCTAAAGGTCGCCTTTTTAACTTGTCTGTACCTGAACATGACGCTATGCAGTCTTATATCAAGGAGTCATTGGAGAAGGGTCATATCAGACCATCCTCTTCACCCTTGGGCGCCGGTTTTTTCTTTGTGGCCAAAAAGGATGGTTCATTAAGGCCGTGTATTGATTATCGTCTCTTGAACAATATCACTGTGAAATATCAATATCCGTTACCCTTGATTTCTGACCTGTTTTCCAGGGTGAAAAGTGCTACTTGGTTTACCAAGCTTGACCTCAGGGGGGCGTATAACCTTATTTGCATTAAGCACGGGGATGAATGGACGACGGCGTTTAATACCCAGAGGGGCATTTTGAGTACCTAGTGATGCCTTTTGGGCTCACTAATGCTCCTTCCGTCTTCCAGTCCTTCATGAATGACATTTTCAGGGATTTTGTGGATAAATTTCTGATTGTTTATTTGGATGATATCTTGATTTTTTCCAATGACTGGGACTCTCATGTGAAACATGTTCGGACTGTGTTCCAGATTTTGAGAGAGAATGCTCTGTATGTGAAGGGATCAAAGTGTCTTTTTGGCGTACAGAGGATCTCATTTCTGGGATTCATTTTGTCCCCATCTGTTATTGAAATGGACCCGGTCAAGGTTCAGGCCATCTGTGATTGGGTCCAACCTACTTCATTAAAGGCTCTTCAGAGATTCTTGGGTTTTGCCAATTTTTATCGTAAATTTATTGGTAATTTCTCTGTTATTGCTAAACCATTAACTGATTTGACCAAAAAGGGTTCTGATGTGGTGAATTGGCCTCCTGAGGCAGTCTCTGCGTTTCAGGAACTTAAGCAGAGATTCACTTCTGCTCCTGTTCTGCGGCAGCCTGATGTTTCTCTGCCATTTCAGGTGGAGGTTGATGCCTCTGAAATTGGGGCAGGTGCTGTTTTGTCCCAAAGAGATCCGGAGACCTCTAAAAGTAACCCTTGTGCCTTTTTCTCTCGAAAATTTTCTCCAACTGAACGTAATTATGACGTGGGTAATCGGGAGTTATTGGCCATGAAGTGGGCTTTTGAAGAATGGAGACATTGGCTGGAGGGAGCCAAACATCAGGTGGTGGTCCTCACGGACCATAAGAATCTGGTTTATCTGGAGTCAGCCAAGCGACTTAAGGTACTGCCACACTAAGCTATCCCGCTAGCGATCTCGTTAGCGTTGCATACTAATGAGATCGCTAGCGGGATTGTTTCTATATCGCTAAATGCTGCCGCATTTAGCGATATAGTTAACGACGCTATCGCCGTTAGCGATCTTCTTAACGACTTTAGCGGTACAAAAGTACCGCTAAATCGCTAAGAAAAGGTGCCACACAGCGATAAGATACTTACCCAGCGGGAGCGCCAGCGATGAAATAGGGTCCGGAACGATTCCAGCGACGAGCGAGATCACAGCAGGAAGCTCGTCGCTGGAAGCTGCCGCACTGAACAATATCGCTAACGGGATCGCTAAATAGTGACGTTTTTTAGCGATCCCGTTAGCGATATTGTTTAGTGTGGCATACCCTTAAATCCTAGACAGGCCAGGTGGGCCTTGTTTTTCACACGTTTTAATTTTGTGGTTTCCTTTCTTCCTGGCACTAAGAATGTTAAGGCAGATGCCCTCTCGAGGAGTTTCCTTGCGGACTCTCCTGAGTTATCTGATCCTGCTGTTATTTTGAAAGAGGGTGTAGTTCTTTCCGCCATCTCGCCCAATTTGAGACTGGCTCTGGAAGGGTGTCAGGAGGATAAACCCGAGCGCTGCCCTATTGGGAAATTGTTTGTCCCAGACCGGTGGAAAAAGAGTGTGATGTCTGAGATTCATTGTTCCGCGTTGGCCGGTCATCCCGGAATTTTTGGTACCAGAGACTTGGTTAGTCGGTCCTTTTGGTGGCCTACCTTGTCTCGTGACGTCAGGGAATTTGTGCAGTCCTGCGGGACTTGCTCTCGCTCCAAGCCTTGCTCTCGCTCTAGTGGTTTGTTGATGCCATTGCCTGTGCCCAAGAGACCATGGACCCATATCTCTATGGATTTCATTTCCGACCTCCCTGTTTCTCAGAGAATGACCATTATCTGGGTGATTTGTGATAGGTTTTCCAAAATGATACATCTTGTGCCATAGCCTAAGTTGCCTTCCTCCTCTGAATTGGTGCCTTTGTTCCTTCAGCACGTGGTTCGGTTGCACGGCATTCCTGAGAACATTGTGTCTGACAGAGGAGTCCAGTTTGTGTCCAGATTTTGGAGGACTTTTTGTTCTAAACAAGGTGTTCAATTGTCTTTCTCCTCGGCTTTTCATCCTCAGACCAATGGACAAACTGAGAGAACAAACCAGACATTGGAGACTTATCTGAGATGCTTTGTGTCTGCTGATCAAGATGACTGGGTCTCTTTTTTCCTTTGGCTGAGTTTGCTCTTAATAATAGGGCTAGCTCTGCCACTTTGATGTCTCCATTTTTCTGCAATTTTGGGTTTCACCCTCGATTTTCTTCGGGACAGACGGAGGCTTCTGTCTGTCCAGGTGTTGACTCTGTTGTGGAGCGTATGCAGCAGATTTGGGACCAGGTAGTGGAGAGGTTGTCCCTCTCTCAGGAGAGGGGCAAAGCGGTTTGCCAACCGGCATAGGACTGATGGTCCTCGGTTTGAAGTGGGGGACTTGGTCTGGTTGTCCTCAAGAAATATCCCTATGAGAGTTGCATCTCCTAAGTTTAAGCCTAGGTTCATTGGACCTTATAAGATCATGGAGATTCTTAATCCTGTTTCCTTTCGTTTACTTCTTCCAGGGACATTTAAGATCAATAATGTGTTCCACAAGTCCTTATTGAAGAGGTTTGTCGAGCCAGTGGTTCCTATGGCTGCGGTTCCTGACCCTGTTTTGGTTGAGGGCAATCTGGAGTATGTGGTTGAGAAAATATTGGATTCTCGTTTTTCTAGACGGAAACTCCAGTATTTGGTTAAGTGGAGAGGTTATGGTCAGGAGGACAATTCTTGGGTGTTTGCTTCGGACATCCATGCTAGGAGACTGATCCGTGCGTATCACAGAGCTCATCCTGACCGACCTGGTTGCCCAAGTGAGGGTTTGGTGACCCCTCCTCAAAGAGGGGGTACTGTTGTGAATGTGTTAGAAATGAGTTCTGAGCAGAAGCTCCCTCTGGTGGTTGCAGACAGTGCTGAACCATTTAGTGAAGATTGGCAATCAGGAGTTACAGACTGGTCCTATATAAGGGAGGTTCCCTCCCATCAGGGTTGCCGGTGATCAATTGTTCTTGTCTCAACTGTAGTTCCTGGTTCACTTGGAAGCTTGCTGAATCTTGCCTCTTCTCCTGCTCTCAGATAAGACATTTTCTGTTTTTATTTTTGTGCTTGCTTTTTGCATTGTTTCCTGCACTTTTGTGGAGGTCAGCCAGGTCCCCTCCGGGGGCTTGTGCTCCTCTCAGTTTGTCTGAGCCACTGTTGTTTGTTCATTTGCCTTTTCCAGTTTCTTCAGTGGCTGCGGCTTAGTTTTGTTACACCAGAGAACTAATTTAGGTGGTAGAGGTCGTGTGATCTCAGGTGTTTTTGCAATTAGTAGAGTTGGTACTTTTTAGGGATTTTTGGGATTGCAGTAAGTGTCCTTCCTATCCTTTTCTTTCTAGGAAGATTGGGCCCCAACGTTTGCTCATACTATTTTCTGTCTGTGTCTGTATTTCCTCTTGTCTAACCGCCATTACATGTTTGGGGGCTTCCTATGTTATTTGGGGATCTGCTCCGGGGCAGATAGCTTTTCCTCTTTCTATCTTTAGGTGTAGTTAACCCCTCAGGCTGTGACGAGGCGTCTAGGACCAACGTAGGTACGCTCCACGGCTGCCTTTAGTTGTGGTGGTTAGTCAGGGTACTACAATCCAGTAGATTCCAACCTCTCTGGTGTATTGCCGTTTTTGCTTGCTCTCCTCAGCTACCAAATCATAACACTTGGGCTGATAAATGGCAAATGAGCTTTAATGGGGACAAATGTAAGGTCATGCACTTAGGTAGAACAAACAAGATGTATAATTATGTGCTTAATTGTAAAACACTGGGCAAAACTGTCACTGAAAAAGACCTGGGTGTATGGGTGGACGACAAACTCACATTTAGTAGCCAATGTCAGGCAGCTGCTGCAAAGGCAAATAAAATAATGGGATGCATTAAAAGAGGCATAGATACTCATGAGGAGAACATAATTTTACCTCTATACAAGTCACTAGTGCGACCACACTTAGAATACTGTGTGCAGTTCTGGTCTCCGGTGTATAAGACATAGCTGAACTGGAGCGGGTGCAGAGAAGAGTGACCAAGGTTATTAGGGAACTGGGGGGTCTGCAATACCAGGGCAGGTTATTACACTTGGGGTTATTTAGTTTGGAAAAACGAAGGCCTAGGGGTGATCTTATTACAATGTATAAATATATGAGGGACTGTACAAAGACCTTTCTAATGATCTTTTTACTCTTAGACCTGTGACGGGGACAAGGGGGCATCCTCTACGTCTGAAGGAAAGAAGGTTTAGTCATAATCACAGACGCAGATTCTTTACTGTAAGAGCAGTGAGACTATGGAACTCTCTGCCGTATAATGTTGTAATGAGTGATTCCCTACTAAAATTTAAGAAGGGAGTGAATGTCTTTCTTGAAAAGTATAATATTACAGGCTATATTCACTAGTTTCCTAGATATCCAGGGAGCTAGTCTGATTGCCGTATGTGGAGTCGGGAAGGAATTTTTTTCCCCAATGTGAAGCTTACTGTTTGCCACTTGGGTTTTTTTTTTTGCCTTCCTCTGGATCAACATGTTAGGGCAGGTTAGGAAAGGATATGGGTTGAACTAGATGTACTTAAATTATTCCTTCAACCTTAATAATAACTATGTTACTATGTACAGGGGAGCTGCAAGCCCACCACCTTCATATGCATGGAGGCGAGCAGCTGTTCCCCTGTATAGTTTAGTGGCATGTGACAGATATACAGGAAAATGCATGCGATGCGCCAAAAAAACAGCACAGGTCCCCACATTGTTATTGTAGGTCGTGGTCTGACTCAGCCCCACTGAGCATCACATGATGACATGTCCTTGACATGGACCATCACTTATAGGAAAACCTCCTTAATCCTTAACCCCCTGGCCTGTTTTCACCTTCCTGACCAGGCTAAATTGTACAATTCTGAACACTGTCACTTTATGAGGTCCAACGAATCCCACTGATTCTGAGATTGTTTTTCCATGACATATTGTACTTCATAATGGTGGTAAAATTTGCTCGATATGACAATTTGGTGAAAATTTTGCCGTTTTCAAACTTTTAATTTTTATACCCTTAAATCAGAGAGATATGTCACACAAAATACGTAATAAATAATATTTCCCACATGTCTACTTTACATCAGCATGATTTTTGAAATTTTTTTTTGTTAGGAAGTTAGAAGGATTAAAAGTTGACCAGCGATTTCTCATATTTTTCCAACAAAATTTACAAAACTATTTTTTTTAGGGACCACATCATATTTGAAGTGATTTTGAGGGGCCTATATGACAGAAAATACCCAAAATTTACACCATTCTAAAAACTGCACCCCTCGAAGTGCTCAAACTCACATTCAATAAGTTTATTAACCCTTCAGGTGTTTCACAGGAACTGAAGCAATGTGGGAGGAAAAAAATGAACTATTTCTTTCACAAAAGTTTTACTTTAGGCCTAATACTTTTTATTTTCACAAGGGTAACAGGAGAAAATGGACCCTAAAATTTATTGTGCAAATCACACAAGAAGTCTCCCGAGTACGCCAATACCCAATATGTGGGGGAAATCCACTGTTTGGGTGCACGGAAGGGCTCAGAAGGGAAGTAGAATCGTTCAACTTTTCGAATGCAAGATAAGCTAGAATCATTAGCTGACGCCATGTTGTGTTTGGAGAGCCCCTGATGTGCCTAAACAGTGGAAACCCCCTACAAATGACCCCATTTTGGTAACTAGACCCTTCAAGCAATTTATCTAGATGTGTGACTGTTGAACACTTTGAACTCCCTTGTGCTTTACAGAAATTTATAACTTTGAGTGGTGAAAACAAAAAATCAAATTTTTTCCACAAAAATGATTTTTTATCCCAATTTTCACAAGGCTAACAGGACAAAATGGACCCAAAAAATTGTTGTGCTATTGCTCCTGACTACAGACACCCCATATGTGAGAGAAAACCACTGTTTGGGCACACGGTAGGGATAGGAAGGGAAGTAGAAGCGCTTGACTTTTTGAACGCAAAATGGCAGGAAATTAATAACGGACACCATGTCCCATTTGGAGAGTCCCTGATGTGAGCCTAAATAGAGGAAACCCCCCACAAGTGACACCATTTTGGAAACTAGACCCCTCAGAGAACTTATCTATATGTGCATTGAGCACCTTGAACCGCCAGAAGTTTATAACATTCAACTATGAACATAAAAAAAAAATCACATCTTTCCCACAAATATGATTTTTAGCTCCAAACATGGCATTTTCATAAGGGTAACAGGAGAAATTGGTCCATACAATTTGTTGTGCAATTTGTCCTGAGTACGCCGATATCCCATATGTGGGGGAAAACCACTGCCTGGGCGCACGGCAGGGCTCGGAAGGGAAGGAGCCATTTGACTATTTGAATGTAAAATTTGCTGGAATAATCAGCGGACGCCATGTCGCGTTTGGAGAGCTCCTGATGTGCCTAAACAATGGAAACTCCTACAGGTGACCCAATTTTGGAAACTAGACCCCCCCCACGAAATGTATCTACATGTGTGGTGAGCATTTTGAACCTTCAGGAGATTCACAGAAATTTATAATGTTCAGCTGTGAAAAAAAAATTACATTTTTCCACAAAAATGTTTTTTAACAGAAATTTTTTTCTTTTCACAATGGCAACAGGAGAAAATGGACACTATATACCCCACAGCACACTAGTGTGCTTTAGGGTTTATATAGAGTGCAGTAGGGCATATAGTGTGCCATATGCCATATAGTGTGCTGTGGCGTGTGGAGACACGGGGGGTCAGTGGGAACCCCGGTCTGCTAGCCGAAACAGCATGGAATTAGTGAAAAAGGTATAATGTATGGTCTCCAATGAATTTTACTTAACATAGAAAAAAGACCTAAAAATTACTATTTATTAAATATACATTAAAAGGATGATTAACATCTAAAAACAGAAATACATTGAAAGAAAAAATAATATATTTGAACAGGGAGTTACTAACCACACCCTAACCTATTCCCTCTCCTGTTGCCTGCCTACCAGCGGAGGTTGGCACCCTAGGGGGATACGACAGTGGCAACCCAGTTCCTCGTTGGCTGTCCCTAGATATATGGAGAGACATGTAATTACATGCAGACCCAGGTAAAAATAACCAAAACGTTCCTTGGAAAGACACTTTAATAATTTGATAATAATATGTCTAAGGGCATAATAGTCAATCAAAAAAGTATCTCTCTGGACCAGTAAAATTAGTTGGAAGCAATAGCTGATAATGATGAGTGTTTTACTCAATGATATCACCACCCTATAATGTGTCAACACCTTCTATTACCCTGCATGAATCCTTCTCTGTCGCCTGCCTACCAGCGGAGTTTGGCACCCTATAATGATACTATAATGGCACCCCCGCTCTTTGGCGGCTGCCCCTAAAAAATCCCTGCGAGGCCCTATAATAGACCCTGGGGCAAAATCAGCAAGACCACAATGTGTAGCCAAACCTATATATCAAAAGAAGGATAACCCAGATTAAACTTTAAATCAAACAATTGAGAATAACATAATAATCATATAGGGTAAGGCAGAGGTCCCCAACCTTTCTGACCTTGAGAGACACATTCAGCTCTGAGAGAGGGTCGCGAGCCACTTTCAGCTCTGAGAGAGGGTCGCAATCCACATCCATACTTGAGAGAGGGTCGCGAGCCACATTCAGCTCCCGCCCCCCCTCATAATAGTGGAAACCAAAGCCCCCATTACAGGCATAATGGTAACCAAACATTTTCCACAGAAATCACCCCAAGGCAGTATATCAACATCCAGGGGTTCCCACAATACCCCCATTCAGTTCTCTCTCATCAAGCACTCTCAACACACTGTCATATCAAGAATCTAGGTGGTATTATCTTGTCTCCAGCATACCATACTTAAATTATCTCAAAACTCCTAAGACCAATATATGTGCAACCAGATTTGCTCTTCTGTACATGGCTGCTCACAAAATTCACCATTTTCAGATGCGCTCTTCATACCTGTTTGCTAGATCTGGAGCTAATGCGCCAAGCTGGCTGACAGCCGCGAGCCACAATTCATGAGCCCGCGAGCCACAATTCATGAGCCCGCGAGCCACATGTGGCTCCTGATCTACAGGTTGGGGACCCCTGGGTTAAGGTATGCTGATAGGTAACAAAAAGATAAATCAAAAATGATTACTAGAGACAAGAAACCACATCCTCAAAATAATTCATGGACCCAGAAAAATCGTTCTGTTGCAAATGCTAGCAGTCTGCATATACAGTGGGCACGGAAAGTATTCAGACCCCTTTAAATTTTTCACTCTTTGTTTCATTGCAGCCATTTGGTAAATTCAAAAATTTCATTTTTTATCATTAATCACTCTGCAGTCCATCTTGACTGAAAAAAAACCAGAAAATGTAGAAACTTTTGCAAATTTATTAAAAAAGAAAAATTGAAATATCACTTGGTGAAAAGTATTCAGACCCTTTGCTCAGTATTGAGTAGAAGCACCCTTTTGAGCTAGTACAGCCATGAGTCTTCTTGGGAAAGATGCAACAAGTTTTTCACACCTGGATTTGGGGATCCTCTGCCATTCTTCCTTGCAGATCCTCTCCAGTTCCGTCAGGTTGGATGGTGAACGTTGGTGGACAGTCATTTTCATGTGTCTCCAGAGATGCTCAATTGGGTTCAGCTCAGGGCTCTGGCTGGGCCAGTCAAGAATGGTCACAAAGTTATTCTGAAGGCACTCCTTTGTTATTTTAACTGTGTGCTTAGGGTCATTTTCTTGTTGGAAGGTGAACTTCTGGCCAAGTCTGAGGTTCAGAGCACTCTGGAAGAGGTTTTCATCCAGGATATCTCTGTAATTGGACACATTCATGTTTCCTTCAATTGCAACCAGTCATCCTATCCCTGCAGCTGAAAAACACCCCCATAGAATGATGCTGCCACCACCATGTTTCACTGTTGGGATTGTATTGGGCAGGTGATGAGCAGTACCTGGTTTTCTTCACACATACCGCTAAGGCTAAGTTCACACGTTGCGGAATTGCCGCGGAAATTCTCCCGCGGGAAATACGCATTTTTTTTGTATGCGTATTCCCGCCAGAAACTAGCGTTTTGCAAGCGTAATTAGCTTGAATCTTAATCGGGCAAGGTTCGCCCTTAAGTCGGTAAGCCTCTAAAATGGCCGACCGAATCCAACGAGCTATAGAATCCTTGGAAGCTCTTTGACCACGTCGACGACCTGCTGGGAACACAAACAGAGAATCCGACTTCCGAAAATTTTGAGTAATAGACAAATAGAACTTCAAAGCCCGCACTAAATCCAATGTGTGCAAGGCCCGTTCCTTCGCATTCCTCGGCTCCGGACAAAGCGAAGGCAACACAATATCCTGGTTAACATGAAATTGTGACACCACCTTAGGTAGAAAGTCGCCCCGTGTGCGAAGCACTACGCGATCCGGGTGAAATTCCAGGAAAGGAGGCGAACAAGAAAGAGCCGCTAACTCAGAAACCCTTCTCAAAGAAGTGACCGCCACTAGGAAAGCAACTTTCCAAGAGAGCAAAGAAAGGCTAACAGAGTCCATAGGCTCAAAACGCCCATGCTGTAGAGCCTCCAAGACAAGATTAAGCCGCCAAGGAGACACAAGCGCCTTCCGCGGCGGAAACTGACGGGTTACCCCGCTAAAAAAGGAACGTACGTCCCTACGCGAGGCGATAGCCTTCCGAAACAGCAAGGACAGAGCAGAAACCTGACCCTTCAGAGTGCTAACTGCCAAACCCTTGTCCAGCCCGAACTGTAAAAAGGCCAACAAATTGAGAATGGAAAAAAAAATCCTCGGGTTCCTAGAAGAACCCGAACACCACGAAAAGAAGGCTTCCCAAGTCTTGTGATAAATCCTAGTAGTAGCCGGACCTCTGGCAGCCCGCAGAGTGGCAATGACTTCGGCTGAAAAACCTTGACGGATCAAGATTTCGGTCTCAAGAGCCATGCCGTCAAACGCAGAGACTCCAGGTCCGGGTGACGAACGGGCCCTTGGGTTAACAGGTCCGGGCGAAGAGGGAGTGGAAGTGGAGGCGCTGCCAGAAGCGACACCAGCGTTGAGAACCACGTTCTCCTTGGCCAATCTGGGGCTATCAACATAGCCGGGACTCTCTCCAGTCTGATCCGACGCAACACCAGAGGAAGTAAGGATATCGGCGGGAACACATAGATTAGCTCGAATTGGTCCCACGGAGCCACCAGAGCATCCACCGCCACAGCCTTCGGGTCCTTGTACCTGGACATGAACGTCGGTAACTTGGCATTGACCCTGGATGCCATCAAATCCACTTGGGGAGTTCCCCAACGGGAGCACAGCAGTGCAAAAATTTCCAGATGAAGACTCCATTCTCCGGGATCCATCTTCTCGCGACTGAGGAAGTCCGCCGTGATATTCTGAACTCCCGGAATGTGAATCGCAGAGATGGCTGGCACCCTGGCCTCGGCCCATACCAGGATCCGAGACACCTCCATCATGAGCCTGGAGCTCCTCGTCCCACCTTGATGGTTGATATACGCGACCGCCGTCGCGTTGTCTGTCTGCACTGGGACTGGCAGACCGCTTAAAGGGACCGTCCAGTGTTGGAGGCAAAGGAAAATTGCCCTCAATTCCAGGATGTTGATCGGCAGAACAGACTCTTCCTACGACCATACTCCCTGAATCCAGAGATCGTTCCAGACACCCCCCCAGCCCGTCAGGCTGGCATCGGTGGTTATGACCGACCACCTCGGAGGGAGGAAGGACTTCCCCAGGGATAACACTTCCGGACGTAACCACCATCCTAGAGACTCTCGCACCCTGTGGGAGATGATGACACTGCAACCCAGTGAAACTTGCGATCGATCCCAACGGTTCAAAATGAGCATTTGGAGAGCCCTGGAGTGAAATTGGGCAAACGGAATTGCCTCCATCGACGCCACCATCAAACCCAGAAAGCGCATACACCTTCGAAGGGACATCGCTGTCGAAGACTTCATAACCTGTACATGTCGAAGAAGACTCGCTTGCCTGTCTGGAGGCAGAGACACCACTGCTCGTACCGTGTCGAAATGCATTCCCAAAAACAGGATTGACTGCGACAGTTCCAGATACGACTTCTCCCAATTGACCAGCCACCCGAAGTCCTCCAGGAGCTGAAGGGATAGATTGCGAGCCGTCACCGCCTCCTCCTTTGAGGACGCCACAATCAGAAGGTCGTCCAGGTAGGGAAGAATCGTAACCCCCTGTCTTCGAAGGATCGCCATGAGAGGTGCCAGAATTTTTGTAAAAACTCTGGGCGCTGAGGCCAACCCGAATGGCAGGGCCACAAACTGGTAATGGTCCTGACCTATGGCAAAACGAAGGAAGCGTTGGTGGGCCCTTCCGACGGGAACATGTAAATAAGCGTCGCGAATGTCGATTGATACCAGAAAGTCGTTCTGCGACAGGGCCGCCACAACGGAGCGAAGCGACTCCATGCGGAATTTCCGGGTACGTACATGCCGATTCAATCTTTTGAGATCCAGAATGGGGTGAAATTTGGCCTCCTTTTTGGGGACCACAAAGAGGTTGGAATAAAACCCTCTTTTCCGGTCCTCCGGCGGGACCGGTACCACCACACCCTTCTGCAGTAGGGAATCGACCTCCCGCAGTAGAGCGGCAAATAGCTCGGGTTCTAACGGAACGCGAGACTGGCAAAAACTGTCTGGGGGTTGAGAAAGAAATTCTATGAAGTAGCCTGCCGACACAACTCGCGTCACCCAGGCGTCCGACACGCGGGAAGCCCAAGTCGGTTCAAATTGGAGCAAACGACCTCCCACTCGAGAGTCCTCGAGTGAGACCCTGGCGTCAGTCCGCCTTAGCGGGCTTTTTGTCAGCTTCCCGCTTGTCTTGACGGAAACTCTGTTTCCAGGGAGTGCGGGATTTCTGAGAGTTCTTCTTTCCTGAAAAAGAGGGACGACCCGATCCCCAAGAGGGCTGACCGAACCGTCCCCTGGGCCGAAAGGACCGCCGACTACTACCGGCACTAGGCCTGCCAGACGCAGAAGTCACCGCTCTTCGCTGCGGTAAAGCCGTTTCTTTTGCCTTTGCCTTGGCAATCAGCTCCGTGAGGTCAGATCCAAATAGCTGACCACCCTTGTAAGCTAAAGATAGCAAACCTTACTTGGAAACCGCGTCCCCGGTCCACTGTCTAAGCCACAGTGCTCTTCTGACTGTGACCGCCGAGGATTGCGCCCTGGACAGCAGCGACGCAGTATCCAAACCTGCATCACTGCCATATCGGGCTGCATCCTCCAACAACTTAAAAAGCCCATCTACCTCGGATAGAGGGGATCCATCTTGCCACGCCGTCCGTAGACGGTCTAACCAGCTTAGGGAAGCTTTACAAGCACCCATGGACCCTAGTACTGCTATGAATCCATGACCCGCGGCCTCGTAGATGGATTTCGCCGCCATCTTCGTTTTTCTGTCCAGCGGATCCTGCAGACTCGCCTTCCCTTTAACAGGAAGTAATGAGGATTTGCTAAGCTGGGATAAAGGAACATCCACTTCAGGAGAAGGAATCCAATTATCAACCAACTCCGTCGTACACGGGTAGAGCGTCTCAAAAAAATCGTGTCCCCTGAAAACGTTTATCTGGACACAGGCGTTCCTTCTCCACTGCCTCATTAAGCTCATCCAGAGATGGTAATGTTGATCGCGACCTATGCGAATCCTGAAACATCCGGGCCGACTTACCAGGACGTCTAGTTACCTCCTCCGGTAACTGCAACGCCTCCCTCATGGCTCCAATAAAAGCCTCTGTACGGCCCAAAAGAGAGGCAGACTGTCCCTGCCGATCCTCCTTATCTGAATCAGACAACTCCCCATCCGAGCTTGAAGGGGAACCCTCCATGCTCGATATCTCCGAGTCGCTACGCGTGAAGGATGGCACCGGCCTGTGTCGCTTCCTGCCATGAGAGGATCTAGCTGACACCCAATGACCTAGAAGTTCAGACAGGCCATCAATAGAACGAGCGAGGGCCTCCATTTTGACATCACTGACACCTCCGACCGCTGCGCTTGACGCCGTCGAGGTCTGCGTGTCAGATACGCGAGACTGATCCTGTAGCGGATCTGGGAGACGGTCCGCAACTCCTGGACCTTGATCTGACATGCCCTCTTATGAGGGAACAGCTGCAGGACAGCGCCGTCTGCCACCTTATTGTGCTTCAGAAAAGGTGCCCTGCGCTGTGGGGGTGAGAGAGTTAAGCTTCTGCCCTGACAGGCAGAAGCGACTCACCCAGCTGGCCGCGGTGCAGTGTCCTAGAGCTTCGGTCGGGAGGAGAGGAGAGTGAGGAGCCCGAAGATGGCCGCCGCTCTGCAGGAGAGAGCCGGAAGAGAAAGGGCAGGCGAAATCGCGCGCTCAGAGCGCCTCCCTGCCGGTTTAAAAAAAAAAAGCGCGGGACTCCCCCGCTCTCCTCCTGCCCCGTCCACAACTGAGCGAAGTGATCCCATGTCCTGCAGGCATCCACCTGCGGACAAAAGTGAAAATCACCAACACTGAACACATGTACCAGCGGCTGCCGCAGCAGCCGCTGAAGCACTCAAATACATTATTAAAAATGCTTTTTTGAGTACTCACCCAGCTGAGCGCCACAGGGACCCCCAGGGATTTGTGGCGCTGTGCCCATCGCTTCCCCCCCAGGACGGGGAACGCAGTGACCCCAGAAGTGCGGTTTGCGTCCCCGCCAGGGAAGCAACCCTCATCCCCCGGGGCCGGCAGGGTTCTGCAGGGACCACCTTAAAGGGTAATGCAGATCCGCCAAGGGAGGGGTGGGGGTCCAGCAGCGCTGAGACCCCTGAGACCTCAAAACCACGGGGGTCCAAGTCTCTGTTCGATAAAAATAAAAAATTCTTCTGAGGAGCTGCACCAGCAGCGACTATCCTCTGTGACCTCAAATTTTAGACTGGAGAGCTGAGTAGGAGGAGCCCAAGCTGGAGGGGCCGGTCAACACTCTTTTTAATCTGAGGTGTTCTATCCTGTGTGGGCTCCGCCTACCCACTAGTAATGACTGTGTCTCCCTTCCTTCCATCTGCTGCTGAAATAATAAATAATGATATTCTCACCTTCCGGCGGCCCCCGCAGCTTTCCCGCCTTCAGCGACGCTCCCGGCAACTCCCGGTCCCAAGGATGCATTGCGACAAATCACCCCGATGACGTAGCATCACGCGAGACCGCTACGCCATCTGGGTGATTCTCGCAAAGGACTCTTGGGACCGGGAGTTGCCGGGAGCGTCGCTGAAGGCGGGAAGGCTGCGGGGGCCGCCGGAAGGTGAGAATATCATTATTTTTTATTTTAATTATTGTTTTACCAGGGATATGGTACCCAGGGCCTGGAGGAAAGTCTCCTCTCCTCCAGACCCTGGGTACCACCGCACATGAACCGCTTACATTCCGCAAAATTAATGAACATGTTGCTATTTTTTCCGCAAAGCGTTTTTTTTCGCGGAAAAAAACGCAACATGTGGCCAAAACATGCGGAATCAATTAACATGTATAGGATGCTTAATGCTTGCGTTTTTTTCGCGTTTTTACCGCGGAAAAAACGCGAAAAAAACGCAAATATTCCTGAACGTGTGCACTTAGCCTTAGAAATATCACCAAAAAGTTCTACCTTCATCTCAACAGACCAGAGAATCTTATTTCTCATAGTCTGGGAGTCCTTCATGCGGTTTTTAGCAAACTCTATGCGGGCTTTCATATGTCTGGCACTGAGGAGAGGCTTCCATCGGGCCACTCTACCATAAAGGCCTGACTGGTGGAGGGCTGCAGTGATAGTTGACTTTGTAGAACCTTCTCCCATCTCCCTACTGCATCTGTGGGGCTCAGCCACAGTGATCTTGGGGTTCTTCTTTACATCTCTCACAAAGGCTCTTCTCCCATGATTGCTCAGTTTCTCTGGACAGCCAGGTCTAGGAAGACTTCTGGTTGTCTCAAACGCCTTCCATTTAAGGATTATGGAGGCCACTGTGCTCTTAGAAACCTTGAGTACTGCAAAGGGTCTGAATACTTATGACCATGTGATATTTCAGCTTTTATTTTTTAATACATTTGCAAACATTTCTACATTTATGCTTTTTTTCAGTCAAGATGTGGTGTAGAGTGCACATTAATGAGAAAGAAATGAACTTTATGAACTTATGGCTGCAATGAAACAAAGGGTGAAAAATGTAAAGGGCTCTGAATACTTTCCATACCAACAGTACAGTTTGATGTACCTGCTAACAGCTGGGCTGTCCACATATTCCCAAGAGTAATCCCTTATGTAAGACACTGCCAGACAATATAATCTTGTAATTACACTCTGCAGCAGGGTGGATAAAAATCAATGATTTTTTTAAAAAAATCAAAAAAAATCGGATTTTTTTTGATTTAAATCGGATTTTTTGGATTTAAATCGGATTTTTTTCAATAAACTGCTTTTTGAGGAAAATATTTTACCATCCAAAGGTTCTTCCATCATGAGATAAAGCTGAGTTGTTTAACTCAGTAGAATAAAGGCTGTATATGTGTAACATTCACAATGCCATGCTCTTCCAGAGGTTTCTGTAGGATTAGTGGGCAGTTTCTCTCCTATATTATCACAGACGCTCGCTTTACTTACACAGTTCTCAAAACTGAATTTGACTCCGCAGAGGTCCCAGCCTCTTCTTCACGGCAAAAATGTTACAACATGAACAGAGTTGAGAAAAAGACCTTAATCCTATTGTTCTACAAACCTATGAATACAGAATCAACCCCTTCAGTGCCAAGTCCAAGAAGTTAGACAATATGTTTCTGATTGTTTGGAGTGGAATAGATCTGCACAACACAAGAAGAATGTGAATCTAAGTGTGAGGAGGAGGAAGGGCAAGCAGACAAGAAAATGAAAGTGAAACTTTGAGCACAATACTGCAGCATAGCCACAGACAGACAAGTCTGGATCTGTTTGTGTGTACGATCTTAGGTAGAAAATTTGATTTAAATCACTGATTTAAATCAAGCCTTACTGACTAGTGATTTAAATCGTGATTTAAATCGTGATTTAAATCAGTTTGATTTAAATCAAATCCACCCTGCTCTGCAGTCTGATAAACATCAGTAAGGAATAAGGGATGGTATTGAGGTGGCTTGTACTTATCAGTCTGATGACCAAATATGATGCCACATCGCCTCAACGCGTTTCGCTTATCAGCTCATCAGGAGACTTGATAGAGTAACAGATGTATGGTGCTGTAGAGATAGCATGAAACCGAATGGACCAGGGATCGTCCCACCGGACACCTGCTTTCCTTTTAACGTGGGCATAACGCTTCTCAGACAACACAGGGTGAGGGTAAAGCAATGAATGTGTAATTTATCAAACCACAAAACAGGCAGATAACACATAGAACAGTCCCAGCAAAATACCCCATTATGGTGCACATTAAAGAGTCTCACCCTTCCGCTGACTCGCGGGGATAATAGCAGCTGTTTCTTCAGATGTTCCAGGGCCGATTATCCCACCGGTGCCACGCCCACAGAGTGAAGGTAATGTCAAGCGTAGGAAGATGACAGTACATTCAGGTACGAGGTCAGTTGACCGGAGAGTCACAACCTGGCTTCACCTTCCAGGGCCGACTACCCCCACCTGTGGCACGCACAGAGAGAAGGTAACGGCAAGTTTAGGAAGGTGACAGTCCATTGAGCTACAAAGCCAGTTGATAGGAAGGTCACAACCTGGCTTCTCCTGGCATCTTCATGGAGCCAGGCGACCAGCGCGTCCCAATCCTGGCTTTCCCCAAACGTATCCATCGATTCAAGAGGGTCAATGGAGCAGATCTGTATTCTTTCAGCCGGGGCTGTTGTCCCCTAAGCTGGCATCCTGTAGAAATCTCTTGTGATGGAGCTATAATGTCCTGGCTGCTGTCTTGTCTCTGGTCCTTTGGATGGAATCGCTGTCTGTGTCTGTCTCGCTCTCTTTTACAGAGGCATATCACCTCTTTTTATGGTTAACAATTGTCCTTCATTCAGTAACTACAGGTAATGCTGATAACAACTCACATTGTTTGATTATGAAATCTATTTGCATAGATTTTCCTCCTCTGTTTTGAATGCCAACAAACTGGCTGGCACGAACAATGTATAATTAACATGATAGCAAACATTACTAGTCATCCAGGATAAGAGCATAGTATGTTATATCAAATGTCAACTTACAAAACAATATTACAGGCTAAAGCCCGGGTCTCACATAGCGATACACCAGCGATCCCGACAACGATCAGGATTGCTGGTGTGTCGCTACATGATCGCAGCTGAGCTGCCGAACAGGCAGCTCAGGCAGCGATCAGCACAGCGACACTGCGGGTAACATCGCTTAGTTACCCGCAGTGTACGTTGGATACCAGCGCCCTGATGCAGGGAGCTGGTAACCAAGGTACACGTTGGGTTTCCAGGTGCTGTGCGGTGCCTGGAAACCCAACGTGTACCTTGGTTACCAGCTCCCTGCATCAGGGCGCTGGTATCCAACGTACACATCGGGTTTCCAGGCACAGCCCGCGCGCCTGGAAACCCGCTGTGTACCTAGGTTACCAGCGGATCGCTGGTCTCCCGCCTGTCACACGCAGCGATGCGTGCTGGCCAGCAGGAGACCAGCGATCAAAAATATGTCCAGGACATTTAGCGACGATCAGCGATACCCAGCAGGGGGGCTGATCGTCGCTGAATGTCACACACAGCGATATCGCAGGGGAGATCGCTGTTGCATCACAAAACTAGTGACTCAGCAGCGATCTCGCTAGCGAGATCGCTGTGTGAGACGGGGGCTTTACACAAAGTCTGTTTTCTTGATCAACCAGAAAGAAACATATAAAATCAAAAGTCAACATATAAATAACAGTCTATTCTTCCTGGCTTGCTAAAAGCAGACGTCTGGTTAATTAAGATACAATGCTGTGTCTCCACGTAGGGTATATTGTGTGCTGTAGGGCATATAGCGTGCTGTAGAGCATATAGCATACGGTATACAGCACTCTATATACTCTATGGCACGCCAAACACTCTACAGCACGCTATATGCCCTACAGTATGCTATACCCTACAGCACGCTATATGCCCTACAGCACGCTATATGCTCTACAGCACGCTATATGCCCTACAGCACGCTATATGCCCTACAGCACGCTATATGCCCTACAGCACGCTATATACTCTACAGCACGCTATATGCCCTACAGCATGCTAGATACCCTACAGATCGCTATATATTCACACTATGTAGAGTATATTGTGTGCTGTAGGTTATATAGTGTGCTGAAGGGTATATAGTGTGCTGAAGTGTATATAGTGTGTTGTAGAATATATAGTGTCCTGTAGGATATATAGTGTGCTGTAGGTCATATAGTGTGCTGTTGAATATATAAAGTGCTTTAGAGTATATAGTGTGCTGTAGGGTATATAGCGTGCTATACAGTGTGCTGTAGAGTACATAGTGTGCTGTAGAGTATGCTGTAGAGTACATAGTGTGCTGTAGAGTATATCAGTTCTCCTGTATTGCCGATATTCCTGGCTTTCTGACAATGCCGATATGCAGCACAAGGCCCCAAAGTGTAATCATGTCTGCTGCTTTTATAGGGGTCCATCTGGTGTATGAGGACATGAGATTTTGGTGAAGAATAGAGGGGCATAGAACTCTCTGGCCGCCATCAGATTTATTACTTCCTCGCTGAAGAAGCCAATGTCAGTGTGGCTGTAAGTCACATTAGTTGCTGAGCCGGCCATAAAATCCGGAATAACAGGCTGATCATTTTTGGGGGTGCAGTCCATATGGCATCGATTGGTGTAGCGGTTGGCAGGGTGCTAGGGCACCTGGCTGGGGATCCATCCTCACTAGATGAGGAGGAGGAATGTGGGACCCTCCTCACTGCCTGAATCTGTGTCAGGGGTAAGGAACACACCGGCCTCCGCTGCTTACAGCGTCTTCTGAACACTGGAGATGTGTGTGTGGTGGTGGTGGTGTGGTGTCACCCGGTGTTGTGTGTGCGGCGGGTGGACATCGTATTTAGTATAAAAGAAGAGAAAAGGAAAAATCAATAGATGTAAAAAAAATAAAATAAAATACATAAAAAATGACCGTGGTGTTCACGACATTAACGCCCTATTAAAGTTACTCTTTTTTTGCACAAGAAACTGATCACTCAAGTAGTTTACAACCGCTCTGCACGCCAGCTCTGAGGCAATGATGGCGTGCAGAGCGGAGATCGCCATTTTGCATCAACCCCTTAGGCGCTGATTGGCTGAACAATCATTACTGACCAATCAGCGCCTAAGGGGTTCATCAGGAGAGGCGAGGTGGCGATCACCCCACCCATTGTGACTGCACCAATCACAGCACCTCACATTGATTTTTTTTTTGTGCAACTTTACTTTTACAATGCTATGATTGGCTGGTCACAAATAAACAGTGAATCACAGTAATCGCGGACGTGGGGGGAGCAGTACAGCCCCCTGGGGTGTTGTGCAGGGATGCTCGCTGCATCGCTGTGGTATGATCAGACAATGTCCCTGTATTGTCAGACACGACCATTACACAGTACACAGCAGGTGACTTTTATAAGACTAGATGGTGGCCCGATTCTAACGCATCGGGTATTCTAGAATATGTATGAACTTTATTTATGAAGATTTAAGAATAATGCAATGAATACACAGGATTTTCCGGGTAAAATATACACATTATCATTAAAGGCTGCTGGGGTGTATATAGAGGCTGCTGCTGGGGTGTATGTGGAGGCTGCTGCTGGGGTATGTGTGGAGGCTGCTTGCTGGGGTATGTGTGGAGGTTGCTGCTGCTGCTGAGGTATATGTGGAGGCTGCTGCTGCTGGGGTATATGTGGAGGCTGCTGCTGCTGGGGTATATGTGGAGGCTGCTGCTGTTGGGGTATATAGAGGCTGCTGCTGGTGGGGTGTACGTGGAAGCTGCTGCTGGGGTTTACGTGGAGGCTGCTGCTGCTGGGGTATATGTGGAGGCTGCTGCTGCTGGGGTATAAGTGGAGGCTGCTTCTGCTGGGGTATATAGAGGCTGCTGCTGGTGGGGTGTACGTGGAAGCTGCTGCTGAGGTTTACGTGGAGGCTGCCGGTCGGGGTACTTCCGCTGCGAGGCGCCGGTGATCTCCCGACGATAGCGGTGGCGTGGTTCAAATCAATTCGCGGCCGAACTGCGCCTGTCGCTGATTGGTCGCGTCTGGCCGGGCATGACCAATCAGCGACACGGGATTTCCGTTACACACAGACAGAATTAGACTATTATATATTTTAGATTATCTCAGCGCAGGAACATTTTATTTATCATCCAATTGTGGAAATTATTATTATTCCAAGGTCTAACTATTATATTTAATTCTAATTCTGAGAAAACCCCTTTAAGAAAAGGATTTCCAGTCTCAGATTACATTTGGATACAGAGCTGTTATCTGTGCTCTGACGCAGACTACAACTCCCAGCATATGCATCGTACAGACATATGCATTTGCAAGACATGCACAGAACAGGAACACCGACAAGAATGAAGAGCGACAGTATCAGAGGCGAGATGGAAGGACAGGAGAAACTACTGAGGAAGTCGTGTAGCAGATTCCCAAATCTGCCTTATAATAAAGTGCTGTGTGCGAGATGAGTCCCCTGCTGCCCCCGGAACTCCGCCCGCCCACCCCTTCTACCATTCCTCGTCTGCTGTTTCATGTGAGGCCACATTTGCTCTTCTCTCACGCTGACTCTGGGCTTCTAAACGCTCTTACATCAGGAGGAGCAGTGAGCGGTGACGGAGGAGCGGTGACGGAGGAGCAGCGAGTGGTGACGGACCCCCCGGGGCGTCTTTAAACCTTTAATAACAATGCTCGCGCCGTCGCTCTCCTCTTTTACGTGTGAACATTTCCATAAGAGAAGCCTGGACATGAATATGAAGGCGTTGGGGATGAGCGAGACACGAGCACGGCAGACGTTGGAAGAAAGAGAAGAGGGAAGATAAAAGTGTCGACTCCTGCAGCCGAGCACGGCCAGACATCACTCCTAAGTTCTGGGTTTGTGCTGAATGATCATAACAATGCAGGAGTCTGGGGAAAAGCGACACAGTAGTGACACCAAAACTGGAAGGCTGGGGGGCAGCCCCATGAAATAGACAACGAGGAGGCTCAGCAGTGATGCTCTGCGGCAGCAGCCGGCGCGATTATCCTCCATCACCCAACTATGATCTGCAGATTATGCAGCTCTTCACACACGTCAAAGAAAAGGGTTTTGTTGCTGCAGATATTTATAGTCTTGCATTTCTCACTAATAATCAGGACACAATGACGTCACGTAACATCTCTCCAGTCATCAGTGTGTATTGGCAGGTGAGGGATGATGGGGCAGTCATCAGTGTGTATGGTTAGGTGAGGGATGACAGGGGCAGTCATCAGTGTGTATGGGCAGGTGAGGGATGACGGAGGGCAGTCATCAGTGTGTATGGGCAGGTGAGGTATGGGGCAGTCATCAGTGTGTATGTGCAGGTGAGGGATGATGGGGCAGTCATCAGTGTGTATGGGCAGGTGAGGTATGGGGCAGTCATCAGTGTGTATGGGCAGGTGAGGGATGATGGGGCAGTCATCAGTGTGTATGGGCAGGTGAGGGATGATGAGGGCAGTCATCAGTGTGTATGGGCAAGTGAGGGATGATGGGGGGCAGTCATCAGTGTGTATGGGTAGGTGAGGGATGATGGGGCAGTCATCTGTGTATTCAGGGCTGTGGAGTAGGAGTCGTAGTTGGTGCTCATTTTGGTGGAGTCGGTATAAACTGGACCGACTCCGACTCCTAAAATATATAATAAATTGGGTACAGTAGTTCAATACAGAATGTGCTGAATATTTTTTCATAGGAATTTGGGAAAGTTATGAAATGTCCTATAAATGGCTGTTCTGTTCCTGATCTAAAGGTACTGCCACACTACACAATCCCGCTAGCGATCTCATTAGCGTCGCATACTAATGAGATCGCTAGCGGGATTGTTTCTATATCGCTAGTAGCTACCTATTTTAGCGATATCGTTAAGGACGCTATCGCGGTTAGCGATCTCCTTAACGACTTTAGCGGTACAAAAGTACCGCTAAATCGCTAAAAAAGGTGCCACACTTAGCGATATATACTTACCCAGCGGGGCGCCAGCGACGAAAATAGGGTCCGGAACGATTCCAGCGATGAGCGAGATCACAGCAGGAAGCTCGTCGCTGGCAGCTGCCGCACACAACAACATCGCTAACGGGATCGCTAAATAGTGACGTTTTTTAGCGATCCCGTTAGCGATGTTGTTTAGTGTGGCATACCCTTTAGGCTACATTCACACACAGCGTTTTTTGCTGCGTTTTTTGAGGGTACGTTTTTCAGCTGCAAAAGCAGATCAGCTTTTTAAAAAACCGCATCACCTGAAAGGTTTTTGAGCTCATAGATAATGTTTTCAATAGCAAAAGCAGATTAGAAATCTGCTCTATCTATCCATCCATTTATCCACATAAATGAAATGAATGAAAGCCGGGTAGCACACAACACTCCATTTTTTTTTTTTTTAGCACCAGTCAGGTACACCTCATAGCTGCTCAAAAGGACGCCCAGGACAGGCATTGCAGGTCTTCAGTAACACATCAACATCAATTGATAGTTGGAATAAATAGACTGCATTCATCACTACATCTTCTTAAGGTGCAGGCTTTATTTTCAAGTGTAGGGGTGTGCAGTATGAGGTTCTGCAGCAGCTGAGGTGTGCAGTATGAGGTTCTGCCCCCCCCCCCCAGGTTTGATCCTGGCTGCCCCATGGTGTGAATG
Organism: Oophaga sylvatica; assembly: GCA_033576555.1. Taxonomy (NCBI): domain Eukaryota; kingdom Metazoa; phylum Chordata; class Amphibia; order Anura; family Dendrobatidae; genus Oophaga; species Oophaga sylvatica. Next base: position 397,657,792 of record JARQOD010000001.1, read on the forward strand.
TAGCCTGAGGATCTAGGCTTTGTCTTAGCTGAGATAAGTCAGTGCTGCACTCCAGCACCAGTGAAGCTCCTCCTCTACAGACAAGGGTACAAAGTAAACACACTCAGAAAAAAGGAAAGGTACTGCCACACTAAACAATCCCGCTAGCGATCACAATAACGACGCATACTAATGCGATCGCTAGCGGGATTGTTTCTATATCGCTAAATGCGGCCACATTTAGCGATATAGTTAACGACGCTATCGCCGTTAGCGATCTTCTTAACGACTTTAGCGGTACAAAAGTACCGCTAAATCGCTAAGAAAAGGTGCCACACAGCGATTAGATACTTACCCAGCGGGAGCGCCAGCGATGAAATAGGGTCCGGAACGATTCCAGCGACGAGCGAGATCACAGCAGGAAGCTCGTCGCTGGAAGCTGCCGCACTGAACAATATCGCTAACGGGATCGCTAAATAGTGACGTTTTTTAGCGATCCCGTTAGCGATATTGTTTAGTGTGGCATACCCTGAAGACCTGCACTCATCTCAGAAGAGTTGCTAGAGTGAACAGGATAACAAGATTAAGGTAATTACTTCTTAAAGCATATTTAAACTTTCAATAAACTGTGCATAAATCAATAGTCCAGTATACTGTATGTTCTCTCTGTATGCTTGATGCTTGTTTGTTTTTTCTTTGAGCTCATATACTTTTGGGAAGCTAGCTTTTATACAATATACATACAATATACAGGGAAAATACATCAACAGGATTGATGAGGGCTTATATGAGGACTTGTATAGGTATAGAAGCCAAAACATCAAGTTATTAGCTCTGTTATCAGTTTCTTTGTTCCTGGAGTATGATACACAACAAACTTGCTCCCTCTCACCTCCCCTCTTCATAGACTGTGAAGCATTTAGTGAGCTGTACCATGGGCGTACCCGCCGTGGGGCAGGGGGGGGGGGGGCAGGTGCCCCCCCCTAGAAGCAGGGGCACACAATGAAAGAGAGCGGAGAGAGCAGCACTATGCCGGCTCCCTCTGCCCCAGGTTGCAGTGCCTGTCTGTGTGCGCAGTGCAGGGAGCTGCTGTCTCACCAGAGGAGCTTCTTCCTGGCTGGCAGCAGCTGTAGTTTCACTTTCTGCCCTGCAGGCTCTGGTTGTCTCAGCCACACTGGGTCCTAGTGCTCTCTGTGTTGTAGGGATCCGCTCTGGTAGGCAGGGGCCGGGTCGCAGTAATGAGGCATACACACATGCTTTTAGTTCAAAGTTCAGTGGTTTTAATAACGGGTTCAACAAAAAGTCCAGATAACAAAATCAAAGCAGAACATAAATCACTCCAGTTTGGAGAACCACTGGTCCCAGACTCACCCTTGCTTGGGACGGGCTTAACTAAGCGGCTGCAGGACAGCAGAGACCACCAGGTGCCATTCCAGGTGGTCTGGTACTCGCTTCCTGGTGCACACTGACACACTGTAACAAAAACAAGCTTCCAGGCTGACTCCAGCCAAACTCCTTCCTTCCACACCTACCAACTACAACAGCTCCTTGTTTTATAGGCCTAGTCCACACCCTCAGGTGAGGTACACATCAGCTGACCTGATCACGTGACTATGACCTCATCACAGGTCCTTGAGATCAGGGAAAATCCTGACCAAACTCCAGTCTGCTAGGAGAAATATATCTCCCATCCATCAAGACCCCCTTTGGTGTACCACATACCTCCCCCCTTTGTTCAACCTTAGGAGGGTGGACACATGACATACAGTGAACTCTGGACAGTGCATCTGCGTTCCCCTGTAATTTGCCTGCCCGATGTTCTACTGAAAATTTGAAATTTTGCAGAGACAGAAACCACCTGGTGACTCGTGCATTTCTCTCTTTGGCTTGACTCATCCAAGTCAGAGGGGAATGATCAGTTACCAACCGAAACGTTCTCCCCAACAGATAGTAGCGCAATGACTCCAGTGCCCACTTGATGGCCAGGCACTCTCTCTCTACAATGCTGTATCTGGTTTCTGCTGGAGTAAGCTTTCGACTCAGGAAACTAATAGGATGCTCCTCCCCGTTAACCTCCTGAGACAACACGGCACCCAGACCTACCTCTGACGCATCAGTCTGGACAATGAATTCTCTTTTGAAGTCGGGTGTGATCAGAACTGGTGACCCACACAGTGCCCCTTTTAGTTTTACAAACACTTCTTCAAGATGATCATTCCATCGCACCATTACTGACTTCCTCCCTTTTAGGCAGTCAGTTAACGGCGCCGACAGGGTTGCAAAATTGGGAATAAACCGCCGGTAGTATCCCACTAACCCCAAAAACCCATTCACTTGTTTTGTGGTGAGGGGACGGGCCAGTTTTGGATTGCCTCCACTTTGTTTATTTGGGGTTTGATAACTCCTCTCCCAATCACATACCCCAGGTACCGAGCTTCCTCCAACCCTATGGAACACTTCTTTGGGTTGGCAGTTAGCCCTGCTTGTCTCTGAGAATCTATCACCGCCTGTACCTTGGCTAAGTGACTTTCCCAGTCTGTACTGTACACCACAATATCGTCCAGATAGGCCGCGGCATATCGGCGATGAGGACGAAGAACAACGTCCATTAACCTCTGGAATGTCGCTGGAGCGCCATGCAACCCGAAGGGTAGGACTATATACTGGAACAGTCCCTCGGGTGTTGCAAAAGCCGTTTTCTCTCTCGCTGCTTTTGTTAGGGGCACCAGCCAATACCCTTTTGTGAGGTCAATGACTGAAAAATACCGGGCCTGCCCAAACCGCTCTATTAACTCATCGACCCGGGGCATGGGGTAGGCGTCAAACTTAGAAATTTCATTCAGTTTTCTGAAGTCATTACAGAACCTTAGTGTCCCATCTGGCTTTGGTATTAGGACTATTGGGCTGGCCCACTCACTCTGGGACTCTTCAATGACCCCTAACTGCAGCATCTTCTTGACCTCTTCCGAGATGGCTTGTCGCCGGGCCTCAGGCACCCGATATGGCTTTAATCGGACTTTGGCCTGCGGCTCCGTGACAATGTCATGTTGGATTAGGGAGGTACGACCAGGAAGTTCCGAAAAAACATTGGTATTTCGGCTAACAAACTCTCGGACTTCCTGAACTTGTCTGGGCGACAAAGTGTCTGCTATTTTGACGGCGGAGAGGACTTCTCTTGCCTTCTCCTGAGGCAAGGAAGCCATCTAAACTGGAAATGCAGGCCGTGGACAATCCTCACCAAGCGGGTCTCTGTCTTTCCATGGTTT
>JARQOD010000001.1:397661136-397708636 GCA_033576555.1 Oophaga sylvatica
TCTGATTGCCAGTCCTCGCTTCCAGGTGAGGAAGCCTTGTCATTCAATACAGCTTCAATACCGTCAGCAACCACCAGAGGGAGACTCATCTCAGAAGTCGTCTCCAGAACATTCACAACAGGTGATAGAGTTTCACGTCTCCAAACCACATCTACAGTGGTGACAGAGCGTCACATGTCCTCACATCACATCCACAGTGGTGACAGAGCATCACATTTCCCCACACCACAAACAACATCACAGTGGTGACAGAGCGTCACATGTCTCCACACCACATCCACAGTGGTGATAGAGCTTCACATGTCTCCACACCACAGAACTGATAAAGCGTCACATGTCCTCACACATTCACAGTGGTGATAAAGCTTCACATGTCCTCACACCATATCCACAGTGGTGATATAGCTTCACATGTCTCCACACCACAGCCACAGTGGTGATAGAGCTTCACGTCTCCACACCACAGCCACAGTGGTGATAGAGCTTCACATGTCTCCATATCACAGCCACAGTGGTGATAGGGCATCACATGTCCCCACACAACATCCAACATCACAGTGATGACAGAGTGTCACATGTCCCAACACCACATCCACAGTGGTGACAGAGTGTCACATGTCCCCACACCACATCCACAGTGGTGACAGAGCATCACATGTTCTCACACTATATCCACAGTGGTGACAGAGCATCACATGTCCTCACACCATATCCACAGTGGTGACAGAGCATCACATGTCCTCACACCATATCCACAGTGGTGACAGAGCATCACGTCCTCACACCATATCCATAATGGGGAGACAGCATCACATGTCCTCACACCATATCCACAGTGGTGACAGAGCATCATATGTCCCCACACCATATGCACAGTAGTGATAAAGCCTTCACATGACTCCACACCACATCAACAGTGGTAATAGAGCTTCACATGTCTCCACATCACATCCACAGTGGTGATATAGCTTCACATGGATCCACACCACATTCACAGTGGTGATAGAGCTTCACATGTCTCCACACCACAGCCACAGTGGTGATAAGAGCTTCACATGGATTCACACCACAGCCACAGTGGTGATAGAGCTTCACATGTCTTTACACCACAGCCACAATGGTGATAAAGCTTCACGTCTCCACACCACATCCACAGTGGTGACAGAGTTTCACGTCTCCAAACCACATCCACAGTGGTGACAGAGCTTCACGTCTCCACACAACAGCCACAGTGGTGATAGAGCTTCACATGTCGCCACACCATACTACATCAACAGTGGTGATAAAGCTTCACATGTTTCCATACCACATCCACAAAGAGGACTGCAAGGTATGTCCTACAAGGAACGGTTAAAGGATCTGGTTATGTTTAGCTTGCAAAAAAGAAGGCTAAGAGGAGACTTAATAGCTGTCTACAAATATCTGATGGGATGTCACAGTGTAGAGAGATCATCATTATTCTAATTTTCACATGGAAATACGAGAAGCAATGGAATTATACTGAAAGGGAGAAGATACAGATTAGATCTTAGAAAAAACTTTTTGACGGTTAGTGGTTCAGGCTACCACGAAAGGCGGCGAGTTCTCCTTCAATGGAAATCTTCAAACAGACCAAACAGAGGCTGGACAGACATCTGTCAGAAATGGTTTAGTTAATCATGTATTGAGAAGGGGGTTGGACACAATGACCTTGGAGGTCCCTTCCAACTCTAACATTTTAGGACTATGAGACTGGGGGCAGTTAGGACCAGCCTCTGCCAGGCAAGAATCTCTAGTCTGTGAGTGAGTTGCTCCTCCAGAATCAAGAGATGGCTGCTCACATAACTAGGTGTGATACCTAGAACACCACACAGAATGAGGACAGGGAGTATATTACAAGCTGTCAGCATTCTGCATACTAGGCACACACACAAATTATACAAAAAGCTCAGACTCAAATGCCTTGGTGACAGAGCCAATTTTATGCGAATAATTTTTATTCAGGGGACTTTTACTAGAGTTGAGCGAATTTTTCAAAATTTGTTTCCGATTACAATCGGCGGCGAATATTGTTTTTGCAATATTCGCCGAACATAGCTGAACATCATTGGAGTCAATGAAAGTAGAAATGAACGAATATGTTTGGAATCGAACGTCAAACATAAATTTGGCACGAATAGAGTACCAATATGGCACAAATATATTCACTGAACTCTAATTTTACATAAACTGGAAAGGGGGAAATTGACGCGGCAATGCATTTAAGTATGTAAGTATGCAACAAGTATTCAACAAAATTCTAACAAGTTACAATGCATGAAGATAAGAGAAGATAGAGATATATTATATGTATATATATAAACCAATTTTGACCTTAATGACCAGGCCAAATTTTTGAACAGATCCCACTGATTCTGATATGGTTTTCTATTGACATAATGTACTTCATGATAGTGGCAACATTTATTTGATATGACTTGCGTTTATTTATGGAAAAAATGGAAATTTGGCAAAAATGTTGAAAATTTTGCAATTTTGAAAGTTTTAATTCTTATGCCCTTAAATCAGAGAAATACGTCACTAAATAGTTAATAAATAACATTTCCCACATGTCTACTTTACATCAACACAATTTTGTAAACAATTTTTTTGTTAGGAATTTATAAGGGTTAAAAGTTGACCAGCGATTTCTCATTTTTCCAACAAAATTTACAAAACCATTTTTTTTAGGGACCACATCACATTTGAAGTGACTTTGAAAGGTCTCTATCACAGAAAATTAAAAAAAAGTGACAACACGCTAGAAACTGCACCCCCTCAATGTGCTCAAAACCACATTCAAGAAGTTTATTAACCCCTCAGTTACTTCACTGGAATTGAAGCAATGTGAAAAAAAATGAGCATTTAACTTTTTTTTTTATTTTCTCAAAAGTAACAAGAGAAAATGGACCCCAAAATTTGTTGTGAAATTTCTGCTGAGTACACCAATACTCCATTTGTAGGGAAATCCACTGGGAGCACGGCAGGGCTTGTAAGGGAAGGAGCGCCATTTGACTTTTTTAACACAAGACTGGAATCGAGAACGGACGCCATGTCAAATATGGAGAGCCCCTGTTGTGCCTCAACAGAGGAAACCCCCCACAAATGACCCCATTTTGGAAACCACACCTCTCAAGGATTTCATCCCGGCGTGCATTAAGCAATTTGAACATACAGGTACGACACAGAATTTGGTAACATTAGGTTGTCATATTGAATATGTCGTCATTAGTGTTGAGAGCAAGTGCTCGCTAATTCAGTTTGCATCGGGTGCTCAAGTGACATGCTCGAGTTCCCGCCCCACATGTTTCACGGCTGTTAGACACTCAAAAAAACCATGCGGGGATCCTTGATAATCCGTGCATACCCAAGCACCCGATGCAAACTCGAGTAGCGAGCACTTCACTTGCGCTCAACACTAGCTGTCATATCACCATTATTTTTTTTTTACTTCTGATAAAACCCCAACTTTAACCCCAACTCCAAAGAATGGGAAAAAATTTTTTTTTTAATTTTAGAATTTTTATTTAACTAAGGGGGTGACAAAGGGCGATTTGATTTACTATTTTTTTTCTTTTGATCACTGTGATAGGGTCTATCACAGAGATCAAAAGGAACAATTCCCTATTGTTGCCAGGTACCGGAAGATAGATCTCAACGGACACACTATGCATGCGCCCACCATTTTTTTTTTCCAGGAAGATGACACAGGGGACTGAGGGACAGAGAAGGAGGACCGAGAGATAGCTTTGCTACCAGGCGGTGCTCGGGGGACCTCATTTCTCTCACCTCTGACATGTATATCATGTCAGAAGACAGAGAAATTATTTTAACAGCAGTCAGTTTCTTTTTTTTTATTCTGGGATCGCCATTATTCACTGAATAACAGCGATCATGTGATCGGGGACCGGAAAATCCAGCCCTGATCATGTTCTCCAAGGTCTCAGCTACCCCCGATACCTGAGACCCTGAAGACTTTCCGACTCTGGGGGGGAACTATACCCTTATTCCCGATCATCGTATTAAAACGGCAATAAGGCCCCTCAGCGGCCGCCGTTTTAATGTGTATCTGCAGTCGTTAAGGGGTTAATGTTCTTTGAGGACAACCATACCAAATCATCCACACTCAGATCTGGACCCACCAAGCGTCTCCGATCAGTCACACTCTTATATTTGGACTCCATCCGCCTGAGATGATTAAGAACAACTTGCCACACTGATGTGATAGAGGAAGAAAACTGCTTCTCCTCAGGTATTCCAGAAGAACGATTCCTAGTGAAGGAGCAGAATTGAGGATGAAAACCATATGCCACGAAGAACAGGGACTTGCTAGTAGATTCATGACAACGTTTATTCACGGCGAATGCAGCTAGAGGTAAATAAGAAACTCAATCCTTATTCTCGAACACAAAACACCTAAGATAAGTCTCAAGATTCTGGCTCACTCATTCAGTTTGCCCATTAGACTGTGGATGAAAGGTGGAAGAGAAGGAAAATTGGATCCTTAAGCAAGCACAAAATGCTTTCCAAAATTTGGAAATAAATTGAACCTCCGATGAGAAACAATATCCGATGGAATCCCATGTAATTTCACGATTTAATAAAAATTTGCGCCAACGTCTTGGCATTCGGTAATGCAGGTAGCGCAATGAAATGAGCCATCTTGATGAATCTGTCCACCACCACCAATATTTCAGCGTTACCTGCTGACACAGGTAGATCAGTGAAACTCTACAGACAAGTGAGTCCATGGTCTACAAGGAATCGCCAAAGGTTGACAGACAAGTTGTCACGATCCAGTTTTGAATATGTGGCAGATCTGGTTCCACTCAGTTAAACCTTTTTTCCTTTCAGGCCTGCAGGGGTTAATGTCAGTTTTTCCCTGCTGGCAATCTGCTGTTACTGCATCTCTATTGGGTCAGCTGATGTGGGTGGTGACCACTCCCACCATCCTTTAAAAGGTCACCTGATGCATCAGCTGACTGTTGGTGATACAGTTTCTTTCTGGAGACCCGCCTAGAAGGAGCAGTTCTCTGGTGTCAGCCACGTCTGGGGTTTGGAGTCCAGTTGCTGCTGTATTTTCGGTGTGGAGCTTAGCAGCGATGTACATAAGCTAAATGTGGTATTTTTTTAAACTTGTCTGTAGCGTCCGCCCGCTGCGGGTCTGAACTGCAGGTAAGACAGCACCCCGAGAAAGCCCGAGACCCTTTACCGCTTGTGAGACAGTGAGAGTATGTGTGTTGAATGGGGTGTACATTTTACCTAGATAGTTTGCTGACTGGTATAAGGGAAATGTATGGCTTTGTAAACCTAGTGGTAGAGAAAGGTCACTACACCTTACATTCAGTACACACTTGCAGCTCAGGCCTGAAACCACTCAGCTGTTAATTAGGAGACCAGAAGTAGGTGTCTGCGAACACAGACAGAGAGCTCGCTTAGTCTGGACAAGGAGTCCAGGCACAAGAAGGAGTCTCCAGGAGTATGAGCAGTCTCAGTCTGGGTGCTCGATGTACCCCGGACACAGGAGTAGTCTCTGTGAGAATCCATGCGGATAGCTGCTGAATAGGAGGGGAGCTCTCTCAAGTCTGGACGTTGGATATGCCTTCAGACACAAAGAGGAGCCTCTGCGAACCTCCATGCTGGTAACTACTGAACATATGTGTTGTTTTGGGGACAGGCTGTTAGAGTCTGGTCCTGGATAGAGAGGGAAATCTATCTAAGTGTAGTAAGTGGCTGGACAAGCCCAGGGCTTATGTTTATGATTTGGTTTTGCTTATGTTCTGTTTGCTGTGGACTTTAATAAAACTGGTTGCGGCCAGTTTTTACCAGAACTGCTGTCTGTGAATGAACTGTTTCCGTGCCACTCCGTCTACCCGGCGGCGATCCCAGAGCTATATCCCCTGAAAAGCTTACAATTGGTGGAGAATGCGGGCAGCACAGTGGCGAGAGACAGCAATAAAGGAGAAGTCTGTTGAAGCAGCAGCAGAGAAAAAAAAAAAAAAAAAAAGTGTGTCAGAAAAAAAGAAACGTCTGTGGGAGCAGTCTTAAAGAGACAGTAGCCCTAATAGAGTTTGCAAAAGAGAAAAAAAAAAAAAAAGTGTGTCTGCACAGCAAAGATGAACTTGTTGTGGAAAAGACTGTGGAGTGTGCAGCAGCAAAGGGAAAAAGTCTGTTGGAGCAGTCTTAAAGAGACAGTAGCCCTAATAGACTTTACAAAGAAAAAAAAAAAAAAGAAAAGGTGTTTGCACAGCAAGGCTGAATTTTCTGTGGAAAAGACTGTGGAGTGTGTATGTCTTGAGTGAAGACTGCCGTTGTTGAGACAGAGAAGTCTGACAGCATGGATGACAGCATGGAGGCGCTGTTTGAACAAATGGCGCAAGTTAATGTGCAACATAAGACTGCCGTGGTTGAGACAGATAAGTCCGGCAGTATGGAGGAGCTCGTTGAGTACCTGGTCCAGGCCCAGCGAAGCATGCAGCAGAGCATGGAGCGGCAGCGCCTGCAGCACCAGCAGCGCATGCAGCAGGCCCAGCAGCAATTCCTGCAGCAGAGCAGGAGAATAACCGGTTATTTGTTGAGCAGATGGCAGCACAAAAAAAGGATTTCGGTGCCGCGTCCCGAAGTAATGTGGCAAAGTCACCTGCATTGTCCGCTGTAAAGAAGGCGGTAAGACGGACCCTGAAAAAGATGACGCCTCGTGACGATGTGGAGGCATATCTCACTATGTTTGAGGGACTGGCAGAGAAGGAGAATCTGCCACTATCTGAATGGGCCATGATGGTCGCACCCTATCTGACTGGAGAACCCCAAAGGGCTTATGCTGACCTGAGCGAGCAGGACAGCCAAGACTATGCCAAGCTGAAAGCGGAGATTCTTGCCCGGCTGGGTGTTACGGTGACAGCCTGTGCCAGGGGAGTTCATGACTGGAGATGCAGTTGGGAGTCTGCCGTCGGCAACCCTGCTCATGGGATCAAGGAGGTGATAGTGGACCGCTACACCAGCGCACGTCCTCCTGAGGTACAGCCGGAGGTCGGACAACGAGACCACCCGGACGCCCCTCGTCTGGTCAGCCTGAGGGAGAGGGCCTTCGCTACCAAAGGCTGCCTCCGTGACCAGCCGTCTGAGAGGTCGTCACTTCAGAGTGCCTGGACGCCGAACTCTCCCGGTAAGAGCGTTCCAGCTGTTGGGGTCATGTGGGTGGGAAAGTGTGATGGACAGTGTTGGAGATGTCGTGAAATTGCAGCCAACTGTCCAATAGAGGGGGAGCCTATGGATTGTGATGTTGGCAGATCCCTCTCTCCCTGCGCAGAACTTGTGTGTGTGTCCACCTCAGCCGAAGAGACTGGACCACAGGTGTCCCCGGTGGTTGTAAATGACTGCCCAGCACAGGCCCTCTTGGACTCGGAGAGTCCAGTGACTTCCGTGTGTGACAGCCTGATTGATAGGGACTTCATCCCTGATAAACACCTGAGTGTGGTGTGTGTCCATGGAGACACCAAAGTCTACCCAGAGACTGTCGTGGACTTGATCCCCAAACGCGGGGAGGTTTCATGTGAAGTGGGGGTAGTGAAGAACCGGGTGCACCCCGTCATATTGGGTAATGACTTTCCCCGGTCTAAGGATCTCTGGGGGAAAAATGTTTCTGATGGACAGTGTGATGAAGCTCCTACTGAGGGTGCGCAGTCCCGAGGGGCGGAACACAATGCTAGTGGGCCATTAAACTTATGTGATAATGATGATGATGATAATGATAATGATGATGATCATGATAATGATGATGACCATGATAATGATGCTGATGCTGATAATGATGATGATCATGATGATGATACTGATCATAATCATGATAATGATATTGATAGTGATGATGACTGTGATAGAGATGAAATTCCTTTGCAGGTGATGGTGGGAGACGAGGATGGTGGCTCTCGGGAACCGAGTGTCCCTGACTTACCTGTGTCCTGTGACAATTTTGAGAGTGAACAATGGCGAGACCTCACTCTTAAAACGGCACAGGAAAATATAATTGTTCTAAATGAGGTTTCCCAAGAGCCTGGCTCTGAGGAGAGGTTTCCTCATGTTGCCATAAACACTAACCTGTTGTATAGGGACACTGAAGTCCAGGGAGAGGTCGTGAGCCAGCTCCTAGTACCTGAGCTATATAGAAGTATAGTGCGGGGTTGTCACATAGTCACATACTTGAGGGACCAGATGGTGAAGTTAATGTTGTGGATGACATGTTAACTAAGGTTCCAGATCAGGATGTGAATGAGAATGAATTGTATACCCCTGAAAGTGAGCAGGATGAGAATGAGAATGAATTGTATAACCCTGAAAGTGAGCCGGATGTGGCTGAGAAAAAGGGGTCAGACATGGATAGTGGTAGTGATAGTGAATCATCTGATGACAATAAAGCAACCAGTGCAAATGAGGAAGGCATGGTAGCAGAGGAGGTTGAGCGTCCTGAGAAGAAAGCTGATGCTGACCTTACAGCCGGACAGAAGATGGCATCTGAAGATGTTTTACAGTTGGCCGGTTCCCTGGCGAAGACTAAGGTGAAAGGAGGAGAGCTGAGCTTTGAAGGCAGGACTCTGAGACTGAACACAGCACAAGTGGAGGCTGTTGGAAGTGGGAAGTTGTCGACGTGTGGTGTGGATCTGCATCATGCCAGGGACTCTGAGGGAGATGCTGCAGAGGTGGAAGGAGCCATAGAAGTGGTAGTCACCAAGCCAGATGCCTCATCAGAAGCTGAGGTCTCAAGTGAAGCTGTGAGGAACAAGACTGAAGATATGGGGACTGACTCTGTCCAGGAATCTGTTTCTACCGAAGACAGCGGCGTGGACGGGTTACGGTTCGGATCAGTGGCTGCAACTCGTGAAGCTCAGGCTGGAAGTTCGGCGCCCGGAGCCCCAGCGGTGTTCCCGAGTGACACCAAGGATCTGGATAAATCACAAGATGAGATTTTGAGACATCAGGCTGGCATTGGTGAGCTCAAGCGCACTTTCATGGAGTCTACATCGGAGCCACGTCCCAACAAATGGGAAAAGCGATGTGTCACTCCGTTGCCGCTGCAGACACACGGGAGCTCAGATGGGATGCAGAACGTGGTGGAAGAGAAGAATCCGGCGGATTCTGAGTATACAGATGCAGCTATCAAGGAGAACTTGAAAGCCGGAATAAATGGAAATATTGGAGACCATAATGATGTGACTGAAGAGGTAGAATGTAAGACTGACGGTAGGGCTTCTGAGCATGTTCTACCAGAAGAGCCAGAAGAAGGGGCCGAAGACATAAAAGACGTCCAACAGGTACCAGATGAATTGATGACTTCTCAGAAAAAACTCCAAACTGTGATGAAGGAGTGTGATGAAAGCCATGAGCATCTTCGTGAGAAGGTCAATGAAGTAAAAGGAAGGATACAGGGAATCTCTTCGTTGCAAGAGCAAATGCTGCTCAATAAGTCTAAGGCTCTATATAAGAATGCTGTTGTCACGGTAGAACATTACAATTCAGCTGGAGACTTAGCGGATGAATTATGTGTACTGCAAAAGAAAAACGATCAGCTCCTTCTACAGTCCCAATCATTTGAACAGTGTAGCTTAAAATGGTCAGAGACCATGGCAGAGGAGCTTAAGGTCTGTGAAATAGACTTTATGAGTCAACCGATATTCAAGAAAATAGATGTGCTAAAGAGGGTTCAAGGGGAACTAGAGAAAAGTGAAAAACCCCCTATACCTTCTGTGATAGTTGGTGACACATGGTCAGTGCACCAAGGACAGGAGGTACGTGAGTTTCTGAGGAAGAGTCAGCAGAAGTGTCCTGATGTGCCGGGTCGTACTTCTCTGGCCAGGCACTATATCGAAACTGAGCCCGGCCCTAAGGTCAAGATGAAACCGTGCAGGATACCCGAGGCCCGCAGAGAGCATAGGCCTGGGAGGGTACAGGGTAGTGCGGATGCTTCAGATGAAGAGAAAGCTGATGTTGGCTATGGCTCAGGTGAAGATACAGATGACAGTAGTGAAGATGAAGCTGATGAGGGCCATGACTGGTCCAGAGTTCACTGTCTCTTTTGGATTGTTGACCAGCCCTCCGGTCTGGATGACCAGCCCTCCGGTCTGGAGAAGAGGGGGGGATATGTGAGACAGTGAGAATATGTGTGTTGAATGGGGTGTACATTTCACCTAGATACTTTGCTGACTGGTATAAGGGAAATGTATGGCTTTGTAAACCTAGTGGTAGAGAAAGGTCACTACACCTTACATTCAGTACACACTTGCAGCTCAGGCCTGAAACCACTCAGCTGTTAATTAGGAGACCAGAAGTAGGTGTCTGCGAACACAGACAGAGAGCTCGCTTAGTCTGGACAAGGAGTCCAGGCACAAGAAGGAGTCTCCAGGAGTATGAGCTGTCTCAGTCTGGGTGCTCGATGTACCCCAGACACAGGAGTAGTCTCTGTGAGAATCCATGCGGATAGCTGCTGAATAGGAGGGGAGCTCTCTCAAGTCTGGACGTTGGATATGCCTTCAGACACAAAGAGGAGCCTCTGCGAACCTCCATGCTGGTAACTACTGAAAATATGTGTTGTTTTGGGGACAGGCTGTTAGAGTCTGGTCCCGGATAGAGAGGGAAATCTATCTAAGTGTAGTAAGTGGCTGGACAAGCCCAGGGATTATGTTTATGATTTGGTTTTGCTTATGTTCTGTTTGCTGTGGACTTTAATAAAACTGGTTGCGGCCAGTTTTTACCAGAACTGCTGTCTGTGAATGAACTGTTTCCGTGCCACTCCGTCTACCCGGACGGCGATCCCAGAGCTATATCCCCTGAAAAGCTTACACACTATACAGGGATCTGGAATTACAGCGAAGCCCAGGGGGTAGCTGTCTATAGTAGTGGACCAGAGCAGGAAGGACGCTAGGAAGGGAATAAAAAGCGAGACCAAATGCATAGTCAGAAGTCCAAAGGTCAAAAACCGGGAGGGCAGCAAAGGTACAAAATCGGCAGGCTAAAGAAGGGTCAAAATCCAGGCAAAAGTCAGAGTCAAAACCGGGAGGGCAGCAGAGGTACAAAATCGTCAGGCTGTAGAAGGGTCAAAATCCAGGCAGAAGTCAGAGTCAAAATAGCAATAAACACTAGCACACTGGGGAAACAAAGACGATATCTGGCGGCCTGCAAGACAGGCTCCCAGGTATTTGAAGGGCATGGTTACCTCTCACAGGCTCACAGCCTGATGACCCCATCTGGACCGCCCCCAGAACCAGGCCAGATGGTGATGCATGACTGAAACCAACCACTTCACCTCTGACAGCATAGCGAAGCCTGCGCCCACCAGACGCCTGCGCAGGGACCCCTTCTCTGTCACTAACATCACCCACAGGAGAAACATGGCGATGCGCAGCAACAGAGGCCGGCATCAAAGGAGCGGATACTGATCTCCTATCACCGGCACCACCAGCCGAAGGAGTCCAGCGACTCCCAGCGGCCGAGGCAGGAACACCAGCCACTGAGTCCAACGGCGACGTGACATTGTCCCTTTGGTTTTTGTCACTTTCCCCTGTGTGTATTATATGCAGAGATGAGGCTAGTGCTCCTTGCCGGCCAGTGACTAGCCAGGGCAGTATTAGGTGACAACTAGGGACGAGGTATCCTGATGGCGGCGGGAGGGAAAGACCAGCAGCATAGGGTGTTAGGGGAGAGCAGGGAAAGGCTCAGGTTTGAGCTCAAGTGGTGACCATCCCTCATTCCCTATTAGTAGGGCCTTTCTCTCAACTTTTCCATTCCGTTGTTTGTGAGTTGTGCCGTCTGCTGACCGACCACCCGTTGGGTCGTGTGAGTCCGTGACATTGGTATATGGGGTCTTAAAACGTGTACAAGTACTGCCGGTGGCTACATACTCCCGAACATCCTGATGCACCCCAAACCACCAAAAACGACGAGTAAGAAGATCTGTGGTGGCTTTAATTTCAGAATGTCCAGCCAAGACCGAATCATGATGTTCACTCAAAATTCTAAGATGGAGGTTCACAGAAACAAACAGTTTACCTAAAAGACAGGCAAGCAGGGGCGTACGTCTGAGCCTCTACCAACTACTTCTCCAGATCAGAACATATAGTAGCAATAATAATCCCGTTCTGTAGTATAGGAATCGGTTCACAATTATCTCCTGGAAAACAATGAGATAAAGCATCCGCCTTAATGTTCTTATCCTTTGGCTTACAAGTACACAAAAAAGTTGTATTTGGTGAAGAACAATGACCATCTTGCCTGTCTAGATTTCAGACGTTTGGCCGATTCCAAATACACAAGATTTTTATGATCGGTGATTACCATGACCGGATGAACTGCCCCATCCAAAAAATGACGCCACTCCTCAAAAGCCCACTATATTGCAAAGAGTTCCCTAATGCCAATGTCATAGTTTTTCTCAGCAATTTTTTGCAGAAGTATGCACACAAATGCCATTTACTTGGGGATGAACCCTGGGATAATACAGCCCCCACCCCCACTTCATATGCGTCAACCTCTACAATGAATGGTTAATGACGTCAAGCTGTATAAGAATCAGCGTAGAAGCAAAACAGCTATTTAAAGAATCAAATGCCTCACTGGACGGACTGGACCATTTAGAAAAAAGTCTGTCCCTTTCCTGGTCATATCAGTCAGTGGTTTGGCCACTACCAAAAAGTTCTTGATGAACTTACGGTAGTAGTTGGCCAAACCCAAAAACCTTTGTAAAGCTTTTAAGTCTTCAGGACAATCCCAATCCAGTACTGCCTGGACATTCGCCCGATCTATGCGAAAACCAGTGGACGATAAGAAATAACCCAGAAAAGGGATCTCCTGAACCGAGAACATATATTTCCCAGGTTTGACGTAATATTTATTGTCCCTGAGTATCTGTAAGACCTGCCTGACATGTACCTGGTGTGACTCTAGGTCCGGCAAATAAATCAATATGTCATCAATATAGATCACAATAAATCTACCTGCCAGATGATGGAAAATGTCATCTACAAAATGCTGAAAGACGGCTGCAGCATTTGTCAACGCAAAGGGCATCACAAGGTTTTCGTAGTGTCCCTCTGGTGTATTAAAAGTAATCTTCCATTCATCCCTCTCCTTATTTAGAATGAGATTATAGGGCCCCCTGAGGTCCAGTTTAGAAAAACATTTTGCCCCGACCTAGAGAAAAAGGGGGTGGTTGGAGCTTACCACGCTTGTAAGATTAGAGTCGTTGGGAGGCAAAACAGGTGGATGCCACGTCTCCAGCAACAATAGAAGGCAAAAAGAGGGAGAGTGGCACCCTCCAGCAACTCAATAAAACAAGGATTTTGTTTAGCAAGCCACAAAAAAGACAAACGGCTAAAAAACTGAAGAGTTTCTGGCGTCCAGGATGCAGATAATCATAGTTAAGAAACATGTCAGATTTTTAACCCTGTTTGTTTTTTTTATGGCTTGCTAAATAAAATCCATGTTTTATTGAGCCTCTGGGAGTTCCCCTCTCCCTCTTTTTTCCTTCCATTTTGCCCGACGATTTGATTAAAGAGGTCCATAATGAGAGGGAGAGGGTACGGATCCCGAACTGTGAACATGAAATATTATATAACCTGCTCTGAGGCAGCTTGGCCCTAGAATAAGAATAACAACGCAATCATAATCAAAATGAGGAGGGAGTTCCTGGCACCCCTGTTCTAAGAACGCAACCACAAAATCAGAAAGGTATTCTGGCAGAGAACGGGTATGAACCTTGGCTAAACGGGTGCCAAGGCAGTGTCTTTGACAGTACTCGCTCCACTCTGCTACCTTCCTAATCTACCAGACCACCACGGGATTGTGCAACATCAGCCAAGTTAGTCCCAGAACCACAAGACATCGGCCCTCTAGCACATACCAATCGATTGATTCAGAGTGCATGGCCATACCTGCAGATGTATCTCTCAAATGACTGAAGCAAAATACCCGACTCAAGAGTGCAAAATCTACAGCGATTACAGTCAAGTCAAGACAAATTGTGAGGATTGAGACCCTGGTCTCGGACAAATCAGGCGTCAATCAGATTAAACCCTGCCCACTGTCCAGGAAGGCAGAAATCACCACCTTACTTTCGCCAAAATAGATCTCGGCTGGTAAAAAGAGTTGTGACGTACCCACAAAGGAAATATATAAGCCGGAGTTGCTAACCTTACCGTAACACAAACTACTTAGTTTTCCCGGCTACTGTTGCATGGACAAGCTACTTGCATGGACAAGTACCCACAAAATGACCCTTCTTACCACATAAAATCACACTCCATCTTTGCGCCAAAATGCTGGAAGACCGATAAAACAAGTTGTCCCACCCCACAAATGCACGGGTTCTTCAGTAGACTCAGCCCTAGGTTACATTGACCCCTGACCCACTAAAAATTGGGGTGTCTCTTTAGGTCTCTGACGTAAACAGCGGTCCACACGGATAGGTAGAGACATGGCCACTTCCAGGGAAACCGGGGTCTTATACAGGGCAACGGCATCCTTTACCCACTCAGAAAGAACTTGACTGAACTGACTAAGGAGCGCGGGGTCATTCTTCTTAGTATTCATAGACCACCTACGGAACTCTGAGCAATACTCCTCCGCTGGAAGGCCCCCTGCTGAACCTGATGTAGTTGAGAGTCAGCCAGAGAGACATGGTCAGGGTTGTCATACATAAGAACCAGAACCTGAAAATATTCCTTGACAGTCTGAAGCGACTGGGAGTCCAGATGGATAGAAAATGCCTACGGTTGAGGGTCACCCTGGAGAAGAGAGTTTACGATCCCCACCTGTTGCTCCTCGGTACCAGAGGCGTGAGGAAACAACCAAAAATAAAGTTTGCAGGCCTCCCTGAAAGCCACAAACTTAACCTGACACCCAGAGAACCTATCCTGCAAAGCGATTTTGGGCTCCTCCAAGGGTTGCCCAGGAGCCGAGGGTCCTAAGCCTTGAGTTAATAGGAGCTGCAAAGCCACTGAGTGCAAGTCCACCACCTCCATGCTGAGTTGTTGTAGCTGTCCTGCCAGAGTGCAGAGCAGCCACTGGATCCATAATGTATGAAAAGTGGTACAGCAAATGATAATGTTCTGTAGTGACTAGGGACAGTGGGCGCCTACCTGATCCCTCAAACTAGGGGTGCTATAGTGTATCCCTGTCTCCTGGAAGATGGAGATGCCAGGGTCACATACAATTTGCTATTCTCCTATCTTAAACTTTATCTGTTCCCTCCTCTACCCAGGGAGGTGTGAGGCTCAAGTGTATAGGATTACAATAATCAGACATACAAGGGAAGACAGGTATAAAACTATCATACAAATACACTCACCAAACAACAGAGTGTGAGACAGAGGAGGTATAGGAAGGTGAAACCAAATGTGAGAGGATGAGGATGAACACACAAACAAACTCCACACAGCTATCTCCAAAAAAACTCTCTAACCACAGACACTGATGTTCTCCTCCAACACCAAACCAGGATGTAGAACGATCATTGGCAATTCCCAAGTGCCAGAGGCAGCATATATACCAGAGAGGAGTGGTCAACACTGAACAGCTGAGACAATTCAGGATGGAGAGTTCTAGTAGATCAACTGAACTGATTAATCCTTGCCATGACAAAAAGGAAACCTGCACTGGTTAATAGGATGGTGAAGCAGTTTTAATCAGTGCAGGCGTTTGTGTAAACAGACACCACGGTCCCTCTCTGTAGAAGCATCCCATGACACTTCTTTTGCAATTTCAAAGAACTTGGAATTTGTTCCTGCTTACCAGTGCATCACATGATACAAAGAATAATGTTATTCAAAAGTAGGCATTAGAACTACCAGTAATAGGATTTCCAGGAGTCCATCATGACAGCATCATCAGGAGGTTGTCATTTTTATCCTTGATAGGACAGGAACGCACAAGAGGTTAAAAGGACCCTCACTCCACCACCCTCTTAGTGATTTTTCCAAGAACCACATGTCATGTGTGCATTGCCACGAAGATCGTCGCAGTTGCACATTTTGACTTCTCACAGCTGAGCTGCTGTTTCTTTGTGTTTGGCAGCTAGGGAGTTAATTCTGTCTGTGCTCGGTGCTGGGACTGGGTGCAGTTTCTCCCGGCTGCAATTGATTATTTGTTGATTGGTTTCCTTTAAATTCCTGGTTGTCTGCTTGGGGAGTTGCCAGTGAAACCTTCATGCAGACCACAGATAGGAATGAATCTGTATAGACTTTAGTTGTGAGCTCCTTAGTTGTTCTAAGCTCAACTTGGTTAGAGTTTATTTCCCAGACCATTTATTTTCCTTTGGTGTTTGAGTGTGTATGCAAGCGAGTGTTATCCTGTCTGTCTTAAGTAGTATAGGAACTGTATTACTCATCAAACTCAAATCTGACAGGTCGACACGCCCCCTATCATTTAATCCGTCTCCCTGTCAGATTGATCCAGGTCGTCACGCCCCCTGGCTGAGCTTTGCTCAGGCTGGGAAATCTGGTCTGCTGGATTTGTGAATTTCAATCAAAGTGATTTATTCGTCTCTATTGATATTTTATCCCGTGGATTTGATTAGTCTGTGTTGTTTTAGTGTAACTTTTAAGGACCCAGTAAATGTATAAGGAGTTCTAGTTAAATAATAAGGATTTTTAGTGAATTAAAGAGTGAATCTTGATTTTATACTTTTTTTTGTGGAGAGAAACTTTTAAGGACCCAGTAAATGCATGTAAAACACTATTGTGTTGGAATTTGGAATTATGACGCTCAACTTGTAGTTTTATTCAGTATATATATTTTTAGCTTGGCAGTGTATCTACACTTATATCAGGACTGGGAAGAATGTAATGACATGGAGATGGGCTGCTGGATTTGTGAATTTCAATCAAAGTGATTTATTCATGTCTATTTATATTTTATTCAGTGACTTTGATTAGTCTGTGGCGTTTTAGTGTATTAAAGGGTAGTTTTAACTCCATCCGTAGATGTAAAGCTATTTTCTAGCAGAGAATGCCCTGACATGAACTGTAAAGGGTTTGTATTAGAAGCCCCCAGTAAATGTCTGTATTAGAATCCATCAGTAAATGTATGTAAAGCTCATTTCTAGCAGGTTTGTATAAATGTCCCCCAGTAAATGTGTAAAAGTTTGGAACTGATATGCCTGTATGTAAAGGTGATTTCTAGCACTCTCTGTTACAGATCGGTAAGCTATTACCAAGCTGTGTATCTAAGGCTTGTGTTGTGTTGTGTATAGCCCCAGGCATGTTGGGGCATGTTTAAAACTGACGAGACTTATAACCCCGTCTCATTGTACGGGCATATTATGTATATGGCCGTGTTACAATATTACAAAATGGTTTATTCGTATTTTAAAAAAGCAATGACACGGTATTGTAAAAACAAGGTTACAAGATTTTATTGTAATAAATACAGCTCAAAGACATTTCAAACATTTAAAAGTACATACAGAATGATATAAAAAGTGTCACATGCACAATTAACAAATAGCAGCACACACACGATAAAATAGATAATTAACAAGTACATAGGCTACATCGTGAGCCACATGGTTGGCAGTATCGGTAGAGACCTTTTTTTAGGTAGTAGAGTTCCCCTTGTGGTGCCTAATGACGGCGAGTGCAGCGAGTGAATTGTGCGGGGTGCGGGGTCTAACCTCATCGATGTAGATACACCACCGCTGGAGGACATTTTTAATTCGTCTAAATGTTGTCTAGTAGTGTGATTACCCACAACAGTAGAGGGTATATTCAGCTCGGCCATAGCTCGCATAAACGATTCCCAACCCCTAGGTAAATTCCTGACGGTCAGAGCGTGACTCTGCGTTGTACTACGTACTAAATCCACTAAGTTAGGCCCGGGTATTACAGAGCCTTTGAAAATAAATTCGTCTTTATCATTCCAATCTGTCACACTCTTATTCTGGAGTAGTCTGTTTAGTAAAAATTCAGCATTCTTTTTATATCTTTGGTTTATATGACCTACAATTTCAGCGATCTCGTGATTTTTTTTATCGGTGACGGTATTTGGCGGCTGTTGATGCTCAGGATCCTGAGGGCTAACGAGATTTAAAGTTGTCAGTTCTTTTGAGCTGCGTTTCGTATGTACCAAGTAGCGCTCCAGCACGGTGCTATACATTTTAATTTTCACATCGTCGGGGATGTCGCGGCGCTGTAAAACGGAGTTAATTTCATCATCGAGGCGTCGAATAGCAGTTTCGCGTATGCTCTCGGGGATTGGTGTCCTTAGCTTATGTAGCTCCTGTTTGGGGACTAGATACATTTTCTCAGCATGCTCCATTATTTGCCCGCGAGCAGACTCGTTATTATGGGTATTGCAAAGCCTAAAAGAGGACCGATAAAGCCACCGGTCTGATTCAGTACCCGTTTCTTTTTCTTTATGGACTGCGCTCTATCGCTAATGGTTCTTATAGCTTTACGCCACTTCTTCAGTATGCCTTTTTGGCGCTCTTTCAACGGGATTCTGCCTTTTAAGATGTTTAAAGCAATCTCACCTATAGCGGTGATTAAATCCACGCTCGCATTGCGCAAAATAGATTTCCGGACGGATGGGGTTGCCTTCACCAGGGTTTTTAAGAGAGCCCAGTTACGCCGGAGTCTCTCGGACATCTTTACAGCACAACGCATACAGCGTGGAATGTGCGAGCCCGCATAAAATTCACTTTTTAGAAGCGATTTTCTTCTGCACATAGACAGCTGGTAACGCCGGTGGAAACAACCCCGTCCGTAAGCGGTGATCCTCCGGTGTATTAGCTCTCAAATCGACCAGCAAATACCCATAAGGCTCCCGCGTAGCATCCTCAAAGGCTTCTAGGAAAAAACGTGTTTTTCCGGGGTACATCTGACGAGCTAGTGTTAAAATTTGTAATTTATCTCGAGGGTTGTTAAAAAGGACCATGTACTTTGTGTTTAAATTTATGGTGCGGCTTTTCTTACCCTGACAAAATATGTTTTGTACCAGGTAGAAAATACTGAGATTTCTGTGGTGCACATACTTGGTGAACGCTTTTTCTATCTCACAATTTTCGCTAGCGCTATCCATGAGATCATCAACAATCGCCAAATTCACCTTGCCCGGTGGGAATAATTCATCATCTACGAATGTATTCGGCAGACCCTCCACAAATCTGGTGTTGGGAAAAGAGAGAGAGATTTCATCATATAGCTTCTGCCAGCATGAATAAAACCAAACAATATTATCCGGCTTGTGAGAAAAACTACTTTCAATATTATACAGCAATTGTTTTACAAAATAACTCTTTCCAGAATTAGACGGCCCCGCTAGAATGCACGAGAGCGGGTGTTGTAGCCTCATGTCCATCACAATACTGTGCTAATAGCCGTACGGCAGTGTGGTGAATTCGTCTAGTAGTCGACGCTTTGTGTAGACACACTTCTGGGTCTTTTGTAGGACACGGGATTCAATATTCCAATATTTTTTATCTCTCACAATGCCCTGCTGCTGTACGACGATGCGCTTCTGAGTTTCTGCGTCTGAATTACGGGGTAGTCCAGAACTAGATCTTTCAGACTGCTAAAATTGATAGATTGCGAGTTACCAACATTTAGCGTTATTCCCTTCACTTTTAAGACAGTCTTCCCTGTGTTGAGCTTGTACCCGTAAGTTTTGGGCCCTGCAGAAACAAACTCTGTGATGTATGTGCCCTCGGGTATCTCACTCGTCAATTCACCCAGGTAATCGCCTAGAGGCGGCTGCCACTCACCTTCCCTGTGCACAAAAATAACTGAATCTGTGTCGTGATAAAGGCACCTCTCCTGCAGCCTGTCCAGCAGAGAATAGAGCTCTTGCCGCGCATACGCAGTGGTAAAGCAGGCTATAAAGATGTTTGTGTTTTTATTGACTGTGTGGTGTCCATCCGCATATTTCCAGTTAATGGTAGCGGTTTCGTCATCGATAAAATCCAGCGTAGAAATGTCATAGTAGGGCAGGAAGAGATACCTAAAAAGCTCATCAGGATCCCTAACAATCTTGGTGCTTGGTAGATTGGCCTTCTGAGCAAACTTTCCCCATAAAGAATTTAAGAAAAGTTTGGAGATCTGTCTTTTAGCGGGGTTGACGGCTATATTTTCAGGTCGTAACCGTACACCCTCTTTTTCAAGAAAACTGTCAATGTACTGCTTTTTCTTGGTATCATCAGTGCACCAGCTAGGATACCCTGAAGCCTCCTGCTTATCCTAAGTGTAATTTAATGTACGGGTAAACAGATCGTCGCTGGTGTTTGGAAATGCCATATTCATAGATTGGGCGACCGGTACCCTTATCTATAGCCAGCTCGAGCTCTATGGTGCACCAGGTACCTGTCAGGGCGCGTTCTTCATCACTATGCTGCATTCCTCGGCTTTGAATTTACAGCGCATGTATAACAAAGGGGGAACATCAATTTTTTGTCGAGTTTTACCGGTAGAACGGGAAAAAATAAATCTCTCGGGATAGACCTTGACTCTAGCTAAGCCAAAGTATTTTTTAATGAAACCAAAGTTGTCATAGATGATGTCGGGGTGACCTACAGGTATGTTTTAGTTTTGTTTTACAAAGGTACAGCTGTGAAGTCGTAGTAATGTAAAGTCTCATCAGCTTCCACCTGGTGATAGAGCTTAATGGCGTTAGTTCGACCCCCATAAAGCGCATCGCGGGGGTCTAAGGGAGTTGGGAAATCCATTTGTGGAGAAATGCCTGGAGGTTAGAATCAGTTTTTAGACATTTCACGCCACTCGTGTTCCATATCACTCTTATTGTGTACCCGCGCAGATGCAGGTACGCTTTTTAGCTAAAAGGCATGATATAATTGACCGTAGTGGTGTTTGTAACTTTATTTGTACACTCATTATAGCACAACGGCAACCGTGGAAAAAGCAGCCCTGAAATTCAAAAGCTATGTGCTGTCCGTTAACATAGGCATAGCCATCTAGAAAATATGCCCGAGTTTGTTTCTCACCCCCTCTTAAGGCATGCTGAATGGCAATGTTCTCGTATGCGCTACATACATAGCCACTGTAAGCGGCGATGAGTAGCGCTTTTTTCGCCTTGTGATATTATCACCCGGTAAATGCGATAGTTCGTGTTGCTCAGAAACATCACCAGTCACATTTTCCGCCATGTCACAACCGACGACTCAGAGCCTTGCGTGAGATTGATCAGCTCGCTGAGGTAAGAAGCGCACCGTAGAACCATATTATACGCACTCAGCATCAGCCTTTACTGCACTGTACTGACCATATTCCAGGGTTTTGACTGTTGGATACATTAATTTACCACACATCTCACCTGCGTATCTTCAGTTTAATTGTGATGGGGTTAAAGAAGTGTTACGACTAACATAAAGATGTAAAGCCGAGTCATAACAGATGTGTCTGTAGCTTTACAATACGTATTCTGCACTATCTGTACTGTTAGCTTGTGATTCTGCGGTCTCTGAGTTACAAACGTGTTTGTAGCCTTGTACCTGTTAGCAGTGCGGATTCTGCGGTCTCTGTACCTGTTAGCATTGCGGATTCTGCGGTCTCTGTACGTTTGCATTCGGATTTGAGTCTCTGTACCTGTTAGCTTGCGGATTCTGCGGTCTCTGTACCTGTTAGCATGCGGATTCTGCGGTCTCTGTACCTGTTAGCAGTGCGGATTCTGCGGTCTCTGTACCTGTTAGCAGTGCGGATTCTGCGGTCTCTGTACCTGTTAGCAGTGCGGGTTCTGCGGTCTCTGTACCTGTTAGCATTGCGGATTCTGCGGTCTCTGTACCTGTTAGCAGTGGGATTCTGCGGTCTCTGTACCTGTTAGCATTGCTGGTTCTGCAGACACTCTAGTTGTTAACAGTGGGAATTCTGTATCTCCGATCGCTACAGCGCAGATGTATGACGCCATTGGGTGGGCCCCCGCCGGAGCCGCAGTGTTTAAGGAGCAGTTAGATCGTTACTTACGTTACAAAATCTGGCTACCCAAAATAGTGTTTTTCTGTAATACTTTTGAAAGATTGCTGTCTGAAGTAGTCACAACAGATGCCTGTAAGGCGAGCTATACGCGCTTCGCCAGATGCAAGTAGACACCGAGATACCCGATGGTGCTAACCCGTTATGACTAAATATGAGCGGATCGGGCCTGCATAAACCAACTAAAACAGCCCGTTATAATAGGTCCAAGAGTTATAAAACGAGCTCTAAAACTACTGGTCAGTGCTCGACGCGCAATATGCGCTAGGCGTCGGGGTGGAATCACCTGTCCTGCTATACCACCACAGACAGCCCCGGAGCCAGCACACACAGATGCTCCTGTCTCACATAGCCATGATGGCCCTGAAAATGACGTCCGTTCCGGTGCACAAAGCTCACAAGCCTCTGCTGCGGATGCTAACTCTGTGATGATGTGAGGGGATCGGATCATACAGTATTTTTACAACACTTCCATCATCACCAGAGGGACAACCGTAATTTCAGTGCACGCATACATACCGATCATTTTAGGTTTGTAAATTTGGAGCGTGTACGATCGTTTGTCGAGGCTGTGAACATTGTTCACGACAGTATTCAGTCATTACTGGATAGAGTCATTAGGGAATTGAACCGGGCGACTTTGTGCAGTTAAGGCTTGAAGGTGGCGACGCTTTAGACCCCATTTTCACTACAAAGCAGAGCCGTGAGGCTTTTAATTCTGAATCTTTTTTAAATGCTGTTGCTCGCACACTTCAAAGTAATGCTGAATGCTTGCAAGTAATACCCTAAAACTAGTCATCACTACCGTTAAAAACCGCCGAGGCGGTGTAAAAAGACGCCTGAAATCTATAGCGAGCAGTCCGAATCATTAAACAAAAGATGCAGTGGCTGTATGATTTTAACAATTACAGTACAAATCTGTGTTTGGCCGCTAGTGTGTGCGCCCTGCATAGAGGACGCGGATGTCGTGATGCGGTTTTACTGAATCGCTCTAAAACATACACACGCGCTGGGGATCCCTGATGAGCGATTAGTGAGTTTTAGCGACATTCCAGCATTTGAGAACTATTTGGGGGTCACCATTAAAGTACTGTACTACAGTCAGGGTGATTGGCGCTACTTTCAGACCGACAATGCGCTAGTGGTAAAATCGTATTCATACTGTTCCATGATAACCACTACTACGGTATCAAGAATATGAAAGGTTTTATCGGTAGTAATTACTTTTGTGAGCTCTGCAATTCATTGTATACTAAGAAGAACACCCATTCATGTCAATATTTTGTAAAGCTTGTCAAAGAGTGGATTGTGTGGAGTGTGCAGGTGTACAACAAACTCCACGGTGCCCCGTATGTCGGGTTCATTGTCGCTCTAGTAAGTGTTTAGAGCGCCACAAACAATTAGCTCTGAATGATCCGCCATTCTGCAGGCTTAAAATATTTTGTGATGAGTGTCAGCGCTTTGTGTTCAGGAATAGCGAGGGCGTGCATGAATGTGCGGGGCTACGTTGCACCGTATGTCGTGCGCGTGTAAATAAATTTGACGCCCATCTCTGTTACATGCGACGCTATGTAGCGGAGGACGAAACAGATTGTTATATCTTTTACGATTTTGAATGTATGCAAGAGACAGGCACACACATCCCAAATTACATTTATGCCACAACTCTGAGTGGTGAGCAGTCCTGGGAGTTTGAAGGTGATAGTTGTACGCACGACTTTCTACTGTTCTTTACCAGCGGGAAATTTTCAGGGTATACATTTATAGCCCACAATGCAGGGCGCTATGATTCTTACTTTATTGTTAAGGAGCTGATTTTTGAAAAAGCTACAGGTAAAGCTGATAGCCCAAGGTGGCCGCCTCTTGTGTGTGACGGTGCCCGATTTGTCTATAAGATTCATAGATTCGCTAAATTTTATCCCCATGAAGCTCAGTAAATTACCTCAGGCCATGGGCTTTTCAGGTGCCAAAGGTCATTTTCCACACTTTTTTAACACCCGGAAAACCAAAGCTATGTAGGTCCCATACCCGATGTGAAATATTATGGGTTGAGTACATGGCCCCGGATGAGAAGGTAGAGTTCCTGTCCTGGCATGAGGGCAGAAACACACAGTTTTTGACTTCAAGAGTGAACTAAAATCATACTGCAAACAGGATGTTGAAATTTTGAGACGCGCCTGTGAGATCTATAGAGAACGCATTATGGAAATGACGCTGAAAAGTGTTAAAAAATACTGTGACATTCAAAAAGAAATGGTTGTGGAGAGCAGCTGTATTGACCCATTTCAGCTCATCACCCTGGCCTCTGTATGTATGTCAATGTATCGGTTTAAATTTCTACCAGAAAAAACGATCGCCATTTTACCGGGTGATAATTATCACAAGACGAAAAAGCGCTACTCATCCGCCGCTATACAATGGCTCATGTATGTAGCGCATACTGAGAACATTGACATTCAGCATGCCTTAAGAGGGGGTGAGAAACAACTCGGCAGTATTTTCTAGATGGTTATGCCTATGTTAACGGCCAGCACATAGCTTTTGAATTTCAAGGCTGTTTTTTCCACGGGTGCCCATCGTGCTATAATGAGAATGATACAAATAAAGTTACAAACACCACCTACGGTCAATTATATCATGTCTTTTTAGCTAAAAAGCGTTACCTGCAGCTGCGCGGGTACACCATAAGAGTGATATGGAGCACGAGTGGCGTGAAATGGTTAAAAACGATTCTAACCTCCAGGCATTTCTCCATCAAATGGATTTTCCCGCTCCCTTAGACCCCCGCGATGCGCTTTATGGGGGTCGAACTAACGCCATTAAGCTCTATCACCAGGTTGAAGCTGATGAGACTTTACATTACTACGACTTCACCAGTCTGTACCCTTTGTAAACAAAACTAAAACATACCCTGTAGGTCACCCCGACATCATCTATGACAACTTTGGTTTCATTAAAAAATACTTTGGTTTAGCTAGAGTCAAGGTCTATCCCCCGAGAGATTTATTTTTTCCCGTTCTACCTGTAAAACTCAACAAAAAATTGATGTTCCCCCTTTGCTATACATGCGCTGTAAATTCAGAGGCAGAGGAGTGCCGTCATAGTGATGAAGAACGCTCCCTGACAGGTACCTGGTGCACCATAGAGCTCGAGCTGGCGATAGATAAAGGGTACCGGATCGCCCGCATCTATGAAATATGGCATTTTCCAAACACCAGCGATGATCTGTTTGCTCGCTACATTAAATTACACCTTAGGGATAAGCAGGAGGCTTCAGGGTATCCTAGCTGGTGCACTGATGATACCAAGAAAAAGCAGTACATTGACAGTTTTCTTGAAAAAGAGGGTGTACGGTTACGACCTGAAAATATAGCCGTCAACCCCGCTAAAAGACAGATCTCCAAACTTTTCTTAAATTCTTTATGGGGAAAGTTTGCTCAGAAGGCCAATCTACCAAGCACCAAGATTGTTAGGGATCCTGATGAGCTTTTTAGGTATCTCTTCCTGCCCTACTATGACATTTCTACGCTGGATTTTATCGATGGGCGAAACCGCTACCATTAACTGGAAATATGCGGAGGGGCACCACACAGTCAATAAAAACACAAACATCTTTATAGCCTGCTTTACCACAGCGTATGCGCGGCTAGAGCTCTATTCTCTGCTGGACAGGCTGCAGGAGAGGTGCCTTTATCACGACACAGATTCAGTTATTTTTGTGCACAGGGAAGGTGAGTGGCAGCCGCCTCTAGGCGATTACCTGGGGGAATTGACGAGTGAGATACCCGAGGGCACATACATCACAGAGTTTGTTTCTGCAGGGCCCAAAACTTACGGGTACAAGCTCAACACAGGGAAGACTGTCTTAAAAGTGAAGGGAATAACGCTAAATGTTGGTAACTCGCAATCTATCAATTTTAGCAGTCTGAAAGATCTAGTTCTGGACTACCCCGTAATTCAGACGCAGAAACTCAGAAGCGCATCGTCGTACAGCAGCAGGGCATTGTGAGAGATAAAAAATATTGGAATATTGAATCCCGTGTCCTACAAAAGACCCAGAAGTGTGTCTACACAAAGCGTCGACTACTAGACGAATTCACCACACTGCCGTACGGCTATTAGCACAGTATTGTGATGGACATGAGGCTACAACACCCGCTCTCGTGCATTCTAGCGGGGCCGTCTAATTCTGGAAAGAGTTATTTTGTAAAACAATTGCTGTATAATATTGAAAGTAGTTTTTCTCACAAGCCGGATAATATTGTTTGGTTTTATTCATGCTGGCAGAAGCTATATGATGAAATCTCTCTCTCTTTTCCCAACACCAGATTTGTGGAGGGTCTGCCGAATACATTCGTAGATGATGAATTATTCCCACCGGGCAAGGTGAATTTGGCGATTGTTGATGATCTCATGGATAGCGCTAGCGAAAATTGTGAGATAGAAAAAGCGTTCACCAAGTATGTGCACCACAGAAATCTCAGTATTTTCTACCTGGTACAAAACATATTTTGTCAGGGTAAGAAAAGCCGCACCATAAATTTAAACACAAAGTACATGGTCCTTTTTAACAACCCTCGAGATAAATTACAAATTTTAACACTAGCTCGTCAGATGTACCCCGGAAAAACACGTTTTTTCCTAGAAGCCTTTGAGGATGCTACGCGGGAGCCTTATGGGTATTTGCTGGTCGATTTGAGAGCTAATACACCGGAGGATCACCGCTTACGGACGGGGTTGTTTCCACCGGCGTTACCAGCTGTCTATGTGCAGAAGAAAATCGCTTCTAAAAAGTGAATTTTATGCGGGCTCGCACATTCCACGCTGTATGCGTTGTGCTGTAAAGATGTCCGAGAGACTCCGGCGTAACTGGGCTCTCTTAAAAACCCTGGTGAAGGCAACCCCATCCGTCCGGAAATCTATTTTGCGCAATGCGAGCGTGGATTTAATCACCGCTATAGGTGAGATTGCTTTAAACATCTTAAAAGGCAGAATCCCGTTGAAAGAGCGCCAAAAAGGCATACTGAAGAAGTGGCGTAAAGCTATAAGAACCATTAGCGATAGAGCGCAGTCCATAAAGAAAAAGAAACGGGTACTGAATCAGACCGGTGGCTTTATCGGTCCTCTTTTAGGCTTTGCAATACCCATAATAACGAGTCTGCTCGCGGGCAAATAATGGAGCATGCTGAGAAAATGTATCTAGTCCCCAAACAGGAGCTACATAAGCTAAGGACACCAATCCCGAGAGCATACGCGAAACTGCTATTCGACGCCTCGATGATGAAATTAACTCCGTTTTACAGCGCCGCGACATCCCCGACGATGTGAAAATTAAAATGTATAGCACCGTGCTGGAGCGCTACTTGGTACATACGAAACGCAGCTCAAAAGAACTGACAACTTTAAATCTCGTTAGCCCTCAGGATCCTGAGCATCAACAGCCGCCAAATACCGTCACCGATAAAAAAAATCACGAGATCGCTGAAATTGTAGGTCATATAAACCAAAGATATAAAAAGAATGCTGAATTTTTACTAAACAGACTACTCCAGAATAAGAGTGTGACAGATTGGAATGATAAAGACGAATTTATTTTCAAAGGCTCTGTAATACCCGGGCCTAACTTAGTGGATTTAGTACGTAGTACAACGCAGAGTCACGCTCTGACCGTCAGGAATTTACCTAGGGGTTGGGAATCGTTTATGCGAGCTATGGCCGAGCTGAATATACCCTCTACTGTTGTGGGTAATCACACTACTAGACAACATTTAGACGAATTAAAAATGTCCTCCAGCGGTGGTGTATCTACATCGATGAGGTTAGACCCCGCACCCCGCACAATTCACTCGCTGCACTCGCCGTCATTAGGCACCACAAGGGGAACTCTACTACCTAAAAAAAGGTCTCTACCGATACTGCCAACCATGTGGCTCACGATGTAGCCTATGTACTTGTTAATTATCTATTTTATCGTGTGTGTGCTGCTATTTGTTAATTGTGCATGTGACACTTTTTATATCATTCTGTATGTACTTTTAAATGTTTGAAATGTCTTTGAGCTGTATTTATTACAATAATACAATTTTTTAAAATACGAATAAACCATTTTGTAATATTGTAACACGGCCATATACATAATATGCCCGTACAATGAGACGGGGTTATAAGTCTCGTCAGTTTTAAACATGCCCCAACATGCCTGGGGCTATACACAACACAACACAAGCCTTAGATACACAGCTTGGTAATAGCTTACCGATCTGTAACAGAGAGTGCTAGAAATCACCTTTACATACAGGCATATCAGTTCCAAACTTTTACACATTTACTGGGGGACATTTATACAAACCTGCTAGAAATGAGCTTTACATACATTTACTGATGGATTCTAATACAGACATTTACTGGGGGCTTCTAATACAAACCCTTTACAGTTCATGTCAGGGCATTCTCTGCTAGAAAATAGCTTTACATCTACGGATGGAGTTAAAACTACCCTTTAATACACTAAAACGCCACAGACTAATCAAAGTCACTGAATAAAATATAAATAGACATGAATAAATCACTTTGATTGAAATTCACAAATCCAGCAGCCCATCTCCATGTCATTACATTCTTCCCAGTCCTGATATAAGTGTAGATACACTGCCAAGCTAAAAATATATATACTGAATAAAACTACAAGTTGAGCGTCATAATTCCAAATTCCAACACAATAGTGTTTTACATGCATTTACTGGGTCCTTAAAAGTTTCTCTCCACAAAAAAAAGTATAAAATCAAGATTCACTCTTTAATTCACTAAAAATCCTTATTATTTAACTAGAACTCCTTATACATTTACTGGGTCCTTAAAAGTTACACTAAAACAACACAGACTAATCAAATCCACGGGATAAAATATCAATAGAGACGAATAAATCACTTTGATTGAAATTCACAAATCCAGCAGACCAGATTTCCCAGCCTGAGCAAAGCTCAGCCAGGGGCGTGACGACCTGGATCAATCTGACAGGGAGACGGATTAAATGATAGGGGGCGTGTCGACCTGTCAGATTTGAGTTTGATGAGTAATACAGTTCCTATACTACTGTCTTATATGTCTAATCTGTGTATTTAGCTAAGATCAGCCCATATCCCTTTGGTGGTAGTCAGGATCCTTCTTAGGACTGATTACAGGGTTCAGGGTCTGATAGGAGACAGGGTTAGGCTGGAGACTTGGACCTCTGAACCATTATCAGTACCTCCAAGGTGAGGGATTAGTTAGGACCCCAGTTTAGGGTCAGGTTAGATCCCGGTCCACCTCTTTCCTGTTTCAGCTCATCAAGTCCTCAAGATTAATCCTGAGTTCAGCAGATATCGTGTCAGGTAAATCTATTCTATACTTACATGCTGATGTTGCTATACTAGTTGTTGTATAGAGTGTTGTTCCTGTATTAATAGTTTACTGACATTGTAGTCATATCATTAGACAGCGTGACATTTTCACTGGCCATAAAAATTATCTCCAGTTACCATGGATCCAGTAGCCCAGCTGGCTCTGCAGTTGCAGGGATTATCCATGGAGCTGACGGACATTAAGTCCAAAGTTTTGTCTCCCCTGGAGCAAACCAGAGTTGAACCTAAGGTTGCTCTCCCGGACAGGTTCACTGGTGGGCGAGTCAAATTTTTCACCTTCCGGGAGGCATGTACATTGTATTTTCGGCTTCGGCCTCGATCATCAGGGAGTGAGGAGCAGAGAGTGGGAATTGTTATCTCACTTCTGCAAGGGGACCCTCAATCCTGGGCATTTTCCCTTCCTCCGGGATCCCCGGCTCTACTGTCTGTAGATCAATTTTTTACTGCCCTGGGATTGGTATATGATGACCCAGATCGGGTCTCTCTTGCTGAGACAAAATTACGTAAGATACAGCAGGGAGATCGTCCGGCAGAGGAATTTGCTTCTGAGTTTCGTAGATGGGCCACAGATACTCAGTGGAATGACCCAGCTCTTAGGAGCCAGTTTTGTCATGGGCTTTCTGATAAATTAAAAGACGTTTTGGCTCAGTATGAGTCTCCTCCTTCTCTGGAGGCTGCTATGGCCTTAGCTATCCGTACTGATAGACGGCTTCGGGAGAGGGGTGAGGTAATCCCACTCCCTGTTGTTTCTCCACTTACCACTAAAGTCCCTTATGTTGAGGTTCCCCTTGTCTGTTCGGATGAGCCTATGCAGTTGGGAGGGACATCATTTCGTAGGAGGGGATTGGCGGTACGCCGCAGGACTAGAAGATGTTTTTTTCTGCGGGAAAGAGGGACATTTTGTTGGAGAATGTCCATCCCGTGCCTTGTTGAGCCAAAAGTCGCCGGAAAACTGTTAATCCCAGGTTGTGTGGTGGACGACAACCTGGGAGTATGTATTTCATCCGCCAGTTCTTCTCAGTTCCTTGTACCAGTGGAGGTGGTAGTTGGTACGAGAGTGGAGAGATTGTCTGTTCTTCTTGATAGTGGTTCCGGGGCTAATCTGGTTGACGCTCAGTTTGCTCAGGCTCAAGGTATGCATCTGAGTGTATTGGTCAAACCGATCTCTATATTCTCCATTGACGCCAGGCCTCTCGGCCAAGGTAGCTTTGTTCATGAGGTTCATAACATTGACCTTCGGGTAGGGGCAATACATAGGGAACAATTATCTTGTTATGTGTTGGAGGGTCTACCTACTCCCATTGTGTTGGGACTTCCTTGGTTGGTTAAACATAACCCTGTGATTAATTGGCAGTCCAGAGAAATAAGCCAATGGGGTGAGTTTTGCAAAAGCAACTGCATGAACACAGTCATCAGTGCGGTCGTGCCTAGTACATTGCCTCCTTTTTTGGAGGATTTTGGGGATGTTTTCTCTGAGGAGGGGTGTCAGGAGTTGCCTCCTCATCGCGTGTATGACTGCTCTATTAATCTCCTTCCTGATGCTAAGTTGCCTAAAGCTAGGTTGTATAATCTTTCTGGTCCTGAGAGGCAGGCTATGAAAGATTATATTTCTGAAAGTCTGGCCAAAGGGCATATTAGACCTTCATCTTCCCCAGTAGCCGCGGGGTTCTTCTTTGTGAAGAAGAAAGATGGAGGCCTACGCCCTTGCTTGGATTTCCGCGAATTTAATCGGATTACTGTTCGAGATCCGTATCCACTCCCTCTTATTCCTGATCTCTTCAATCAAATTGTTGGCGCCAAATGGTTTTCTAAATTGGATCTCAGGGGGGCGTATAATCTGATTAGGATAAAAGAGGGGGATGAGTGGAAAACGGCGTTTAACACGCCGGAGGGACATTATGAGAACCTAGTCATGCCTTTTGGTCTGACTACTGCACCAGCAGTATTCCAACATTTTGTTAATGACATTTTTCGTCACCTTGTGGGGCTGTTTGTGGTTGTATATTTGGACGACATTTTAATTTACTCGCCAGATCTTGTGTCTCATCAGGAGCATGTGAGACAGGTGTTGCAGATCTTGCGAGACAATAAATTATACGCCAAACTGGAGAAGTGTGTATTTGCCGTACAGGAACTTCAGTTTTTGGGTTTTTTGGTGTCAGCCTCCGGTTTCCGTATGGACCCTGAAAAGGTGAGAGCAGTGCTTGAATGGGATCAGCCAGGGGATCTTAAGGCTCTGCAGCGTTTTTTGGGGTTTGCTAACTACTACCGGAAATTTATTTGTAATTTCTCATCTGTCGTCAAACCTCTCACTGACATGACAAGAAAAGGGACGGATTTTTCTAAATGGTCGGACAAAGCTTGCCAAGCCTTTTCCTCTTTGAAGAAATGTTTTGCTTCGGCACCCGTTCTCATCCAACCAGATGCATCTCAGCCGTTCATTGTGGAGGTGGATGCGTCTGACGTAGGGGTGGGTGCTATATTGTCCCAGGGTCCGTCCCCTGGTAAATGGCATCCGTGCGCTTTCTTTTCTAAGAAATTGTCGTCCGCCGAAAGGAATTATGATATCGGCAATAGGGAACTTTTGGCCATTAAGTTAGCTTTTGAAGAATGGCGTCACTTTTTGGAGGGGGCAGTCCACCCGGTTACCGTTATTACTGATCACAAGAACCTGCTGTATTTAGAATCCGCTAAGCGTCTGAATTCCAGACAAGCTCGATGGTCGTTGTTTTTTACCAGGTTTAATTTTGTCGTCACTTATCGCCCGGGGTCTAAGAATGTAAAGGCTGATGCCTTGTCTCGCAGTTTCCCAGGGGCCGGGAAAACGGATGACCCGAGTCCTATCCTTCAGGAGGGGGTGGTAGTGTCGTCTGTATTTTCTGAGCTTGAGGAGGAGGTGTTAGAGGCTCAGGGGGACGCCCCTGCAGGACCTCCAGGGAGACTGTTTGTCCCAAATCTGTTGAGACAAAAGGTTATTGAGGCACATCATAATTCTGCTCTAGCAGGACATCCAGGGAGTAAGGCTACTTTAGATCTCCTTTCTCGCCGGTTTTGGTGGCCTAATGCTAATAAAGATGTTATAACTTTTGTCGCGTCATGTGGGGTGTGTGCTCGCTCTAAAACCCCTCATACCCGTCCGTCTGGGACCCTTTTACCCTTGAAACTTCCGGAGCGTCCATGGACTCATTTATCTATGGACTTCATTACGGACCTTCCTCCGTCGTCAGGGAATACTGTCATACTGGTGGTTGTTGACAGGTTCAGTAAGATGGCACATTTCGTTGCTCTTCCTGCACTCCCTAATGCTAAAACTCTGGCGCAGGTGTTCATTAGGGAGATCGTGAGACTTCATGGGTTGCCTTCTGATGTGGTGTCAGATAGGGGGTCTCAGTTTGTGTCCAAATTTTGGAGGGCATTTTGTTTACGTCGGGGGATGCAATTGTCATTTTCCTCGGCTTTTCATCCGCAGACCAATGGTCAGACAGAGCGTCTGAATCAGAGCTTAGAGACATATCTCCGGTGTTTTGTCTCAGAGAACCAAGAGGACTGGTCTTCTTTCTTGCCTCTGGCAGAGTTCGCTCTTAACAACAGGCGGAGCGAGTCCACTGGTAAGTCCCCGTTTTTTGGGGCATATGGTTTTCATCCCCAGTTTTGTACTTTCAATGGGGGGGGCCCTTCTGGGGTTCCTGAGGAGGAGCGTTTCTCGTCGTCACTTGCTTCTGTGTGGAGAGGTGTATTGAA
Source organism: Oophaga sylvatica (assembly GCA_033576555.1). Taxonomy (NCBI): domain Eukaryota; kingdom Metazoa; phylum Chordata; class Amphibia; order Anura; family Dendrobatidae; genus Oophaga; species Oophaga sylvatica. Next base: position 397,694,258 of record JARQOD010000001.1, read on the forward strand.
TAATCTGAGTGCGATGGGGAACCGTTACAAACGTATGGCTGATAGGAGGAGAGTTTCTGGTCCAGATCTGAATGTGAACGATCTGGTATGGTTGTCTACCAGGAATATAAAACTTAAAGTGCCCTCCTGGAAACTGGGTCCCAGATTCATCGGGCCGTACAGGATCAGTTCCATAATTAATCCTGTGGCATTTCGTCTGGACCTCCCTCCTACGTTTAAAATTCATAATGTGTTCCACAAGTCATTACTTAAAAGGTATGTGGCACCAGTCATACCGTCACCTCTACCTCCTCCTCCTGTGTTGGTCAATGGTAACTTGGAATTTCAAGTATCAAAGATCATTGACTCACGTCTGAATCGCCGGTCCCTTCAGTACTTGGTGCATTGGAAGGGGTATGGTCCAGAGGAGAGGACGTGGGTCCCTGCGTCTGATGTTAACGCAGATCGTTTGGTTCGGACCTTCCACAGAACTCACCCGGGCAGGCCTGGCCCTGAGGGTCCGGAGGCCCCTCGTAGAAGGGGGGGTACTGTCATGTGTGCATTGCCACGAAGATCGTCGCGGTTGCACATTTTGACTTCTCACAGCTGAGCTGCTGTTTCTTTGTGTTTGGCAGCTAGGGAGTTAATTCTGTCTGTGCTCGGTGCTGGGACTGGGTGCAGTTTCTCCCGGCTGCAATTAATTATTTGTTGATTGGTTTCCTTTAAATTCCTGGTTGTCTGCTTGGGGAGTTGCCAGTGAAACCTTCATGCAGACCACAGATAGGAATGAATCTGTATAGACTTTAGTTGTGAGCTCCTTAGTTGTTCTAAGCTCAACTTGGTTAGAGTTTATTTCCCAGACCATTTATGTTCCTTTGGTGTTTGAGTGTGTATGCAAGCGAGTGTTATCCTGTCTGTCTTATATGTCTAATCTGTGTATTTAGCTAAGATCAGCCCATATCCCTTTGGTGGTAGTCAGGATCCTTCTTAGGACTGATTACAGGGTTCAGGGTCTGATAGGAGACAGGGTTAGGTTGGTGACTTGGACCTCTGAACCATTATCAGTACCTCCAAGGTGAGGGATTAGTTAGGACCCCAGTTTAGGGTCAGGTTAGATCCCGGTCCACCTCTTTCCTGTTTCAGCTCATCAAGTCCTCAAGATTAACCCTGAGTTCAGCAGATATCGTGTCAGGTAAATCTATTCTATACTTACATGCTGATGTTGCTATACTAGTTGTTGTATAGAGTGTTGTTCCTGTATTAATAGTTTACTGACATTGTAGTCATATCATTAGACAGCGTGACACCACACCAGGATGGATGCAACTCTATTTTATTTCACATTCCTTCTACATACGTTACCGTCACATATCAGAAAGGAATTTTTAAGCGAGGGAATGTACGGTAATTGGTGCTGTCATGATGGACTCCTGGAAAACCTATTACCGGTAGGTCTAATGCCTACTTTACAGGAATTCTCCTGACAGCACCATCAGGAGAATGCCAGAGGATACATTTAGGGTGGGACTACTGCCTGTAGGATCTTCCTTTCGAAGGCCAACTTTTGGGCTGCTAACACGTCCAGTTTATAATGTCTACAAAAGGTACTCAGATTTGTCCAGGTTGCAGCCCTGCAGATCTGGTCTACTGAAGCCCCTGCTTGCTCTGCTCAAGATGTGGCTACCGCTCTTGTGGAGTGGGCTCTAACATTGACCGCGGGAGATTTGCCTTCAGATGCGTAGGTCAGGCTGATTACTGATCTGACCTAACGTGCCAATGTTGCTTTTGACACCTTTTTTCCTTTGTTCTTCCCCCAAAATTGCACGAACAGGTTGGAATCTACCCGCCAATCCTTTGTGGCCTCCAAGTATCGTAGGACTACCCTTTTAACATCTAGGGAGTGAAAGGACCGTTCCAAATCATTTTTACTTCCTGATTCATGTGAAAGGGGGTCACTACCTTTGGTAGAAAAGCAGGGTCCAATCTAAGAATAATGCAGTCATCTAGAATTTTTAGGTATGGACTTTTTATGGAGAATGCCTGTATTTCCCCAATACGTCTGGCTGTAGTTATGGCCACTAGGAATGCCGTCTTAAGGGAGAGAGATTTTATGTCTGAGTTTTCCAGCGGTTCATAAGGCGGTTTACATAGGCCGTTTAAGACAGTGTTTAAATCCCATGGTGGGACGTAGGCTCTCACTGTGGGCCTTAATCTGCCTGTGGCTTTTACGAATCGTTCAATCCAAGGATGGGATGCTAGAGGATAGTCCGTGAAAACACTCAGAGCTGAGATCTGCACCTTCAGAGTACTAGGCCTTAGGCCTTTTTCAAAGCCTGCCTATAGGAACTTTAAGATTCTGGGAATGTCAGGATTCGGAAGCACAGCTGTCGCTTCAGGATACTGGGAACAAAATTTCTTCCATATTTTTGTATATATGGCCGAAGTCATTGGTTTCCTACTACTCTGAATAGTCGTTATGACCGCATCTGAGAGACCTCTCGACCTCAGAATCTCCCGCTCAGGATCCAGGCAGACAACTGTAGAAGCTTCACTTTGTAATGGTATACTGGTCCTGAAACAGTTGATCTTGCCTTTCTGGAAGGATGATAGGGTCGTCTATGGCCATCCTCCTGAGAAGGGGAAACCAACTCCTTCTGGGCTAAAATGGTAGTATGACAATGACTGTGGCTTGATCTTCTCGTATCTTCCTCAGAACTGCTGGGATTAGAGGAAAGGGGGGAAAAGCATATGCCAGGTCCATGTCCCACCTCTGAGATAGGGCATCCACTCCTGCTGGACTGTCTCCCTGATTGAGGGAAAAAAAATTTCCGCCTTTGCATTTTTTCTAGTGGCGAACAGATCCACTCGCGGGATACCCCACTGGCATATATCTGATCGTATTCTTCCCAGTTCAGCTGAGGAAATCCGCCACTATATTCTGGGAACCTTTCAAATGTATTGCGGTTACTGACAGAACCGTCTTTTCTGCCTAAAGGAAGATCTTTCGTGCAACTGATTGTAGCAGGTGGTGTCTTGGACCCCCTTGATGCCTGAGAAAGGCCACTGTAGTAACATTGTCTGATAAAATGCTGATTTGCCCTGTATGAATTGATCCTGCACCTGTGCCCCCCAGGCCCTGCCGCTTGCGTCCGTGGTAATTAGCACGAACGGAGGCTGTCTCCACATGACCCCCATTTTCAGGTTGTTTGTGGATGTCCACCAGATCAAAGATTCTTTTGTTAATGCCGAAAGTCTTAATTTCTTGTCTAGTCCATCCGTCCTCCTGTTCCAAGTTGACAGGATTTGATATTGTAGTTGCCTTGAGTGGAATTGACACCACCGGACTCCTAGAATAGCAGCTGTCATCAGTCCCAGTATTCTCATAGCCTCTCTGACAGACACCTGATATTTTCTTTTGAAGATTAAGACTTTGTCTCTCAGTTCTTTCTGCTTTTTTCTCGGAAGGAAGAACATGGGAGTGATTCAGCAATGCTTCAGGTACTTTTGCAGTTTTTTTTTGCAGTATTGCTTTTAATACATTTAGGAGGCCGTAATGGCACAGCGAATATAAAAAACGTAGAGTAGGACTGCCCCATATGAGAATGCCTTGTCGTGGCAGGGTGGCTCAAAGAATTGATCAATTATTTGCCAAATGTCTCATTTTAAAAACAGTTAGAAACCAATATGTGCATATGCACTTTATGTATTGCAGCGCTGGCTTCTCCCCCTTTTTTGAAGGACATCTGCCTCTCGGAGGCCAGGAAAATTCCTAGAAAGACCTTTTGTTTCCCTGGCAATAGGTCCGACATTCCTAATTTATTTTCCAATCTAGGTTGTTTAGATGGTCGATGTCAAACTGGCTTTGGAGTTGCTGAGGGGACTCTGCCATCAAAAGGAAATCGTCCAGATACTTGACAATCACTATTCCCTGTTCTCTGAGAAAGGCCATTACCTCTGCCATCAGTTTGGAAAAAATGCGTGGTGCCGAGGAAAGACCAAAGGGGAAGCATCTGAACTGGTAATGTCGAACTTCCTTCCCTTCCATTACCGCGAATCTCAGATATCGCTGGCTGTGGGGATGGATCAGTACGTGATAATACTCCTCTCTTAAGTCTAGCGTGCACATTACCATATTCTGTTTGATAAGTGGGGTTGTAGATTTTATAGACTCCATTTTGAATCTTTTGTATGTAACCCACTTGTTTAGAGATTTTATATTTATTATTGTGCGATAATCTCCCCCTGGTTTTTTGATTGAGAATAGGTCTGAATAGTAGCCGAGACCCCTCTCTGCTTCCGGTACCGGAATAACTGCACCTGAACGTATCAACTTCTTTACGTCTGATTGCAGTCTTTTGGTAACCTGGGGAGACTGAACCGCTGTCAGGTGAAATCTTCCCTGGGGTATCTGTGTGATCTAAATTTTGTAGACTTCTGCTACCATCTGCAGTATCCACGGATTCCTGGATACTACTGACCAAGCTGGGAGAAAATTCTGAAGTCTTCCCCTACCCTTCTGGCATCATTGTCTTCGAGAGCCACTTGCTGAACCGTAAAGGGTACTTTTTCCCTTACCGCCTTTCGGGAAGCTCCATCTGCCAGACTTTCCCTTCCCTTTGTACTCAGGTTTTTGATGGGAATAAGGTTTACGAAAGGACAAAACTTTTTTAAGATTCTCTTCCAGGAAACCTTTTTTGTCATCTGATGCCCTCTCCAGCATGTCATCCAGTACTGGACCAAAAACTCGAAGGCCCGAAAAGGGGATGGAGCATAATTTATTTTTTGAGTTATAGTCCCCTGACCAAATTTTCAGCCATATTGCTCGCCTTGCCGTATTTGTCAGGATTTCGCTCCATGCAACGAATCTAATGGATTAAGCTGAGGCGTCTGCCATAAATGCTGTTGCCATTCTAAGCAATAGCATAGTTCCAGGATCTCTTCCCTAGGGGTCTTATTCCTTAAATGGGCTTCCAACTCCTCCAACCATATATTCATGGACCTAGCCACTGAGGTTGAAGCTATATTTGTTTTTATTATAGCAGCCGAGAACTCCCATGATTCTTTTAGAAGACCCTCTGCCTTCCTATCCATAGGATCTTTCAGGCACGAAGAGTCCTCAAAAGGGATAGCCGGTTTTTTCGCTACCTTCGATATTGGGACATCTACTTTCGGGGGTTTCTTACCATTGTTTTATATCCTCACTTTCAAATGGGAGACGTGATCTTAAACTTCTTGGGATAGTTCGTTTTTTCTCCACATCTTCCCACTCCTCTAAAATCATGGCTATAATTGGGTTATTGACGGGGAATACTTTATTCATACAACGTCTCAACACGTCGGACATTTCGTCCTATACCGAGGAAGGGGGTTGACAGGTATCCCCGACTCCCATGGTATTTCTGACAGCGGACAATAGAGTGTCCGTATCCTCCCAAGAAAAAAGGTATTTTTTCTTTTCCTCTGGGAAGACTGACACAACTCGCTCGCTTTCCTCTTGCTCTGGTTAGTGTCGTCTGAAAACTCCTCTCCTTCAGAGCTGGACTCCATCCCCCACATTGGCTTTTTTGGTCTAGGACCCCCCTCGGTAGGTATGTGGGGTAACTAACTCTGTTACAGTACTCTGAACCTCATCCCTTATTATGGTTCTTATGACTGTCATAAATGAGGAGTGTTCATCTTTGACCACTTTGGCGATGCACACTGGGCATAATTGTTTCCCATAGGTGTCTGGCAGCTTAGTGTTACAAATGGCACATTTCTTCCCCTTCTTTTTAGGTGCAGATGGTGCCATAGTCCTTCCAGGGGTTTCCTTGTCCTATAACGGAACAAGGAATACACTATCAATTAAACCCCCATCTAAACGGTGTGGTCATATAACAGCGTGACAGTGTGAGGCATAAACTCCCAGAAAACTCACTTGTACTGGGGTTTCAGTAGGGGCGTCAAACCGGTTAGTGGATTGACCTTCCATAGCTGGCTGACCTGCTGAACTGGAACATCAGCTTCCCCCCCTCCTGCTATTCATTAAATAGTATTGCCTCACCTGTCTTCCATCTGAATCGTCAAAAAAGGCAGTTCCCCTTTAAATCAGGATTCGGCGCCCTTTTTTCAAATAGACCGGAAGTGCGTTCCACGGTGGAAAGCACGCCGGCCGCTAGAGGCCGCGCGTCCCCTCTTGAAACCGGAAGTCCCTTCTGTGTGTATTGAAAACACACACCAGGACGCGCCGCGTGAGCAGAGAGCCCTTCAGGAGGGGAATCGCCGTGGACCAGGCTGAGGGACCCTTTGTTCGGCAAGGTGTCGGCCTCTGGACCTCCGGCAGGAGACAGGGGAGAAATTACGAGGATCCCAACCAGATCCTCCTGCGTCCGGCCACCGGAGCTCCTGCTCCCTGGAAGTTTAAGGTACTCCTCTTCTGCGTCCGTCCCTGAAAGGGACAGGAAAAACACTGAGAGGGTGGTGGAGGGAGGGGACTTTTACATGCTTGCGTGTTCCTGTCCATATCAAGGACAAGGAGGACAACTTCCTGATGGTGCTGTCAGGAGGGACGTCTTGGAAAGTACAACTAGGCCCATAAAAAACAAGCCCTCATATGGTTATGAAGATGGAAAAATAAAAAAAGTTATGGCTCTTGGAAAAAGGGAAGAAAAAATAAAAATGAAACGAAAAAAAAATTACAAGTCCATAAATGGGTTAAAATCACCAGGAAATAAAGGAACTGAAGTAGCAGAGTCTGACAGAAACAAATACCAAAGCGTCAGGCGCAATACTGGAGCGTCAGGCGCAATACCGGAGCGTCAGGCGCAATACTGCCAGTCTGGCTGCTGGATTTGGAAGGGTTTCCATGATCCAGTCATGTATCTCCATCTTGTAACGTCAGTAATCATTCACGGTCGCACGGTTCAGTCTGCAGACGGCACCTGTGTCTGTGGCTGAGCTCTCGGTCCAGGTCATCATTCAGTCTCAGCTGGTCACTACTCAGATCCCGCAAAGACTGTGCATGCAGAATGAAGCTGCAAAAAAACAAAACAAAAAAAACCCCTACAAATATGTGCCCATCACACAGTGATACGAAGCGAGTGACAAGACTCGGCGCCATCCGCAGTCTCCACCCATCCCACAGTGACATGCAACCACTGAGAAGACATGGTGCCAACTACCAGTCTCCACCCATCTCACCACAGTCACCGCCAATCGCAAACTCTGCTTACATCTTGCACTCGACCTCACCTGATCCGGATCACAAGTATCCACAGCAAAGCGCACGCTGGCTGATCGAGACCGGCGCCGTCTGTTCACTCCTGGGTCATTGTAGTCTTTGAGGGGAGAGGTTGGTTTAAGGCGGCGATTTCCAATAACTTGAAAATAAAGAAGACACACAATTAATATAAAGTGCAGGCCACCCAACCCAGCGATGACATCTCAAACTGACCTGTTGTGGCGTCCAGGTCACTTGCACACAGGCTGGACATGGAGGCGCTCCGGACCCCGGACAGGCGGGACAGACGCTGGCTTCTCAGCTGCTCGATGGACTGCTCCAGGGATTCTTTCAGCTGGTAAAATACATATATAATTCTCAGAATGATCAGCCACGTGATTAGATTAATGTGTCGCAGATAAAGCAGGTGGAATCCTAACAGAATGTATATCACTGTTATAGAGAGTGCAGCCACCCCTCCCGGACCCTCGTCCATGGCTCTCACTAGTGTCTGCCGACATGCTCTGAGCTGCTGCATGGGATGTGAACAGTGCAGCCAGTGCGGATCAGGGCAGCAAGACAGGATGTGAAAGAGCTGAAACCTTTAGCTTTCCTACAGAGCCAACAACCTGCCGATGGCAAACTGCAGATTTTTAAGTAAAATCCTCACAAAACATAAAGTGAGTAAATGTCATTGGCTCTGATTGCATAACGTCAGAGACGACAGCGGAAATGTGAGCAGCAGATCCACAAAGTGTGAACACGACCTGACAGGAGAGTCGGCTCCAATGCAGAAAACACTGCGTCACTGGAGAATAAAGATCCACGACTTTCTGTGTCCAAATCATCATTAATCTCAGGATGGGATTTTGCCATCTGTGATCAGGTTCATGTCATTCTCCTCAAAGATGAGCGCATATTATACCATCGTTGCACATGTAGCAAACCTTCAGCTGTGAGAACTACGGGAGCACTAATCACTTTCAGTCCATAAATGTGAATGAACATTTATATTCAAATACCGCAAACAGAAATCTTACAAAGTATGTGATGAAGGAACAGACACCATCTTGGATATGGGGCCTAATGCTCGCCCCATGTCTGAGCCTGGCCTGTCCCAGCTGCCATTTTGTCTGTTCACAGAGCCACAGGCAGCTAACTGCTCCTAAACCCCATGGCCTGTAGGCATATTGAAGACAACAGGGTTTAGTCTCCACTGTAAATAACAAGGTCTTTAGTATGCTAAGTAGATCAGGCCCAAAACAGGACTTCAAAGCTTTAGTACGGAGCCACGCCAGCATGGGGCCTGGGGATGCCTGGGGGCTTCAATTAGATTATACCTGTCAGCTAGACACAGAAAACACATCCATTGTCTCTCCAGCCACTACGACTCTGTTCTAGGATTATGAATTATGAGCACGCCTTTCGGGGTACAGACTCATAAAAAATATCTGCGTGATCCTGCGGACCTCGGGCATCTGACAGTGCAACTCCCGAGTCGGTGATGGCTCGGGGACCTGAGATATAGAAATTGGGTCGCGGTGGAGGGCCAATCGGGCCATGTTTGATCTCCACGCGACAGGCAAAACAAACTGCATTCACTGGTACCTCTCGTGTCCTGATACGATCGTCCTGGAGAAAGTTAACCCCTTTCTTAGATATTGGGAATAAATTCTGCAAGGAGCTGAAGGGTGGAGATTATTAACCCACCCTCTGACACCGAGGGAGGGACCTAGCAGGTTTAAGAACTGTGAGCGGATGGCAGACTCTATTCACACAGATGAACAAGACAATGATGAACTAAGAAGGAACAAGGGACAGATCTGCCAAGGGAGCAGCGGCACACGTTTTAGGGACTGTCCGGCAACTAAGATTCTTACCTGTGGATTGCAGAGTTCCCGGAGTCCACATGCAACCTACAGCCTGGTAACATTGACCTTTAGCTAATACCTCTAAGCCTTGTACCTTATTGTAATATTTTACTCTGACTGCAAATCCACTGTAATTACGTTGTATAGCTTTCTGTATATTACTGTAATTATCTAGTGCGCCCTTAAGGCAATTAAACCATAAAATTAATTTTGGGCTGATGCTTTTACTCTGATCATGAATATTAGAATACTCAGTTGGTAACAGGATATCCTCCCCGGCGGCCATTTGCTCTAGGTGCAGTTCCCTTACTGACCTGAGAGACAAAGGGGGCACCGGAGAACTGTGACTGCGTAGTTACGTCACATTGGTGACATGGGAGGAACCGGGTTTCCTTCACATTGGTGGCAGCAGTGGGATCAGAGTAATAGTGTGCGTGGGACCCCTACTCCCAGACACTAAAGACTACCAGCGGTACCTTTCACTGCTGGGGTCTTAAGGTCAACCCAGCACTAGACGGTCAAGGTGTAAATATAATAAGTTGTGTGCAAGGTCAAGGTTGCAGCTGTGTCAGTAACCAGAGGTTACCAAGATAGCGGAAGGCACCAGGAGTAAGGCAAAGGGGGACGCCAATGCTATGGTCTATGAGGAGGTCGATACCCATGAAGGCGAGGGGGAGCTCAGCCAGGGCTCCCAAGGAGCCAGACCCCCGTGCTCAGTCCCGCAGTAGACTGTCCACCCCCTGCCCGTCCCAGCCTGTCCAGATCGGAGGCCTTTTTCCAAGCGGCTATGGCACAGCTCAAGGCTGGTAATGATGCCGCCCATGACAGACTCCTGGTGGCGGCAGAGAAAGCAGCGGAGCGTGAGCAAGCGGCGGCAGAGAAAGCAGCGGAGCGTGAGCAAGCAGCGGCAGAGAAAGCAGCGGAGCGTGAGCATGCAGAACGTGTGCTGCAGGCTGCAGTACGCCGTGAAGCTGCGGAGCTCCGGCACCGACTGGAGATGGCTCAGTACGGGCCCCTGCTGGATGCTCCAGCCCCACCGGAAACCAAGGCTTCCAAGGTCTGGGCGGAGGACTTTCCCTTGCTTGAAAAGGATGGAGACCTGGATTCCTTTCTGCTGGCCTTTGAGAGAACCTGCCTCCAACACCATCTGGCACTGGATCAGTGGGCAAGGCACCTGACCCCCGTTTGAGGGGTAAGTCCCTGGAAGTTTTGGGGGACTTACCTGCCAGGGAGGAGCAGGACTACAACAGCATCAAGCGGGCCCTGATCCAGCACTACAACCTCACCCCGGAGTCGTACCGCAGGTAGTTCCGAAGCCTGCAGCGGGGTACAAAGGACACCTGGACCGACCACATGCGGGCCCTGCTGAGAGCTGCGGAGCACTAGACCTCGGGTCTAGAGCTCACCACCCGCTAGGAGGTCCAGGAACTGTTCGTCACGGAGCAGTTCTTGTGTAACTGCCCAGAGGACCTCCAGCAGTTCCTCCGTGACCGGAAACCAAAGGGGACTTCTGCTACAGCCACCCTGGCAGACGAGTATGCCAACAACAGGGCGCCTGAGCCGAAGAAGCCTGCTAGCAGCACCTGGAGAGGGGGTAAGCCCAATCCTGCCCCGGCCCCATATCCAGCCCCCAGAGTGCAAGGGGTGTACGCCCTTGCTGCCCTCTCCAGGCCAGGAACAGAACCCAGGCGTTGTCATCATTGCAACCAGCCAGGACACTTTAAGGCTGCGTGTCCCCAGCGCCATAAGGCCCCATCCCTGTCCCAGAAACCGTCCACTGTTTTGTGTGTGGGAGTGGTGGGAGGTCACTGGATAATTACCAACCCGTCACCCTCGGCCACTCAGCGATCATGGGACTGCGGGACACAGGCGCTGAACGAACCCTGGTACGTCCTGAGGTGGTGTCCCCTCAAGTCTTGGTGCCTGGGAAAACCCTTTCCGTCTCCGGAATTGGAGGCGTTGAACCGGCGCTGCCCGTCGCCAAGGTGTATTTGGACTGGGGCGCCGGGAGGGGGAGGTGGGAGTAACGCCAAATATTCCTGCCAATGTGTTTCTTGGGACCGATTTGGGGTGGCTAGTGTCCCAGTATGTGGCCACTGAACCCCCAAGTTTGGCTCCCCAAGAATGTCATGACTCTACTGTGAATGTTAATGCTAATGTGTTGAATGTGCCTCCAACAGTGGAGGAGGGAGTGAAACCTGATGGTAAGCCATGCACTGACACTACACACACAGGGCTCACAGTGAGGACAGGTGAGGAGACTGCAGGGGAGAGCTCAGAGGTGGAGGGAGGGGCTGCTATGGGCAGTGTAGGGCCCCTAAGGGAATCCAGCCTGCTGAGTCTAGGGCCACTGCAGAGGGTTGTTTGCATGTTAATGACCGGGCCAATTTTTACAATTCTGACCACTGTCCCTTTATGATGTAATAAGTCTGGAACGCTTCAATGGATCCTGGTGATTATGACTGTATTCTCATGACATATTGCACTTCATGATAGTGGTAAAATTTCTTTGATATGATTTGCGTTTATTTGTGAAAAAAAAAAACAGAAATTTGGCGAAAATTTCGCATTTTTCCAACTTTGAAATTTCATGCCCTTAAATCACAGAGATATGTCACACAAAATACTTACCGTATATACTCATGTATAAGCCGACCCCCCTAATTTTGCCACAAAAAACTGGGAAAACTTATTGACTCGTGTATAAACCTAGGGTAGAAAATGATTATGCCCCATATGCTGCACAGATTATGCCCATATGCTACACAGATTATGCCCCATATGCTGCACAGATTATGCCCCATATGCTACAGATTATGCCCCCATATGCTGCACAGATTATGCCCCCATATGCTGCACAGATTATGCCCCCATATGCTGCAGATTATGCCCCCATATGCTGCACAGATTATGCCCCCATATGCTGCAGATTATGCCCATATGCTGCACAGATTATGCCCCCATATGCTGCAGATTATGCCCCCATATGCTGCACAGATTATGCTCCCATATGCTGCAGATTATGCCCCATACGCTGCACAGATTATGCCCCCATATGCTGCACAGATTATGCCCCCATATGCTGCACAGATTATGCCCCCATATGCTGCACAGATTATGCCCCCATATGCTGCACAGATTATGCCCCCATATGCTGCACAGATTATGCCCCATATGTTGCACAGATTATGCCCCATATGTTCCATAGATTATGCCGCATAGTATAGGTCCCTTATGCTGCCGCTGCTAAAGAAAAAAAAAATGACATACCCACCTCTCGTTGCTGGGGGCCAGGTGCCGGTGTCACCGCTCGCTCAGGACCCCGGGCACCTGAGATATTTACCTGTCACTGGACCGGTCCACCGCTGCACGCTGCTCCGTCTTCCGGGTCCTCGGAAGTGAATGATCAGGCAGAGGGCGCGGCGCGCACTAACTACGTCATCGCGCCCTCTGCCTGAACATTCACAGCAAGAGGAGTCGGACGAGGGAGCAGCGCAGCGGTGGACTGAGGGACAGGTGAATATAGCATATACTCACCCCCCCGCCGGCGCGTCACTCTCTGCAGCCTCTCCTCTTCTCCCGGCGGTCTCCGCAGCTCTTCCTTCCTATAGCGGTCACGTGGTACCGCTCATTAAAGTCATGAATATGTGCATATTCATGACTTTAATGAGCGGTACCATGTGACCGCTGCAGGAAGGAGCCAGAGATCGTGGGAGAAGTAGGGGGGCTGCAGAGACGCGCCGGCGGAGGGGTGAGTATGATCCGATATAAACAGCAAAAAAAAAAAGGCAGCAACACTCACCTGCCCAGATCTCAGAACAAATGCACTACAGGATGCAGCCAGCCCATGAAGCAAGATGTTAGCAGCACAGGTGCAAAATACCAGATTAAACAGCCACTCTCCACATCCAAGGAGGGGGTGACTGCCCAGTATACAATTGCACAATAGAGGCCCACATAGGGTGCCGTTCACACAAGGATACTGCACAGTGTCTGGTTCACAGCCTATTAATCACGCCCCTACTATTCGACTAGGCGGGCTGGCCAGTACACTCTCAATGCGCATGAGGGGTGTTCCCACTGGTGCGCATTGAGAGTGTACTGGCCAGCCCGCCTAGTCAAATAGTAGGGGCGTGATTAATAGGCTGTGAACCAGACACTGTGCAGTATCCTTGTGTGAACGGCACCCTATGTGGGCCTCTATTGTGCAATTGTATACTGGGCAGTCACCCCCTCCTTGGATGGGTATGTGGAGAGTGGCTGTTTAATCTGGTATTTTGCACCTGTGCTGCTAACATCTTGCTTCATGGGCTGGCTGCATCCTGTAGTGCATTTGTTCTGAGATCTGGGCAGGTGAGTGCTGCTGCCTTTTTTTTGCTGTTTATATTGAATTTTTGGAGACCTTGAGTCTCCTTTAGTGGCTTTGCTGGATAGTATGAGTATGATCCGACACCCAAGCTCCCCCTCCCCCGGCGACCCCCCGGTATATGACTCGTGTATAAGCCGAGAGGAGGACTTTCAGCCCTAAAAAATGGGCTGAAAATCTCGGCTTATACGCGAGTATATACGGTAATAAGTAACATTTCCCACATGTCTACTTTACATCAGCACAATTTTGGTACCACATTTTTTTTTTGTTAGGTAGTTATAACGGTTAAAAGTTGAACAGCGATTTCTCATTTTTCAACACCATTTTTTTTGGGAGCACATCACATTTGAAGTCACTGAGGGGTCTATATGATAGAAAATACCCAAAAGTGACACCATTCTAGAACTGCACCCCTCAAGGTACTCAAAACCACATTTAAGAAGTTTATTAACCCTTTAGGTGCTTCACAGGAATCTTTGGAATATTTAAAAAAATGAACATTTAACTTTTTTTCACAAAAACTTTACTTCAGATCCAAATTTTTTTATTTTCCCAAGGGTAACAGGAGAAATTGGACCCCAAAAGTGTTGTGCAATTTGTCCTCAGTACACTGATATCTCATATGCGGGGGTAAACTACTGTTTGGGAGCATGGCAGAGCTGGGAAGGGAAGGAGCACCGTTTGAATTTTTCAACGCAAAATTGGCTGGAATTGAAATTGGACACCATGTCGCGTTTGGAGAGCCCCTGATGAGCCTAAACAGTGGAAACCCCTACAAGAGACACCATTTTGGAAACTAGACCCCTTATGGAACTTATCTAGATGTGTGGTGAGCACTTTGAACACCCAGGTGCTTCACAGAAGTTTATAATGTTGAGCTGTGAAAATAATAAAATCACAGTTTCCTCACAAAAATGTTATTTTAGCTCCAAATTTTGCATTTTCATAAAGGTAACAAGAGA
>JARQOD010000001.1:397713636-397736553 GCA_033576555.1 Oophaga sylvatica
GACTGATCCCATCTCTCCACTAGTCAAGGGCCACGATAGACTGATCAGGTCTCTCCCATTAGTCCAAGACTAACCTGGATTGATAAGGTCTCTCCCACTAGTCCAAGACCATGCTGGACTGATCACGTCTCTCCCACTAGTCAGGGGCAGTGCCACGCTGGACTGATCACATCTCTCCCACTAGTCCAGGGCCATGTTGTACTTATCAAGTCTCTCCCACTAGTCCAGGGCCACACTGGACTGATCACGTATCTCCCACTTGACCAGGGCCATGATGGACTGATCACATCTCTCCCACTAGTCCAAGACCAAACTGGATTGATAAGGTCTCTTCCACTAGTCCAAGACCACGCTGGACTGATCACGTCGATCCCACAGGTCCAGGGGCGGTACGCTAGACTGATTACATCTCTCCCACTAGTCCAGGGCGAAGTTGATCACGTTTCTCTCACTAGCTTGGGACCACACTGGATTGATCACGTCTCACCCACTAGTCCAGGGAGGTGCCACGCTAGACTGATCACATCCCTCCCACTAGTCCAGGGCCACGCTGGGCTGATAACGTCTCTCCCATTAGTCCAGGGCCATGATGGACTGATCACATCTCTCCCACTAGTCCAAGACCAAACTGGATTGATAAGGTCTCTTCCACTAGTCCAAGACCACGCTGGACTGATCACGTCGATCCCACAGGTCCAGGGGCGGTACGCTAGACTGATTACATCTCTCCCACTAGTCCAGGGCGAAGCTGGACTGATCACGTCTCTTCCACTAATCCAGGGCCACGATGGACTGATCACGTCTCTCCCACTAGTCCAGGGCCACGCCGGATTGATCACTTCTCTCCCACTAGCTTGGGGCCTCATTGGACTGAATCATGACTCTCCCACTAGTCTGGGGTCACACTGGACTGATGTCTCTCCAACTTGTCCAGGGCCTTGCTGGACTGATCACGTCTCTCCCATTAGTCTAAGACCAAACTGGATTGATAAGGTCTCTCCCACTAGTCCATGGCCACGCTGGTTTGATCAAGTCTCTCCCACTTGTCAGGGGCAACACTGGACTGATCATGTCTTTCCCACTAGTCTTGGGCAGGGCCACGCTGGACTGATCACATCTCTCCTACTAGCTAGGGGCCTTGCTGGACTGATCACGTCTCTACTAGTAACCCAGGGCCATGCAGGATTGATCACGTCTCTCTCACTAATCCGGGCCTCACAGGACTGATAATGTCTCTCCCACTAGTCTGGGGTCACACTGGACCACGTCTCTCCAACTAGTCCAGAGCCTTGCTGGACTGATCACGTCTCTTTCATTAGTGCGGGGTCACACTGGACTAACCACGTCTCTCTCAATAGTCCAGGGTTGCACTGGAATGATTATGTCTCTCACACTAGTCCAGACCTCGGTCGGCTTTGCGATCTACGTTTTCCCTGGAACACCGCGGTGCATCAGGGATAGACGGACCTGCTGTAATGGCGCAGCCTGGCTCTGATTTGTGTTGTCTGACGGTCATGAATCCAGTGACAGGTTCCATAGAATTAATTTAGGGCGTCTTACCCAACAGCTTTATATCCAGGCTGGGATATGAATCCCCAGTACTGAAGAATGCCCTTAGCATTACGCCAGGTTCATAAGTGTGTATTTCAAGTTCTTTACTACGATTATGATCACGGACTGATCTGTTAAACCATTAAGCGCTGTGGAATATGTTGGGCGCTATATAAAGATTGTTATTATTATTTATCCCGGGTTGGATGTGTGAAATCAGCCAAAAAGTGGCAGAACTTTTATAAGCTATGATTCAATTATATTCACTAAATCCCATTTTTATTGTGTAGATTTGTCTCAGTGTGAACGTTTCCAATCATTATACAACATGCAAAATAGAATTTCCAGATCTGATCACAGTGATCAATGTGATGACTGAAGGTAGAGAAACTGGCTATGGGAATAATAAGGATTTATTTGGCTGCGATGGAAAGAAACGTGAAGATGAGGTGCAGATGCAGTAATATTTTAGCCATCGGACCTTTCCCCTATTAAAACTAAGTTCCCCATAACAATGTACAGTCATGGCCAAAAGTTTTGAGAATGACACAAATATTAATTTTTACAAAGTCTACTGCTTCACTTTTTCTAATGGCAATTTGCATATACTCCAGAATGTTATAAAGAGTGATCAGCTTAACAGCAATTACTTGCAAAGTCAATATTTGGCTAGAAAATGAACTTTATCCCCCAAAACACATTTCAACATCATTGCAGCCCTGCCTTAAAAGGACCAGCTAACCTCTTTTCAGTGATTGCTCCATTAACACAGGTGTGGGTGTTGATGAGGACATGGCTGGAGATCAATCTGTCATGATTAAGTAAGAATGACACCACTGGACACTTTAAAAGGAGGCTGGTGCTTGGCATCATTGTTTCTCTTCTGTTAACCATGGTTATCTCTAAAGAAACACGTGCAGTCATCATTGCAATGCACAAAAATGGCCTAACAGGGAAGAGTATCGCAGCTAGAAAGATTGTACCTCAGTCAACAATCTATCGCATCATCAAGAACTTCAAGGAGAGAGGTTCCATTGTTGACAAAAAGACTCCAGGGCGCCCAAGAAAGACCAGCAAGCGCCAGGACCGTCTCTTAAAAGTGTTTCAGCTGCGGGATCGGGCTACCAGCAGTGCAGAGCTTGCTCAGGAATGGCAGCAGGCAGGTGTGAGTGCATCTGCACACACTGTGAGGCGAAGAATCTTGGAGCAAGGCCTGGTCTCAAGGAGGGCAGCAAAGAAGCCACTTCTCTCCAGAAAAAACATCATGGACAGACTGATATTCTGCAAAGGGTACAGGCAGTGGACTGCTGAGGACTGGGGTAAAGTTATTTTCTCTGATGAATCCCCTTTTCGATTGTTTGGGACATCAGGAAAACGCCTCATTCGGAAAAGACAAGGTGAGCGCTACCACCAGTCTTGTCTCATGCCAACTGTTAAGCATCCTGAAACCATTCATGTGTGGGGTTGCTTCTCAGCCAAGGGAATCGGCTCTCTCACAGTCTTGCCTAAAAACACAGCCATGAATAAAGAATGGTACCAGAATGTCCTCCAAGAGCAACTTCTCCCAACCCTCCAAGAGCAGTTTGGCGATCAACAATGCCTTTTCCAGCATGATGGAGCACCTTGCCATAAAGCAAAGGTGATAACTAAATGGCTCAGGGAACAAAACATAGAGATTTTGGGTGCATGGCCTGGAAACTCCCCAGATCTTAATCCCATTGAGAACTTGTGGTCAATCATCAAGAGACGGGTGGACAAACAAAAACCTAAAAATTCTGACAAAATGAAAGCATTGATTGTGCAAGAATGGACTGCTATCAGTCAGGATTTGGTCCAGAAGTTAATTGAGAGCATGCCAGGGAGAATTGCAGAGGTCCTGAAGAAGAAGGGTCAACACTGCAAATATTGACTTGCTGCATTAACTCATTCTAACTGTCAATATAAGCTTTTGTTACTCATATGTTTGCAATTTTATTTCTGTCTGTGATAAAAACATCTGTAAAACACACATAAAAACCAGAGGGCAGCAGATCATGTGAAAATATAATATTTGTGTCATTCTCAAAACTTTTGGCCATGACTGTACACCATGTAGTGCGGCTTACATGGAGGAGCGTCTCCTGAATCTCACCCTCCCTGCGCCCTACTCCCTAAAACCCATCACCTGCCTCCACATCTGACAGCTGCCTCCTACGCAGATAATTATCAGCTAATTGCAGACTTGCAGATTTTTTCGTCACTTATCTGGTCCTTTGAATGGCTCTCCAGAGGTCAAGTCTATATGCTACATAAAAAACACAGACGAGGGTCCCGAAATAACAAAAGGGAAGAAGAAACTGAGATGGGGGTGACAGCAGTGCAATGACAGCCATTAAAGACACTTGTATCAAACCCTACACGAAGAATATAGAAACGAGTGGCTCCTCTAGACGATCTGCAGCCATTGCTTTATATGATGTCCCAATACTTGGGGTGATGAGTGTGCAGCCATCTGAGGCCCAGGAGCTGACAATTACCGTTGTGATGGCATCTGTCTGGTCGGAGTTGTACTCTCTGTATTGCCCGAGCATCTCATCCACCTGCTTCAGATTGCGGCTAGTGTCCTAAAAGGAAAAATTAGTAGTTTATGAAACCTCAAATAATAATCGCAGCAGCTGGGTCAGGGAGCGAAGGGTTACAGATGAAGGGAAGTTCCTATAAAAATGTAACCCATTCTGCACAGACATATTGGATAATTGCTAATAAAGCATATGGTAGCGGATCAGGAACGAGACGGATATCTAGCACATTATGGGGTCTTTCATGGGGACAGCATGACTTAGGGGGCTATCACAGGATGAAGAAGGCAACGTGGAGCACCTGCAACGTATCAGCAAGCTGATGGATCTTTTCTGAGACGTCCCCTACTCCTCGTGGTCCGGTATGCATGTGTGATGCCCGGAGAGGGCCTCTCCTGTTTGTCCGGGAGCGGAGGTGGGAGTCGGAGTCGCTGGAGGAGTCCGCCATAAGTCCGACCGACTACTGCAGGAGAAAAGAAGGAGCTTTGATAAGGCATCATCAGCACTGACAGCCTGGGCTGCATTATACGGCATCCTGAGCTGACACATGGAAAGACTGATCGCATCTAATGGAAGGTCTGCCGTCTCCTGACATATTGGGGCTATTCACGCTGCATTATACGGGATATTGAGCCGACACATGGAAAGACTGATCATTATCTAATGGAAGGTCTGCCGTCTCCTGACATATTGGGGCTATCCGCGCTGCATTATACGGGATCCTGAGCCAACACATGGAAAGACTGGTTGCAAGTAATGGAAGGTCTGCCATCTTCTGACATATTGGGGCTTTCCATGCTGCATTATACAGGTTCCTGAGCAGATACAGTACAGACCAAAAGTTTGGACACCTTCTCATTTAAAGATTTTTCTGTATTTTCATGAATATGAAAATTGTACATTCACATTGAAGGCATCAAAACTATGAATTAACACACGTGGAATTATATACTTAACAAAAAAGTGTGAAACAACTGAAAATATGTCTTATATTCTAGGTTCTTCAAAGTAGCCACCTTTTGTTTTGATTACTGCTTTGCACACTCTTGGCATTCTCTTGATGAGCTTCAAGAGGTAGTCTCCGGAAATGGTCTTCCAACAATCTTGAAAGCGTTCCCAGAGATGCTTAGCACTTGTTGGCCCTTTTTCCTTCACTCTGAGGGCCAGCTCACCCCAAACCATCTCGATTGGGTTCAGGTCTGGTGACTGTGGAGGCCAGGTCATCTGGTGTAGCACCCCATCACTCTCCTTTTTGGTCAAATAGCCCTTACACAGCCTGGAGGTGTGTTGAGGTCATTGTCCTGTGGAAAAATAAATGATGGTCCAACTAAACGCAAACCGGATGGAATAGCATGCCGCTGCAAGATGCTGTGGTAGCCATGCTGGTTCAGTATACCTTCAATTTTGAATAAATCCCCAACAGTGTCACCAGCAAAGCACCCCTACACCATCACACCTCCTTCTCCAAGCTTCACGGTGGGAACCAGGCATGTATAGCCCATCCGTTCATCGTTTTCTGCGTCGCACCAAGACACGGTGGTTGGAACCAAAGATCTCAAATTTGGACTCACCAGACCAAAGCACAGATTTCCATTGGTCTAATGTCCATTCCTTGTGTTCCTTAGCCCAAACAAGTCTTCTGCTTGTTGCCTGTCCTTAGCAGTGGATTCCTAGCAGCTACTTTACCATGAAGGCCTGCTGCACAAAGTCTCCTCTTAACAGTTGTTGTAGAGATGTGTCTGCTGATAGAACTCTGTGTGGCACTGACCTTATCTCTAATCTGAGCTGCTGTAAACCTGCGATTTCTGAGGCTGGTGACTCGGATAAACTTATCCTCAGAAGCAGAGGTGACTCTTGGTCTTCCTTTCCTGGGGTGGTCCTCATGTGAGCCAGTTTCTTTGTAGCGCTTGATGGTTTTTGCAACTGCACTTGGGGACACTTTCAAAGTTTTCCCAAATTTTCGGACTGACTTACCTTCATTTCTTTAAGTAATGATGGCCACTTGTTTTTCTTTACTTAGCTGCTTTTTTCTTGCCATAATACAAATTCTAACAGTCTATTCAGTAGGACTATCAGCTGTGTATCCACCAGACTTCTGCAAAACACAACTGATGGTCCCAACCCCATTTATAAGGCCAGAAATCCCACTTATTAAACCTGACAGGGCACACCTGTGAAGTGAAAACCATTCCGGTGACTACCTCTTGAAGCTCATCAAGAGAATGCCAAGAGTGTGCAAAGCAGTCATCAAAGCAAAAGGTGGCTACTTTGAAGAACCTAGAATATAAGACATATTTTCAGTTGTTTCACACTTTTTTGTTAAGTATATAATTTCACATGTGATAATTCATAGTTTTGATGCCTTCAGTGTGAATGTACAATTTTCATAGTCATGAAAATACAGAAAAATCTTTAAATGAGGTGTATCCAAACTTTTGGTCTGTACTGTACATGGAAATACTGATTGCATGTAATGAAAGGTCTGCTGTCTCCTAACATATTGGGGCTATCCGCGCTGCATTATACGGGATCCTGAGCCAACACATGGAAATGCTGGTTGCAAGTAATGGAAGGTCTGCCGTCTCCTGACATATTGGGGCTATCGGCGCTGCATTATACGGGATCCTGAGCCAACACATGGAAATACTGATTGCATCTAATGGAAGGTCTGCCATCTTCTGACATATTGGGGCTATTCACACTGCATTATACAGGATCCTGAGCCGACACATGGAAATACTGGTTGCATCTAATGGAAGGTCTGCCATCTCCTGACATATTGGGGCTATCTACGCTGCATTATACGGGATCCTGAGCCAACACATGGAAATACTGATTGCATGTAATGGAAGGTCTGCCGTCTCCTGACATATTGGGGCTATCCGTGCTGCATTATACGGGATCCTGAGCAGACACATGGAAAGACTGATCGCATCTAATGGAAGGTCTGCCGTCTCCTGACATATTGGGGCTATCCATGCTGCATTATATGGGATCCTGAGCAGACACATGGAAAGACTGATCGCATATAATGGGAGGTCTGCCGTCTTTTGACATATTCTGGCTATCTACGCTGCAGCATTTATACCACAAACTGTAGCACACGCCTCGCAATAAGAACTCCACTTCTTAGGCCTCTTTCACAATCCAGTCGTGTGACGTCCGCCAAAGAGTGAAAACGGCGGATATGTCAGAAAAGTGCAAAAAAGGATGCAAGCGGATCACTTTTCTGACGGATCCGTCATGGACTTTACAACCCGGAAAAAGAAATGTTCTACCTGGAAAATGCAAGTACGCATGTCCGGACCGAGGAGAGAGAGAGACGGATGCCAGCGGATCCGCCGCCCATAGGCAGCCATTATACAAAATGGCGGATGCGGCGGATCCGCCAAAGTCCGCCATTTTGGCGGACCAAAAAACGTTGCATTGGACGTTTTTCTGAAACGACGGACGCCAAATTTTTGGCGGATCCGTCAAAAAACGGACCTAACGGACGACCATCCGTCAAAATCCGTCACTAATGCAAGTCAATGGGAAAAAAGCGGATCCGCCAACAAAAAAAAAAAATGGCGGATCCGTTTTTTCCACATTTTGACGGATTTTGACTGACGTCGCACGACTGAAGTGTGAAAGAGGCCTAACACACTTTGTTTTGGAGTTTCACTTATCAGACAAGGTAAAGGAACGGGATCTAAAAAAGTGCAAAAAATGACTGGCACAAAGTAAGAAAACCAATAGGAGGTGTAATGTCAGGTGACAAGATGTCTG
Source organism: Oophaga sylvatica (assembly GCA_033576555.1). Lineage (NCBI taxonomy): Eukaryota > Metazoa > Chordata > Amphibia > Anura > Dendrobatidae > Oophaga > Oophaga sylvatica. The sequence goes on from JARQOD010000001.1 coordinate 397,721,514, forward strand.
TCAGATGTGCCGCCTGTATCATTCAGATGGGGGCACATTATAAGAAAGTCCCCTGGAAGTTTACCCACACACAATAAATTAGGGAAGGTTTATAGACTGATACATTGTAACAAGCCCTCAGCTATGAGACGTATGGAGGAAGGATTTTAACACCGAGCTGATAAGTTCACGTGTGACTTGGAAGGATTGTGGGCAGAGCATGTTCCGATCAGCCGCCGTCTGTGCTGTCATTGATCGGTATACCGCAGGCAGGCACATAGAATTGCACCGCGGCTCCGCTTTATGATGCAGAGAAGGAGTCGCCATGTGATTTCCCGGCTGGAGAACGAGAAGCTTCCAGGCCAATGAAGAGACATTGCAAGTCTGTCCCTCTCCGGCACTGTGAGGATCAGAAACATTTTACGAGGATTCATCTGCTGGAATGGAATAAGAGGTGGCTGGGCTGCAGATTCCCGGCGCTCGGGGCGGCAGCTGGCACTGACATTTCCAGCTGATTGGATCGTGAATGAGCGGCCGGACCGGTGCTCAGCACAGCCTCTAATTGTGGGGCTAATTGCAGCAATGTCAGCGATGTAAAGCTGCCGAGTGCTGGATAATTACTGTTTAGCAGAAACAGCAATAAAATGGCTGCGTGATTAGTCACCCCACAAACACCCACTTGGCCCCTTGTTTTACAGCCGCACTCCTACTGCCAGCATCTCCGCTGTAGAGAACTGAGCAATCACGACGGTAATTGCCGCTCATCAGGGAGAGTATACTGGCACGGTCAAATCTCCGGGGTCCTGGAGCCCTGATTTACCCTAGAAAACAGCTAAATACCCACAATATCCCACCATAAAATACCTGCTTATTAACTAAGGATCGGCCGCTGCCACGGACCTAACGGTAAAAATACAGTATATATACCGGAATCCTGACTGCTGCCTCCCAATGTTAATACAGTATGTATGTACATACATATATTATATAATATATACACACACTACATATATGCACACATAACTTTACATACACACACATATATAAACATACACACAGTTGTGTGAAAGTGTTTGCTTTCTGATTTCCTATTCTTTTGCATGTTTATCACACTTAAATGTTTCAGATCACCAAACAAATGTAAATATTAGACAAAGATAACACAAGTCATCACAAAATGCAGTTTATAAATGAATATCTTTATTATTAAGGGAAAAAGAAATCCAAACCTACAGGGCCCTGTGTGAAAAAGTGATTGCCCCCTAAACCTAATAACGGGTTGGGCCGCCCTTAGCAGCAACAACTATAATCAAGCATTTGTGATAACAGGCAATGAGTCTTTTACAACGATCTGGAGGAATTTTGGCCACTCATCTTTCCAGAATTGTTGTAATTCAGCCACACTGGAGGTTTCCGAGCATGAATTGCCTTTTTAAGGTCATGTCACAGCTTCTCAATCGGATTAAGGTCAAGACTTTGCCTAGGCCACTCCAAAGTCTAAATTTTGTTTTTCTTAAGCTATTCATAGGTGGACTTGCTGGTGTGTTTTAGATCATTGTCCTGCGGCATAACGCAAGTGCACTTCCACTTGAGGTCATGAACAGCAGAAGTCTTCCAGGTCCTGAAGCAGTAAAACACCCCCAGAAATCACACTACAACCACCATATTTTACTGTTAGTATGATGTTCCTTTTCTGAAATGCAATGTTCCTTCTATGCCAGATGTACTGGGACAAACACATTTCAAAAAGTTCAACTTTTGTCTCACCAGTCCACAGAGTATTCTCCCAAAAGTCTTGGGGATCATGAAGATGTCAGGCAAAACTGAGACGAGCCTTTATGTTCTTATTGCTCAGCAGTGATTTTCGTCTTGGATCTCTGCCATGAAGGCCATTTTTGCCCAGTCTCTTTCATATGATGGAATCATGAATAATACTGACCTTAACTGAGGCAATTGAGACCTGCAGTTCTTTGGATCTTGTTCTGGGGTCTTTTGTGACCTCTTGGATGAGTCGTCGCTGCACTCGTGCGGTAATGTTGGTCACTCGGCCACTCCTCTGGGGGTTCACCACTGTCACGTTTTCACCATTTGTGGATAATAGCTCTCACTGTGGATCAATGGAATCCCAAAGCTTTAGAACTGGCTTTATAATCTCTTACAGACTAATCTCAATTACTTTGTTTTTCATTTGTTCTAGATTATCTTTGGATAGCGGCATAATCTCTAGCTTTTGAGGATCTTTTGGTCTACTTTACTTTATCAGGTAAGTCCCATTTAAGTCATTTCTTGATTGAGAACAGATGTGACAGTAATCAGGCCTGGGTGTGGCAAGAGAATGTGAACTCAGCTTCCCACAGATGTGATAAACCACAGTTAATTTAGGTAAAACCAGCTTCAGAGATCTGATATATAAAACAATTCAAAATGTATTATGTAGATTAAAATAAAAAATAAGAAAGCAGCTTAGCAGTCACTGCCCCTACTGGGGGAGATAAAAGTCAGACGCATTTCAGACTGTCAGGTCTTTAATCATTGCAATCTATAGGTGATGTGACATCTCAATGCATGCGCGGCTCCCAGATCGACACTTAGCAAGTTCGGGATTTTTCAAAGCGCATGTGAGTGACGTAGGCGCAACCCCGGAACTATTACTCAAATTGCATGGGTGGCGACAAATGTGACTTATGAAATGAAACACACCCAAAGTGGACATGCTTAGACCCCCGTTTTTAATGAAAAAAATGTGTTAGTGATGCAGAATGCATCACTAACATCGCACTGGGGAGAGGTTACATGCTAAAAAGGACATGACATGTACCCTTTAAGGGGAGGCAATGACTTTTTCACACCTGTAGGTTTGGAGTTTTTTCCCTTACTTATAAAGACCTTCATTTATAAACTGCATTTTGTGTTTCTTGTGTTCTCTTTGTCAAATGTTTCAATCACCAAACAAATGTAAATATTAAAGTGTGATAAACATGCAAAAGAATAGGAAATCAGGAAGAGGGCAAACACTTTTTCACACAAAATGTATACACACAAATCTATACAGTATACATGTATATAAACAGTATACAGTATATCACAAATGTGATATCTAACAACAAAGGGAAAGGAGTAGCAGCAAGACACACACAAATAAATTTACATATGTTTATTAGAAAAATCACCATAAAATCAAATTAGACATGTATAGACATAATATATAGAAATGGAGGAGACATGAAGGTAGGCAAAGAGTAAATTCGGGGTCAACATTGTAACCTGGGAAAGCTGGGTTAATGAGTGTCACATATACAAACAAAGGGGCGTAGAGTAGTTTTTTTAAAAAGTAAAGCTTGCGAAACACGCGTCAGGAGCCGCAAGGGTGGCTGGTGTGGTCAGGACTTATGATAGGTAAGCAGCTGTGTTATGACCTGTGATTATACTGATGAATAGACACACTCTGTCATTTCAGCCTTTTAGGCTGGTTTCACATTAGCGTTTTTTAGCACAGCGCATCGTGCTCACCCCGATCCCATGCGTCATGCACCCCTATGTTTAACATGGCGGGCGCATGGTTTAGCGTTTGTATGCAATCATCAGCGTTTTCGTGCACATGCGTTATTTCGAGGTGAGCACCTTGGCGTGCATGACGCAACATGTTACATTTTTTGATCCGCCCAAAGTCGTTAAAAAGACGCATGTGTTCGCTTTGCGCACGGAATGCGCCAAAACAACACATTACAGTCTATGGGATCGCTGGCGTGCGCACTTCAGCTTTTTAGTACACATGCGTTGTAAAAGATTACACATGTCTAGACACTGGTTTAAACCACCCCTAAACAAAGAAACATTGTTTGGGGGGTAGTGTATATAAAAGAAGGTGTTGGCACTTCAGTCCACTACTCTACAGTCAGATAAAGACAGCTACACAAGGAGCTTTGAACAACTGGGATAATGCGAGTATAAAAACCTAATGTCTGTCTCTCCTTTTTTCTCAATTATGTACTGTATATACTCGTGTATAAGCCGACCTCCCTAATTTTGCCACAAAAAACTGGGAAAACTTATTGACTCGTGTATAAGCCGGGTGTATAAACTGCCGTCCTGCTCTGTGCTGCCCCCGACCTGCTCCTTGCTCCCCCATCCAGCTCTGTGCTCCCCCATTCTAGTCTGTACCCCCCCTCCTGCTCCGTCCTCCGCTGTGCTCCCCCATTCCTTCTCCGTCCTCCTGTGCCCCCCGTCCTGCTCCGTGCTCCTCTGTGCCCTCCATCCTCTCTCCCCGTCCTGCTCCGTGCTCCTCTGTGCCCTCCATCATCTCCCCCCGTCCTGCTCCGTGCTCCTCTGTGCCCTCCATCCTCCCCCCGTCCTGCTCCGTGCTCATTGTCCTCCTCCATGCTTCCCCCGTCCTCCGTTCTCCCCCCCTCCTGCTCCGTGCTCATTGTCCTCCTCCATGCTTCCCCCATCCTCCGTTCTCCCCCCCGTCCTGCTCCGTGCTCATTGTCCTCATCCATGCTTCCCCCGTCCACCGTTCTCCCCCCACGTCCTGCTCCGTGCTCCTTGTCCTCTCCTCCATGCTCCCCCCATCCTCCTCCATCATACTCACCCTCCCCGTGCCATCGCTGAACGTCCCTGCAAGCCTGCGTTCTCTCCGGCTTCCTGCAGCTCTCCAGCACTGAGCGGTGATGTAATACCGCTCATTAAGGCCATGAATATTGACGCCATGCCTATGGGAGTGGCGTTGCATCCATATTACATGACCTTAATGAGCGGTATACGTCACCGCTCAGCACAGGAGAGCTGCAGGAAGCCAGGTACAACGCAGGATTGCAGGGACGTTCAGCGATGGCACGGGGAGGGGTGAGTATGATGTCCCAGCCACCGGCTCCTGCCGCGGCACCCCCTCCCCCGCTGGTTTCTGCCCAATGACTCGTGTATAAGCCGAGTGGGCATTTTCAGCATGAAAAAAGGTGCTGAAAATCTCGGCTTATACACGAGTATATACGGTACTAATGTCTATGTTTTTATTGCAGCATGTCTTCAGGAGAAGAACATGTGCCGGTCCCTGGTGAACTGGCCCAAGCAGCGGGTGAAGTGAGTACCTTCCTTCCATACTGATTGGTAAGTATTTCCACATCGTCCACAGCAGCGGAGAAAGAGCGGGAGCAGCCAGTCCGAGTGCAGGCGGGGAGGCGGCCTGTAAGTATAGAGTGACTGATTTTTTGTTTTTGTTTTGCCCAAGACTTTTTTCTTGCCTGTTTTTCCTATTCAATCTTGCTTATATTCTCAATCTTTCTTCTCTATTGTTTTCCATCTTTTTCATCTACAAATGTTGACAAGATTAATGTTTTGCTTTCTTTTCTAGGCTGCACAACGGGATGAGGAACTCGCATTGGATAATGACGCCCTAATCCAGTTGGTCCATGAGCGAGTCCCGTTGTGGGACAGCCATCATCCAATGCACTGTGACAACATGGTGATCCGGCCAGCTGTGGAATGAGGTGGCCGCAGCGCTGATGGATGGCTGGGACAACGCCTCTCCCCGGGTCCGCAAGGAATTTCGTAAGTATTTCAATGCTGTGTGATAAGGCAGTGACCTTGGCCGGGACCACACAACTGTGTGTGATGCTAGTAACTCCTGTGAGTTTCTAGCATCAGACACATTTGTGTTATCCCGGCCTACAGTGCATTGTCTAAATTTTTTTTTTTTGTTTTCCACAGTGAACAAGGTCAGAACCCGTTGGCGCTCGATGAAGGACCGCTTCAACAGGGACCCGAGGCTGGAGAACCAGGTTGCCAGTGGTGCTGCAGCAAGGACCACCCGAAAATATCGTTACCATCGGGCGTTGGCCTTCCTTAGACCGGTCCTTGCCACCAGATCGTAAGTATTTTGTTATTGTATGTATTGTGTTGTATTCTGTGTTTTTCTATTCCACAGGAATTGGCGCTTTGACTATTGTAAATGCATGATACTAATGCTTTTCTTTTCACAGCACCTGGAACAGCACCCTGCAACCTGGCCCTGGAGCGGTCCTACAGCGAGCTGCCTCAGACCCGTCCCAGCCATCCACCAGCCAAGAAACAGCTTGTGGGTCGGCAACACAGACAGCTGGAGACCAGAAAGTTGGTCCATCAGGTGTTCCCCTGTCCCAGGTCTCTGCCACTGGTTTTGCGGGCACTTCCAGCCAGCGGCAGAAGGCCTCGGACAAGAATCTCATGCCCAAGTTCATTCACTTAAGCACGGTTTTTCAGAATGGCCTCAAAGCCTCCACCCCTGCTTGGACCTCCTCCACCTCCAGGACCGCCACCACCACCGAGCAGCATCTGGGGGACCCACACTCGTTATTCGGAACCACGGATCCTGGCAGGAGGTCCCCCAGTTCCCGGAGGGTCCCCAGCTCATGGAGGTCCTCCAGCTCCAGAAGGTCCAAGAAGGAGAGCAGAAAGACTGTCCGCAGAATGCAGAAAAAATTAAAAAGTTTTGTTCTCCCTCCCCCCTCACCTCCCACTGTTGTCTGACCCGCTGCCTTCCCCCACAACTTTCGTTGCCTCTTCCCCTCGAACCCCTTCGCCACCTTCCTTAAGTCATTCCTCGTCCCTTCACACCCCCAAGTTCCCACCATCTTCCCCCAAACGTCGCTCCAGGTAATTTTTTTTGTTTTGTTTGAAAGTAAATGTTATTTTGTTTTTCCCCAACTGTTTGGTTTAATTCCGTCTTTCGCCGCCTACACACACACAGCGCCGTACACACACTGCGCCGTACACTTTGTGATTTTGCCACCACATAGCTCCAGTACCGACACATGCTTCTTGTGTCAGTCCTGGAGCTATGTGTTGTCAAAAACCAAATATATGACTTGTATTTTCACCACCAGTCTCTTCAGTCTACAAATATTGGTAGACTGAATAGAAGATGGTGGGGAGTGCAAGGCATATCTATTCTCACCTTGCCAGGTATCATAAAGATTGAATTAAGGATGGTGTGTTTTGCCCATCATCATTTCACTCTTTGTGACACAAGGCCAGGGGATTGTAGATATACCTTGGAAGTAACCACATCATCGATTCAGTCTGTGGCAAATACACTGAAGAAATGATGGAGAAAATACATGTCATATCTACAATACCCTGGCCTGGTATCATAAGTATTTAGCACACCTGCCCAGGTGACTATACCTATGAGTTGTCATCTGCAGCGTCGCTTCAGTCTGCATCATCTATTGCACGCAGACTGGAGAGATGCTGGTGGTTAACTCATATGTGTATTCACCTGCCCAGGTGTCATTAAATTCTGAAATCAGGATGCTTTTTTTTCGCATCCTCACGTCAGCATGACACCAGGCCAGGGGATTGTAAGAGTTGTATATACTTTATCATCTCTCCAGTCTGTGTGCATACTTAAATATAGTGGAGATACTACAACTAATATTTATACTTATATGGTCAGTTGTCATAAAGAGTGAAGGATGCTAGTGCATCCCAAAATCACTATTTGTAACATCAGGACAGGTGATAAATTAGTTGTATCTCCACCGACGCTGCAATCTGCTTGAACACAGACTTGAGAGATGATGAAGATCATCCAACTTTTCTCTGTAGACTCACCTGGTAAGGAGTCCTAGTAAAGTCAGGATGCACAAAACACAGCATCCTTACCTCACTGGGACACCGGGGCAGGTGATTATGGTATTGGAGTGTATAAAGACAGAGTGCACTCGGTACAGGTATCAAAACTGTTTTTTTATTAACATACATACAATAAATTTTTTTTACACCATTTGATCTTGCCATGCCACAAGTCCCACATCAAATATAAAGTATGCCGCAAATTGGTCCCTCATTTGGCCAACTTCAACTGAGGACCTGAGAGGGTGCTGAGTGAAATCAGGCAATGGGTTGGCAGCTGGTTCATCTAGTTCAAAGGGCGATCTTTAGCCATCACAAAATTGTGAAGAACCACACAGGCTTTCACCACCTCATCCACTGTTTCCAGTTTAAAGGGAACTTGTCACCCCCCCCAGGTGTTTTTAAGTAAAAGAGCCACCTTCAGCAGCACTGAGGCAGCAGTCTGTGAAGGTGGCTCTTTTTTTCTGGACCCCTGCAACGCTGAAATATTCACTTTTAAAACTAGGTCCCCATACCTTAAATGTGTCCCTGATGCATGGCTTCTTTCCGTGACTCATCCTCCCCCCAGCCGTCCATCAAGCCCCTTCAGCGTCGCCGCGCCTCCAACAGCGTTGTTTTACTTTCATTTCTGTTCTGTGGGCGCCTGCGCTGTTGTAACAGTCCTCGGGCATGTGCAGTGTGTCATCATGTATTCACACTGCGGGGCTGGCAATCTGGCGCCTGCGCAGCTAAACATTTTTTTTTTTTTTACAGCGGCCTTTTTCATTAATTACTTCCCCTTCCCCATTACAGTCGGAGCAGACGGACTGCATCTGCTGCACCATGCCCGGAGCCAGCTGTCTGATCATTATACGCACACCTGGGCTTTCTGCAAGCTGAAAACTTCGGAACCGCTCTGGTCTTCCCGCCTTGTCCGTTACAGGAGCTGCACAGCACGTTCTTGCTCAGCTGAAGTTTGGTGGTCTTTCTGTTGTATAAATCTTCTAATGATACCTTTAGAGGGTGCATCATGTCTTCGCTTCTCCATCTTCCGTTGTGATTTCAATTCTGTCCACCCATGAACCAGAAGAGACCACCTCCGAAGATGTGAGAGAATATGTCATCCATGCCGCCACCTCAACTTCCTTCCCACAGGCCCTGCTCCCCATATCGGTCGCACAGCTCTTGCGCCGAGCTGCAGCGAGAACGAGCTGAAGAAGGCATACTGCAAGCTGGCCAAGGAGTATCACCCTGACAAGAACCCCAATGCCGGAGACAAGTTCAAGGAGATCAGCTTTGCCTATAAAGTCTTGTCCAATCCAGAGAAGCGAGAGCTGTACGACCGATACATCCGCAATGGCCATGAGTACTGTAGAAAAGTACTTTTTATAATTATAGTACTCCGATCCACTTTTTGGGGGTTTGGTTATCCTGATGTGTTTCCCATCCACCGCTCCCAAACAGTTGGGTAAATTGCAGACTGTCAAGAATTGTTCAGATATTTCAATCCACTTTTCCGCGGTGGGCAGAGGCATAAATTCAGGACAGAGAACGTCTAACAAAGCCCGGCAGGTGTCCGCAACTATTCGAGACAAGGTGGAGATTCCAAGCCGGTACTGGAAGTGGAGTGAAGATAGGGTCTCGCCAGAAGCCAGGAATCTGCAAAACAGAGGAAGAAAAATTGTAATTGTCTAGGCTTTGGCAAATTACTGACATGAAAAAAATTTCTGTAAATGGCATAACAATAATTCTGCAGGCTTTTAGTAAATGGCAGAACAAAAACAATGATGCCCTCATTGGTTTTTAAATATTACGTACCATAATGTGACGAGGAGGAATGGCACGACGGAGCTGTGTATCCTCTCTCCGGATGGCTCCTTCAACACGACCAAGCAAATACATGAAGCTTTCTTGGGACATCCGGGTATAGTCATTAAATTTCTCCGGGTTTGCCTGGAGCTCGCTATAGAGCAGACCCGGGCAAGGGGCGGCCCGCGGAGGCGCTCCGGCAGTCTCAGGGCCCCGGCATCAGCTGGCACAATACTTACCTCTCCCGTGCCTCCGCTGCTGCAGCTCCGGGCTCCACCGGCGCTTCCTCTCACAGCCGGCCGCTGAATGACGTCATCATTCAGCGGCCGGCTGTGTCAGAGAGCGGGGACGCTGGACAGGTAAGACGTGTCTCTGTGTGTGTCTGTGTCTATGTAGTACGGTGCTTTGTGTGTGTGTGTGTGTGTGTGTGTGTGTGTGTGTGTTGAGAGAGTGCTTATGTGCTGTCTGTGTGTGATGATGGGCAGGCATTGCTGATAATGGGGAGGCATTGATGATGATGGGGAGAAGATGATGATAATGGGCAGGCATTGATGATAATGGGGAGGCATTGATGATGGGGAGAAGATAATGATAATGGGCAGGCATTGCTGATAATGGGGAGGCAATGATGATGGGGAGAAGATGATGATGATGATGGGCAGGCATTGATGATGATGGGGAGAAGATGATGATAATGGGCAGGTATTGATGATAATGGGCAGGCATTGATGATGGGGAGAAGATGATGATGTGCAGGCATTGCTGATAATGGTGAGGCATTGATGATGATGGGGAGAAGATGATGATAATGGGCAGGCATTGATGATAATGGGCAGGCATTGATGATGGGGAGAAGATGATGATGGGCAGGCATTGCTGATAATGGGGAGGCATTGATGATGATGGGGAGAAGATGATGATAATGGGCAGGTATGTATATATACAGTATACAGTATATATATATATATATATATATATATATATATGTATATATACAGTATTGGGTAGAACGGAGTTAATTATATTAGTCCGGCCCTCTAAAACCATCCCAATTTCTCATGCGGCCCCCTGGCAAAATTAATTGCCCACCCCTGCTATAGAGGGTGTGATACGCTCCACGGCTCTCCCGGAGTTCAATAATAGGATGTCTCCAAAAACGACGCCGCTGCAGTCTTCGCTGTCTCTCTCTCTCCCTTTGTTGCTAGCAAGCAAAAGCCAGAGCCAGCGCGATGTCCAGATCCAAGTTGAAGCGAAAACTCACCCAATGCAGATCCATGGTGACACAGGAAACAGCAGCAAAATCTGAAGAATTCAGCTGTAACAGGGTCTATATAAAGAATTCCCATGACACTCGCCCACTGGTGTCCCATTGGTGGAGTCTGTTTCAAAGATTTTCCTCCTGTGAAACGTGACACTTTTTGAGAAAGCATGCGCCTGAAAACGCAAACGCATGTAAAAACACTTGATATCACATGCAAACGCTGCGTTTTTTTGTCGTTATGCGTACATTGATGCGTTAAAAAAACGCTCTTCCATGCATTTTTGCACGCGTTTTTAATTGCGCACGATGTGCAGCGCACAACGACGCTAATGTGAAACTAGCCCTAGGGTTTAATTTCATGTTTGCATATGTGACACTCATTAGCCCAGCTTTCCCAGGTTACAATATTGACCTCGAATCTACCCTTGCCTACCTTCATGCCTCCTCCATTTTTATGTATTATGTCTACATATCATGTCTAATTTGATTTTATGGTGATTTTTTGTAATAAGCATATGTATATTTATTGTGACTTGCTGCTACTCCTTTCCCTTTGTTGTTAGATACTATATTTGGAGTATTCCACCTTTTCACTATGATTTTGATTATAGTTTGGGAGAGCTTGATATGAATATGCTCTTGGCCATATTACGTATACTATGTTTTTTGATTACTGTTTTAATCACAAATGTGAGTACACCCCTCACATTTTTGTAAACATGTTATTCTATCTTCACATGGGACAACACTGAATATCTGACCTTATGAAACAATGTACAGCAGTCAGTGTACGGTTTGTGTAACAGTGTAAATGTGGTTCTACTAAATAACACAACACAGGCATTAACCCCTTAGTGACAGAGCCATTTTGCAGCTTAATGACCGGGCCAATTTTTACAATTCTGACTACTGTCACTTTATGAGGTTATAACTCTGGAACGCTTTAACGAATCCCGCTGATTCTGAGATTATTTTTTCGTGACATTTTGTACTTCATGTTAGCGGTAAAAAATTTTTATATGACTTGCGTTTATTCATGAAAAAAACAGAAATATGGTGAAAATTTTGAAAATTTAGCAATTTTCAAACTTTAAATTTTTATGCCCTTAAATCAGAGAGATATGTCACACAAATGTCTTAATAAATAACATTTCCCACATGTCTACTTTACATCAGCTCAATTTTGGGAACAAAATTTTTTTTTGTTACGAAGTAATAAGGGTTAAAAGTTGACAAGCGATTTCTCATTTTTACAACACCATTTTTATTTTAGGGACCACATCACATTTGAAGTCACTTTGAGGAGTCTTAATGATAGAAAATACCCAAAAGTGACACCATTCTAAAAACTGCACCCCTCAAGGTGCTCAAAACCACATTCAAGAAGTTTATTAACCCTTTACGTGCTTCACAGGAACTGAAGCAATGTGGAAGGAAAAAATAACATTTAACTTTTTTTGCAAAAACTTTACTTCAGAACCAATTTTTTTTATTTTTACAAGTGTTAAAAGAAAAAATGAACCACAAAATTTGTTGTGCAATTTCTCCTGAATACACCGATACCCCATATGTGGGGGTAAACCACTTTTTGGGCGCACGGCAGAGGTCGCAAAGGAAGGAGCGCCGTTTAACTTTTTCAACGCAGAATTGGCTGGACGCCATGTCGCGTTTGGAGAGCCCCTGATGTGCCTAAACAGTGGAAACCCCCAACAAGTAACCCCATTTTGGAAACTAGACCCCATAAGGAGCTTATCTAGATGTGTGGTGAACACTTTGAACCTCCAAGTGCTTCACAGAAATTTATAAACGCAGAGCCGTAAAATAAAAAATCATTTTTTTCCTCAAAAATGATTTTTTAGCCCGCTATTTTTTATTTTCCCAAGGGTAACAGAAGAAATTGGACCCCAAAATCATTGTGTAATTTTTCCTGAGTACACTGATACCCCATATGTTGGGGTAAACCACTGTTTGGGCGCACGGCAGGGCTCGGAATGGAGGGAGCGCCATTTGACTTTTTGAACGCCACGTCGTGTTTGGAGACCCCCTGATGTGCCTAAATAGTGGAAACCCCTCAATTCTAGCTCCAACCCTAACCCCAACACACCCCTAACCGTAATCCCAATTCTAACCCTAATCCTAACCCTAATTGTATCCCTAACCCTAATTGTATCCCTAACCCTCATTGTAACCCTAACCCTAATGGAAAAATGAAAATAAATACAATTTCTATATTTTATTACATGTCCCTAACTAAGGGGGTGATTAACTGGGGGGTTGATGTACTGTTTTTTTTTATTTTGATCACTGTGATGGTTTATCACAGTGATCAAAATGTACTTTTAGAGAATGAATGAATCTGCCAGCAGACAGATTCGGCGGGCGCACTGCGCATGCGCCCGCCATTTTCTTTTACAGGGAAAAGATGCCGGGAGCTGCCGGAGGACAGGGGGACACCTGGAGGTACAGGGGGGTGAATCGGGGGACCCGGGGACCCTATTTCTCTCCCCTTTGATGTGCGATCACATCAGAGGGGAGAGAAATGACATGCAGGATGGCAGCTTTTTTATTTCTTTTGCGATCACCGTTATATGGTTAATAACGGCAATCGCAAAAGCGGGGGGGACTGCGGCGGACCCTAATTATGTTCTCTGGGGTCTCGGCTACCCCCAAGAGCCGAGACCTCGGAGAAAATCGCCCAACCCCCCTCCCGGCACATCGCGGCGGGCGCACTGCGCATGCGCCTGCCATTTTCTCGGCATTGTAGCATGGTGGTGGCACCGGGGGACTCAGGAGGGCCCTAGGACCACCAGGGGCCACAAAGGGGGGATCGGAGACCCTGTTTCTCTCTCCTCTGATGTCCGATCACATCAGAGGAAAGAGAAATTAAATGGCACATCAGATTTTTTTTTTGTTGTTGTGATCGCCGTTATAGGGTTAATAACGGCGATTGCAACACCGGGGTCGGTAAAAACCGATCCGAATCATGTTCTCTGGGGTCTCGGCTACCCCGGCAGCCGAGACCCCGGAGAAAATCCAACTGTGGGCGCCATACACCTTTTCCACAGAGCCGTTAACAGCGCTGTGGTTTAAGTACCCTTAACTACCGCCGTTAAAAGGCGTATCGGCAGTCGTTAAGGGGTTAAACCTTTCACCACCTTGGGTTTTTACATTTTTGAGTTTTCGTTTTCTGTTCCCCTTCTTCCCAGAGCCACAATTTTTTTTTAATTGGCCATATGAGGGCTTGTTTTCTTGCGGGCTGTAATTTTTTAAAACCATTGGTTTTACCATATAGAGAACTGGAAAACGGGAAGAAAATTCAAAGCGTGGTGAAACTACAAAAAAAAAAGTGCAATTCCACATTTGTTTATGTTTTGTTTTTTTACCACGTTCACTAAATGCTAAAACTAACCAGCCATTATGATTCTTCAGGACATTCCAAGTTTGCAGATACCAAACATGTACAGGTTCTTTTTTATTTAACCCCTTCACCCAGAGCCTGTTTTCACCTTCATGACCAGGCCAAATTTTACAATTCTGACCAGTGTCACTTTATGTAGCAACAACTCTAGAACGCTTCAACGGATCCCTCTGATTCGAAGACTGTTTTCTCATGACATATTGTACTTCACGATAGTGGTAACATTTCTTCTATATTTTCAGACTTAATTTTTATGCCCTTAAATCAGTTATATCACACAAAATAGTGAATAAATAACATTTTGCATATGTCCACTTAACATCAGCACAATATTTTAAATATAATTTTTCTTTGTTAAGAAGTTAGAAGGGTTAAAAGTTGACCAACGATTTCTCATTTTTCTAACAAAATTTACAAGACCATTTTTTTTTAGGGACAACATCACATTTGAAGTGACTTAAAGGGGCCTATATGAGAGAAAATACTAAAAAGTGACACCATTCTAAAAATGACGCCCCTTTAGGTGCTCAAAACCATATTCAATAAGTTTATTAACCCTTCAGGTGCTTCACAGACATTTTTGGAATGTAGAAAGAAAAAATTAACATTTAACTTTTTGTCACAAAAATCTTACTTTAGACCCCCAATTTTTTTTCACCAAGGGTAACAGGAAAAAAAAGGACCCCAAAATTTGTTGTACAATTTCCCCTGAGTATGCCAATACCCCATATTTGGGGGAAAATTACTGTTTGGGCACACAGCAGGGCTTAGAAGGGAAGGAGCTCCATTTGACTTTTTGAATGCAAAATTTGCTGGAATAATTAGCGGACCCCATGTCGCATTTGGAGAGCCCCTGATGTGCCTAAACAGTGGAAACCCCCACAACTGACACCATTTTGGAAACTACACTCCTCAGGGAACTTATCTAGATGTGTGGTGAGAACCTTGAACCACCCAGGTTCTTCACAGAAGTTTATAACATTGAT
>JARQOD010000001.1:397736653-397796990 GCA_033576555.1 Oophaga sylvatica
TTTTTAAAAGTAAAAAGAAGGTTTCCCCCCAAAGAATCGCAAATTTTTATTTTTTAAAGGTAAAATTCCGTAAACCTTTTAAAAGGAAAATTTATATCCCCCCCAAGGCGGCCCAACCCGGGAATGCTCTACCCAAGAAATTAGACATCCACAATTTGAGGTTTCGGGCGCCCCTCAAAAAATTGTTCAGGGGCCTATCACTTCACTAATCAAAGTCATTTCTGTGTAAGTGGTGTGTGTGTAGCCCTTCCCTAATCCACCCTCCCTCACCCCCTCAAGGGGCTGGACCACATTGTAAATGCCCCCATTGTAAATAACCCCTTCTTTGACTCCCCCACCTCTTTGTAGTTTGTAAGCCTCACGAGCGGGTCGTCTTATTTTTTTAATTATTGATTGTTAACGTTGTTCTTTGACTTTTGTTTTGAAACTTTTAAAAACTGAAAAGCGCGGGGATAGATGGCGCTTTTAAAGATTATTATTATTATTATTCTCAAAAAACCTTGGTCGTTTCTCTCACCCCCCCATTTCAGCTATGTCTTTCTTATACCCCGGGGGAGCCCAAAAATTGTACCAGTTTCAAAGTGTGGTGCACAGTGACTTATAGGGGGAAAATATTTTCTCATCATGACACTACCTCTTTTAATGCCCCCCAAATATTTTATTTGCCTTTGCAGCGCTGCCTAACACGGCCAAAAAATTTGTTTTGTGTCCACCCAACACCCAGATTTTTTTTCAGTGACAGTTTTGCCCATGTTTTACAATTAACAAATAATTGTCATCTTGTTTTTTTCTCCCCAATTGCATGACCTTACATTTATCCCCCTTAAACCCCCTTAACCCCAAGCCATTTGTTGGTTAAGGCCAGTCCTATTTTAACAATTCTGACCACTGTCACTTTATGTGTTATAACTTTGGGCTTCAACGGATCTTCGTGATTCTGAGATTGTTTTCTCGTGACATATTGTAATTCATGTTAGGAAAAATTTATTGGTTTAACTTGCGTTTTTTATGAAAAAAAGGAAATTGGTGAAATATTGAAAATTTGCAATTTTCAAACTTTTAATTTTTTCCCCTTAAACAGAGAGATATGTAAAAAATAGTTAATAAAAAAACATTTCCCACATGTCTACTTTACATCAGCACAATTTTGGAACCAAAATTTTTTTTGTTAGGAATTAAGTGTTAAAAGTTGACCACCCAATTTCTCATTTATACAACAAAATTTACAAAACCATTTTTTTAGGGGCCCACCTCAATTTGAAGTCCTTTGAGGGGTCAATATGACAGAAAATAACACCATTCTAAAAACTGCCCCCTCAAGGTGTTCAAAACCACATTCAGTTTATTACCTTTTAGGTACTTCACAAGAAAATTGAAGCAATGGGGAAAGGGAAAAAAAATGAACATTTACTTTTTTTTCCCCAAAATTTTTCTTTTCTACACAATTTTTTAATTTTTTTAAAGGGGTATAGGGAGAAAATAACCACAATTTTGTTGTAACCATTTTCCTGAGTAAAACCGATACCCCATGTTAGATGAAGACCAATCTTTGGGCCCACACGCAGAGTCAGAAGGGAAGGAGCATCATTGAGATTTTGAATGTCAAATTGGCTGGAATCGAGAGCGGACACCATGTCGCGTTTGGAAAGCCCCTGATGCACCTACACAGTGGAAACCCCCATAAGTGACCCATTTTTGGAAACTAGACCCCCCGGAACTTATCTAAATGTGTGGTGAGCACTTTGAACCCTAGGGGTTAAGAAGGTTAAAAATGTGGAGCTGAAAATTAAAAAATCATATTTTTTTTCCCCACAAAATGATTTTTTACCCCAAATTTTTATTTTTCCAAAGGACAACAGGACCCCAAAATTATTATGCAATTTGCCCTGAGTACGCTGATACCCAAAAGTGGGGGAAAAACCCCCTATTTGGGCGATGGCAGGCTCGGAAGGGAAGCAGCCCCCATTTGCTTTTTTGGCGGGAATTGAGATTGGATGCCATGTCGCATTTGGAGAGTCCCTGTGTGCCTAAACAGTGGAAAACCCCCACAAGTGACCCCATTTTGGAAATAGACCCCCCCAAGAACTTATTAGATGTGTGGTGAGAACCTTGAACCACCCAGGTTCTTCACAGAAGTTTATAACATTGATTTTTCCACAAAAATTTTTTTCACCCCCAATTTTTTTTTCCAAAGGGTAACAGGCCCCAAAAGTTATTGTGCAATTTGTCCTGAGTACGCTGATACCCCAAAACGTTGGGGTAAACCATATTTTGACGCATGGCAGGCTCAAAAGGGGAAGGGCCCCGTTTTCGAATGCAGACTTTGATAGAATGTTTTCGGGTGTCATGTCACTTTTTGGAGAGCCCCTGAGTACCTAAACAGTAAAACCCCCCACAAGTGACCCCATTATGGAAAAAGACCCCCCAAAAAACTTATCTAGATGTGTGGTGAGCACTTTGAACCCCCAAGTGCTTACAGAAGTTTATAACGTAGAGCCGTGAAAATAAAAAAATCATTTTTTTTTCACAAAAATGATCTTTTTGCCCCAAAATTTTTATTTTTTATAAGGGTAACGGAGAAATAGGACCCTAAAAGTTGATGTCAATTTGTCCTGAGTGTGATACCCCAATGTGGGGGTAAACCATGTGATCGCCTTACTGCTTCTTTGGGGGCAAATGAACAAATCCACAAAAGGTGAAGAATTGGTTTTATTTTTTACGCCGTTTCCCCGTGCGGTATTATGTGATTAGCGACTTTATTCCTCGGGTCGGGCGATTTTTCAGCGATACCAGATTTACACACTAAAAGACGCTTTTTTTGGAAGAATTTTTGAAGAAATATTGCATGCTTATTTTTAGGGGCTAGTTTTTCCATATTTTGGCCAACAGGTCATGTGTGGGCTTATTTTTTGCGGGACGAGCTGACGTTTTTATTGGTATCATATTCGGGCACATAACGTTTTTTGATCGTTCCTATTCCGATTTTTGTGGGAAACAGAATGAACAAAAACCAGCAATTCAGGAATTGTTTTTTTTTTTTTTCTCCATTCCCCTGTGGTAAAATTGGTAAGGCAGCTTTATTCTTCGGGTCACTACGATTACAGCGATACTCATTTATATTTTTTTTTTATGCTTTGGGGGTATTTTACACAAAATTTTATAGAAAAAATAATTTTTTTTGCATCAGTTTATTCATCGTTTATTCCGCGAGCTATAACTTTTTTAAATTTTTTTGCTGATTATGCTGTATAGCGGCTTGTTTTTTGGGGGGACAAGAGACGTTTTCAGCGGCACCATGTTTATTTAATCGTCTTTTTTATTGGTGTTATTGCACTTTTTCCAGAGATATGATGATACCGCTTGGAAAAAGTATTTTTACTAACTTTTTTTTTGGTTTTTTTTTTTCGGCTTTCACTGAAGGGGGTTTTAAATAGGGTTACGCTTTTATAGATGGGATTATTACGGGACGCGGGTGATACCAAACGTGTATTTTTTTGGTTTTATTTATTACATAAAAATGTGTATTTTTTAGGGGAATTTTTTTTTTTTTTATTTTTAATTTTTTTTTTTTTACAACTATTTTAAAAAATGCTTTTTTTACCTGTCCTTTATGGACTTTCACTTTTCATTTTTCTTGCAGGTTTTAAAAAGTATTGCAATGCTCCAGATTGCAATACATTATAGCAAGGAGAAAGCTGGGTGTGACCATGGTCACAGCGGGGGTTTCCGTAGCTAGATGACCAAGAGGCTGTCATGACAACCCGGGTCATCATGGCTAAGGGTTTGGGCCCTGCGTTTAAAATCGCGGGGACGCGATTGAGGCAGGGGGGAGCTCCCGATGCAGCAAGAGTCAGGGGGTTAACACCAGGGGCGGCGGGGGGGCCCCCTCCTGGCTGCTAGTGCGGAAGCTCGGCCACTGCAGCGCCGAGTCCTGCACTATCGGCTGGAGATGCTGAAATTTTAGATCTCCTGCGCGATCGCTGCTGTGTTTGGTCAGTCAAATTGACTGACCAATCACAGCGCTGTGGGTGCGGGGACCGACGGCAAAGGTCCCCGCCCTCTTGCCGTGTCTGTCAGTGTCATAGACCGCTGTTGGCACTGAACTACCACTGCGGTTTACACGCAGGGGACAGTTCTAAGCATGACGGCACAGTCCGTCAAGGTGCCAAAAACTGACCCCTTTCAGACGGACTGTGCAGTCCATGGACATTAAGGGGTTAAAGCTCATTTCCATTTATCAGCCCAAGTTCTAGTTTACATAAATCCCCTGTAATATAAAATTGTCCTTCACTTATTTATTACCCTGCAGAGTTTGTGTCCTGCAAATATTGAAATATACTCTGTTTGTCCCCTAAAGGTCATTAATAAATATGTTAAAGAGAAGGGTTTCCAATACTGCCCTGTGGTACCCCATGCTAACCTGGGCCCAGTCCAAGTGTGTTCCTTAATAACCACCCTTTGTTTCTATCCATGAACCTTTTCTTAATCCTTTACATTATTTTCCTATACCCATTGTTCTCATTTTATGTATTAACCTTTTGTGTGGCACCTTTATCAAAAGCTTTGAGAAGTCCATGTAACACGTCATTTGCGTTCCCTTGGCCAGTCCGGAATTACTCTTAAAAAGCTTATCAGATTAGTCCGACAAGAACGGTCCCTCATCAAAATGCGATACTGGGTCATGGTGGGGGTTTGAGCATTCCGATACCGAAACCCGGTTCCGATACCTGAAATCCAATGTAAGTCTATGGGAACAAAATATCGGAAATAAAAATATTCCGATATTTTTTTCCCCATAGACTTACATTGGATTTCAGGTTTTCGGAACCGGGGTTTCGGATCGGAATGCTCAAACCCTATTCATGAGGTTTATTTTTCTTCAGATACTTCAATATAGTAACCTAAAAAAACCCTCCAGGATTTTACCCACGTAGATGTTAAGCTCACTGGCCTATAATTTCCAGGTTCAGTTTTTGTCTCCTTTTGAATATTGGCACCACATTTGCTTACGCCAGTCCTTGGCCCAGACCCCGTTATTAGGAATTTTTAAAAGATTAAAAATAAGGGTTATCTATGACTGTATTTAAATTTCCCTGCAGTACTCGGGGGTGTATCCCATCCGGGCCCGGGGGGATTTGTCAATTTTAGGATTTTTAGAGCCGCCGTACCCTGCTGGGTTAACCCGGTGACATTAATGGAGACATTTTTTTTATCACTGTCATGTTACCTGTCATGGATTTTTTGTGTAAATACTGTTAAAAAAAAGTAATTTAGCTATTGGCTTTTTCCTCATCCTATCCCCTTTTTCACCCGGGATATTTTTAAGGGGGACCAACACTATCATTTTTTAGTTTCTTGCTATTTATGTATTTAAAAGAATATTTTGGGGGTTATTTTTACTTTCTCTGGCAATGAGCCCCTGTCTCAATTTTTGCTGTTTTTTATTTGCCTTTTACAGAATTTATTTAATCTTCTGTATTTATTTAAGCCTCATCATACCTACTTGCTTTAATTTCTAAATGCTTTCTTTTTGTCATTATTGTGCCCCTTACAGCTTTATTTAGCCATAGTGATTTACTCCTATTTTAGCATGTTTATTCCATAGGGTATATACTGTGCACGGTCCTATTCAGGTGCTAATGAATGTTTTCCCCTTTCTTTGTGTATTTTTTATGTCTCAGGATATCGCCCAGTTAATTGCACCAAGATCATCTTCATCCGTTGGAATTCGCCTTCCTTTGTGGTTTTAATAAGTATTTCCACTGTTTTACCCTCACCCTGAGTTGTCTGAGTAGTTATGCCTACGGGAAAAAAACCCCCGAAAAGACTTTTTTTTCCATGTTTTATTTTTTTTTCACCGGCAGAAATAATGAAATTTTTTACCTGCTTTATTTCAAAAAACTATGGGTATTTCCGCAAAAGCATTCCTGTGTTCACCTCTACAAGCAGCTAGAGTGAATCAACCCTTCACACGTGGGGAGAATGCGGGCATACAATCCACGAACACACATAGCGGCTGTGGACAAACTGCATGCCCTGGGTAAAATCCGACATCCAGCAGAAGACATCTGGCAGCATGGAGGGCTTGTCAAGCACTTGTCCGGGTCAAACAGCAGCAACACTGACAAGTCAACACCATCAAGTGGTGCAACAGGAAACGAATAAACTGTTGGCACAACACTCCAACAACAGCAGTGCTAAACGCGCAAATGGAACTCCTCGCAGAGGAGTTCGTGGAATGTCGGCAGTCTCCCTCCCGAACTCCGGGTGATGACTGTACGTCCAGAAAGCGTAAGATGACATGCAAAAGATGACCCCGTGGGATAATGTGAAAGCTTTTCTGACAGTTTTCGAGAGGGTGGCTGAAAGGGAGAAACTTCCGCTAGATCAGTGGGCAGAGGTCTGGCACTATATTTGATAGGCGAACCCCAAAAGCATATTTTGACTTAGTACTACAGGATTCCAAAGACTATCCAAATTAAGGACCGAAATCTTAGCATGCTTAGGAGTAACGATGTCCGTTAGAGCTCAGCAAGTCCATCGCTGGGTGTATGCTGGAGACAAACCCCTCGCTCGCAAATATTTGATTTGTTGCACCTAGTCCAAAAAGTGGTTGCAGTCAGAGACTTACACTCCTGCCCAGATGGTCGAGTGTGTGGTGATGGACAGGTAATCCACCCCCTTCCCAGACCAATACAGACCTGTGTTGCCCAGGGCAACCCTTGGAATGCAGACGACCTGGTTAGCCTGGTTGAGAGATACCAAGTTGTTGAGAAATCCCAGGGAAACCAGACATCTCCACTTCCCTCTACTGGGACACCAAAGGGGGGCGGGCTCACCACGGAGGATGTCTAAACCCATAAATGGGTGCATCCGGTGTTATATGTCAACTGAACCAATTGTCTACAGCCTAGGCAACATTGCTCCTATTACGCCTATCCGGCCTGCAGTGTGGACTGTCGACCCTCGAGGGGCCACAGACGGTACCTTTTCAGTCAATGAGTACTGGTTCTTGGACTTTTGGACTGTGGAAGTCTAGTGACCCTAATCATGCTACACCAGTGCTACACTGCCTCACCAGTTGATCCAATAAGTTTGTGGGCATCCGCTGCATACACGAGACACCAAGGACTACCCTGTAGCCAGAGTGACTAGGGAACAGAATGTGGTACTAAGTCCCATGAGGTTAGGGTAGTAAAAGACTTGATACATCCGTTCATACTGGGGTGGGATTTTTTCACTATTTTGGAACTTGTGGCAAAAGGAGGCTGCACATAGTTCCAAAAGCCAGGTCCCTCTGGAAGAGACTCCATAAAAACCAAAGATGGAGGAGTTTCCTCTATGTATCCTTGCTGGAAGGGGGATGAGACGGTGACAGAGGAGCCCATCTTCCCTGAATTAAGAAGTGCCCGAAGAGAACTTTGGACTGCTCAACTTAGAGATTTCACCTTAAAGGGGCATTTGATAATTTTACCATATGTAATGGGCTGCTCAAGACAGGGGCTCCCACACTTTGCCGTCAATGGCGATTTATTGTAATTGGGTGACCAAACTGAGGGAAGGTGAGATAGTGGAGCAGCTGTTGGTTCCAGGACCCTACCGCAAGGGTTTTAGCCATGGCTCATTCGCATAAATAACCGGGTGAGAAAACTCAGAGAGAGTAATGCGGAGGTTCTATTGACCAGGATGTTTCCGGACATCCTAAATTATTGTAGGTCCTGCCCCACCTGTCAGATAACCGCTCCTACGTCTCACTTCCGAAGTCTCCTTATCCCGTTACGTGTGATAAGGCCCCTTTGAAAAGAACGCCATGGACCTAGTAGGTCCACTACTTAAGTCTGCACGGGCCATCAATACATCCTAGTGGTCATGGACTATGCAAACTGTACCCTGAAGACGTGCCCACTAAGGAACTCTTCGGCTAAGAGTATAGCCCTGGACTTGTCCATATCTTTGCTAAAATGAGCCTGCCAAAGGAGATTTTGACGGACAGGGAACCCTCTTCATGAGCAAAGTGATTAGGGAGCTGGTGGAGTCCTCCAAATTGCCCAGCTGCAAACCTCAGTTTAACATCCGCAGAACGATGGGCATGTAGAGCGCTTCAATAAGACCTTAAAGGCATGCTCAAGAAGGTCATTGAGAAGGATAGTCAAGACTGGGACTATCTGCTTCCATTTCTGCTCTTCTCCATCAAGAATTTACTCCAAAGACCCTGTGAAAACATTACCAGCCCCAATCAGAGGGCAATAAAACTTTCACACTCCTTATCTATGAACTGTTCCAATATTTAGTTCATCTATCTCCCATAATGACAGTTCTGCTTTACGTCACTTTGTCTTACCTATTGCATTTTTTCTGTGCTGTGTGGTGTATAAATATGTGATTCTTCAGATTTTGTATTAGTTTAGCCTGATGAAGAGACCTGAGTAGTCTCGAAAGCTTGCAATTTGTTACATCTTTTCAGTTACCATTAAAAGTATCAACCACTGAGGACTCAACTCTAAATATTTTTCTTCTCCATCAGTGAGTTCCTCAGGCCTCCACTGGCTTCTCGATGTTCAAGCTCCTGTATGGTCAACATCCTCGAAGGCTCGTGGACATTGCCAAGAAACCTGGAAAGCCAAGGTCACGCCCACACCGAGCGTCATAGATTGTCTCCCAGTTGCAGGGAGAGGATGGCGCACGTGAGGCCTATCGTGAAGGAATCATCTTCTCCAGGCACAGGCATGGTATAACCGATCAGCAAGGCTGAGGCAGTTCCAGCCCAGGCACCGTATGCTAGTGCTTATCCCCACGGTGGAGAGCAAGTTCTAAGCCAAATGGCAAGGCCCATACGAGGGATAAAAAAACTGGGTGAGGTAAATTACAAGGTACACCAGCCCAGTCACAGGAAGCCGCACACTGTACCATTAACTTGCTCAAACCATGGCGAGGATGGGAATCGCTCAAAGCTCCTTGCCTGGGGCGTTACGAAGCCAAAGTGGAGGAGGTCACAATTGCTGAGACACAACGCCAGCCCAGAAGCAACAGTGTTGAGAACAGCTGCAGCAGAACCGTTACCTATTCTCTGAGTTGCCAGAGCGTACATAGGTAGTGGAACATGATGTGTTAACAGCCGCATCTAAGGTTGAACCTCAAACCTTATAGAATCCCCGAAAACCGCCGTGAGATATAATCAAAGGAGGTTAAGAATGCTAGACCTCGGTGTAACAGAGGAGTCAAAAAGTGGATGGTCAAGTCCCATCGTCCTTGTGACGAAATCCGAGAGCGAGTGGTGGTTTTCTAACTACCACAGGCTGAACGAGGTGTCCAGTTTTAAAGCGAATCTGATGCCCTGCGTGGTTGAAACTCATTGAGAGACTTGGACCAGAGATGTACATTACAACCCTCGACCTGATGAAGAGTTACTGGCAGATCTCCATGTCCAAGAGATGGCCTTCTCATTGCCTGATGGATGTTTCCAGTACACCAGAATGTCCTTCGGACTGCAGGGGCCCCAGCTACCTTCCAGAGGGCAATGGAGCGGATCTTGGCTCCACTTAAAAGTATGCCGCAGTCTACTTTGATCTTTGATGACATTGTGGTCTTCAGCCTTGATTGGAGTATCATCTACCAAAAGCTACAGGCGATCCTTTATGCATCGAGGAAAGCTAGGTTCACCGTAAATCAAAAAAAGTGTGCCATAGGGAAGGAAGAGGCCAAGTAGTTAGGCAACGTCGTCGGGAGAGGCAAAATCAAGCCACAGTTAAACAAGATTGAGGCAATTCAGAAATGGCCACAACCGCTTTCCAAGAAGCAAGTGAGGGCGTTTCGTGGAATTGTGAGGTATTACCAGCGGCTTATCCCAAGTTTCACACCATTAACGATCTCCTTAAGGGAACTAAGTCGACAATGGTTAAATGAACTATTGACACAGAGATGGTGTTTAAAGAGCTGAAGCGGGCGCTGTGTAAACATCGAAAGAATTTGTGGTCCAGACAGATTCTTCAGAAGTCAGGTTGGTGTTGTGCTGTCTCAGGAAATAAATGGGGAAGAGCATCCTATCCTGTATATGAGCCGGAAACTCTCTGCAAGCGAGAAAAATTATGCCATTGTCGAGAAGGCGTGCTTAGCCATAAAATGGGCCATGGATACACTGAAATATTACCTACTTGAAAGTTCAAACTAGTGTCAGACCATGCCCTTCTGAGATGGTTAAAAGAGAAGAAGGGTAAGAATGCCCTGGTGACTAGGTGGTTGTTAGCCCTTCAAGATTACACGTAGAGCATAGGCCAGAGAAGATACACAGTAACGCGGATGCTCTCTCCCAAATCCCCCGTTCGGTGTCTGAAGGTGCCAAAGCCCCCGGCTTTGGGCAGAGGAAGGGGGGGGGGGTAATGTGACAGGGTCACTGGCACTGTATGTGAGGGAGAAATGTGTCACAAAGATTGCTTATTTCCGTGATGAGAAGAAACCCATACGTTTCCCTCCAGCATGCTGTGTGCTTAAGGGGTTAATCAGCCATGATAAGGGTTGGGTTTTTTAGGTAAGTCAGAGATGGGTGGGACACCTACTCACCATATCTCCACCTCAAGGCAGTGGCTGTGGAGTTAAATGTTG
Source organism: Oophaga sylvatica (assembly GCA_033576555.1). Taxonomy (NCBI): domain Eukaryota; kingdom Metazoa; phylum Chordata; class Amphibia; order Anura; family Dendrobatidae; genus Oophaga; species Oophaga sylvatica. The sequence continues at coordinate 397,747,253 of JARQOD010000001.1, forward strand.
AGCCACCGTTTTGTTTTCTCTGTTGCGTGTTTGGAGAGTAAAGTCTTCAGACGTGTCTCCAGGAGGAGCTGAGGACTTTGCGTGTTACATGCAGGTGAATCGTGCAGGAAAAAGGACTCTATTGAACTTTATCTTTGTTTTATTTTTGCCATTAGGCAAGAAAGATCACCTCTACTTTGTTCAATCTGCTACGATTTAGGCTGTGCTTGAATAAACCAGCAGAACCAAGAGGCATTCCTGTGCTTACCTGTGCAAGCAGCTGAGAAAGTCAATATAATATATATATATATATATAATATATATATATATATATATATATATATATATATACATACAGTTAGGTCCATAAATATTTGGACAGAGACAACATTTATCTAATTTTGGTTCTAGACATTACCACAATGAATTTGAAACAAAACAATTCAGATGCAGTTGAAGTTCAGACTTTCAGCTTTCATTTGAGGTATCCACATTAAAATTGGATGAAGGGTTTAGGAGTTTCAGCTCCTTAACATGTGCCACCCTGTTTTTTAAAGGGACCAAAAGTAATTGGACAGATTAAATAATTGTAAATAAAATGTTCATTTCTAGTACTTGGTTGAAAACCCTTTGTTAGCAATGACTGCCTGAAGTCTTGAACTCATGGACATCACCAGACACTGTGTTTCCTTCTTTTTGATGCTCTGCCAGGCCTTCACCGTGGTGGTTTTCAGTTGTTGTTTGTTTGTGGGCCTTTCTGTCTGAAGTTTAGTCTTTAACAAGTGAAATGCATGTTCAATTGGGTTGAGATCAGATGACTGACTTGGCCATTCAAGAATATTCCACTTCTTTGCTTTAATAAACTCCTGGGTTGCTTTGGCTTTATGTTTTGGGTCATTGTCCATCTGTAGTATGAAACGACGACCAATCAGTTTTGGCTGCATTTGGCTGGATCTGAGCACACAGTATGGCTCTGAATACCTCAGAATTCATTCGGCTGTTTCTGTCCTGTGTCACATCATCAATAAACACTAGTGACCCAGTGCCACTGGCAGCCATGCATGCCCAAGCCATCACACTGCTTCCACCATGTTTTACAGATGATATGGTATGCTTTGGATCATGAGCTGTACCACGCCTTCGCCATACTTTTCTCTTTCCATCATTCTAGTAGAGGTTGATCTTGGTTTCATCTGTCCAAAGAATGTTCTTCCAGAACTGTGCTGGCTTTTTTAGATGTTTTTTAGCAAAGTCCAGCCTAGCCTTTTTATTCTTGATTCTTATGAGTGGCTTGCACCGTGCAGTGAACCCTCTGTATTTAATTTCATGCAGTCTTCTCTTTATGGTAGATTTGGATATTGATACGCCTACCTCCTGGAGAGTGTTGTTCACTTGGTTGGCTGTTGTGAAGGGGTTTCTCTTCACCATGGAGAGTATTCTGCGATCATCCACCACTGTTGTCTTCCGTGGCGCCCAGGTCTTTTTGCATTGATGAGTTCACCAGTGCTTTCTTTCTTTCTCAGAATGTACCAAACTGTAGATTTTGCCACTCCTAAAGTTGTAGCAATTTCTCAGATGGGTTTTTCTGTTTTTTGCAGCTTAAGGATAGCTTGTTTCACCTGCATGGAGAGCTCCTTTGACCGCATGTTTCCTTCACAGCTAAACCTTCCAAATGCAAACACCACACCTCAAATCAACACCAGCCCTTTTATCTGCTTAATTGAGAATGATATAATGAAGGGATTGCCCACACCTGTCCATGAAATAGCCTTGGAGTCAATTGTCCAATTACTTTTGGTCCCTTTAAAAAAGGGTGGCACATGTTAAGGAGCTGAAACTCCTAAACCCTTCATCCAATTTTAATGTGGATACCATCAAATGAAAGCTGAAAGTCTGAACTTCAACTGCATCTGATTCGTTTTGTTTCAAATTCATTGTGGTAATGTCTAGAACCAAAATTAGATAAATGTTGTCTCTGTCCAAATATTTATGGACCTAACTGTATATATATATATATATATATATAATATATATATATATTCCTAGAAGTAAGTAGCACTGAACAGGACCACCTGAACTTTCGTCACTTTATATCTTGTAATGAACAAACTATAAGACCCAACCTGGAAAGATTCAACTCCGCGGAAAAGAAAAGCGAGCTGGACTAAAGATTTTTGTGACAAAGAAGTAAATAGAAGATTAAAACGACAAAACAAGAATCTTCTGGAGAACAAAGAGCAAACACCAGGCAACACCAGGTCTGACATCCAAAGGACTGAGCACCCACAGGTAGGACCATCCTGCAGCCTCACCACCACCATAGTCTTTCTAGAACTTACACCTCTCAGAAATAAGGATTAGAATTATAAGAAAAGGAAAATTCAAATTTGGAACAAAACAATCAGAACAAAGTAAATGCTGATAGCACAGATGAGGGGACACAAGCCAGCTGGGGTAGGAGATCCTGGAAAACACATACTCTGAAGGGCAAAAGAGCACTCATGCAAAGAAAGCATAAAAACTGCCACAATTAGAGAAAACTCAGAGAACATCTTTGCTGACTTTACCTCTAATGAGGAAGAAAAAAGAAAAACCAACGGTGTTATTCTTCACAGACCATCTCCTGGCCTGGCACACCTCCCTGTGCAAGCAAGTATATAACCAAGTGTTAGCACCCAGGCTCGGTGAGGCAAGCCTCAAGGAGTGGACCCTCTGGATCGTGGCACCGAGGGCCTCCGGGCGAGCAACCAGGTGGAACCGACCCCTGTACAGGAATCGTTAGGAGCAGGTCCAGAGGTTCGGATACCACGATAGCCGGTGACCAAGGGGGGCGGCTCTCTAGGAAAGCAGGAGCCCCCTCTAAGGGACAGACAGGGTACGGAGCACCAAGGCGGAGCAAAAGAGGAGAGGGCCTGGAGTAGGACTGAAAGCGAGGACCGCGGGACAACGGGATGGAGACCGGACCAGAGTAGGACCACAGGCGGGGAGGTACGGAACAACGGGACGGAGCAGGGCACGGAGACAGGACCACAGACGGAGCAGGATCTGCAGGGACACAAGCAGGGGAAGGGTAAACCACAGGGGAACAGCAAGTACAGCCTGACGTGCTGTAAGACACACAAAGATCAGGCGCCTCCATACTGGAGGGCGGCCTGATATACATCCTGGTAGCCTCCCATTGGTCCGGTGGTGCTTCCGGGTCAGGGCAATGCCGGAGCTCAAGGAGGCAGAGGGAGACGCGGCCTACGGCTCATGCGCATAGCGTGCAGTGACGCCGTCGGCCGCGGACCAGAGGGAGCAGGCAGCGAGGACAGCGCGGCTGTCGGTCGGAGAGAGACTGCGGCGCAGGAACAGAAGGGGAGTATACAGGGGCGCAGCAGCGGGCGTAACACCAAGTCTGATAACAGTAAGGGACAACAGATCAAAATTAGAAACCATGAAGATGACAAGTGCAGCTCATTTTACCATCATCCTGTACAACAATGGCACCTTCCTGGTACAAGTGACTGAGGACAATCTACAACGATTTGAAGACAGGTTATTTCATATCAGGCCCAAACTCAGAACAAACCCAGCCATCTCTCATGCCCACACCCGTACAGAGACCTCCAGAGACACCACTGCTGCCCCAATGCTTCACACCCCTCACCCGAGACCCTCAGAGACTGTCTATGTCAACTAGAAAGAGACTATATACAATTTAAGGAAGAACATCTGAGAAACACTGGTAACAGAAATGCAAATGACCAAGTAATTATTAAGAGATAAACAAACTGAAATATGAATACAGGTCAGCTCTGCAAGAAATAAGAGGCGCAATGTGTGAACTGCACCAAGAAAATGCCAGGCTGAAACACGAGATAGAGAAGCTAAAACCACCAACACCTGAACATCTGAGCCAGGAGGGGGCAATAGACACGAGGAGTGCCAAGGACATGCCCTCCACTGGCCAGGAGGCTGAGAGGCCAAATAACCCCAATATGAAAGAACCAGAAACTAATAAAAGTGAACCAGAAATCAGATCCATAGAAGAGAGAAAAGAACCTGCGACAAACATAATCTCCAGCACAGACCCCCATCAGCAGTCACATCACCCACCTGTGACGTCACAAAGTCCTGCTACCATCCTAATAATGGACTCAAATGAGAAATACCTGAATAAACGGCGGCTAGTCCCAGGAAAAAAAAAAAGGGTCAATAAAATCCGCTGTGCAAACTATTGAACAGGTGGCAGAAGTCATCAATAATCCATGGTTTACCAACCCAAACCATATTATTATACACACAGGCACAAACAATCTGCCAGACCAGCACCAGCAGATCGCAAGACAAACTGACCCAACTAGCAAGGAAAGGCAAAACTAAAATTCCCAAAACAGCAAAATAATTCTGTCATCTCTGCTCCCAAGAAAGGAAATATCCAGACAAACCATCCAGAACATCAACACAGAACTAACTGCAAGAATGAAATCTGTGGCAGAATCCGCCTCCATAAATCGCCATCCCCTCTATGACAGCAAGCACCTGAACAAACTAGGGGTCAGCCTTCTGGCCAAAGAGCTGAAGGACATCGTACTAAACAGGACTCAAGACCTGGATCCAGCATCAACCAGAATCCCATGAAAATACTCCCCGATGATGAAAAGACAGGAAACCACAATTATATCACGGGAAGGTGAAAACAAAGACCCTCACCCAAAGTCAGACCATCAGATGGGGTGGGGGCCACCTTTGAGGAGACCACGACCTCACACAGACATGCAGGAAACTAAAGTGACTGGATGGAACCAACGTCATTAATAAACCAGAGATCTGGTGTGTCCTACACAGCCACACTCACTACAGGGTATACACACAAAAGTGATATAGAAAAATTAATTCACTTAAAATTAGCAGCTGGAACATCCAAGGCCTGAACACCTCGGCCTTTGGATGCAAAATAAATGACCCGACTATACAAATGTTGAAAAATATAGACATTCAGATTCTCCTGGAAACATGGACAAGGGCCGAAAACGAATCCCTGGTGCCCATCGGATACTGGGAAATCTCCATCTCTGCCCTGAAAAATAAAAACATCAAACAGAGCCGCTGCTCAGGAGGAAAATTGGTCTGGTATAAAGAGCTCCACCAGTGAAACCGGTGAAGAGAGGAGACAGCCACATATGGATCAGAATCAGCAGCTCCATCTTCACCTCAGTCTAAAGTCTACTTCTGCAGCATTTACATCCCACAGCCAGTCACCCTACTTCAAGCTAGACAACGTTGAGATCTTACAAGTAGAAACCCCATTATCAGGCCCTGGACAAGGTTCTCATCTCAGAAAACCTCAATACAAGAACAGGAGACAAAGACTTTCTGACCACAAATGGAAACATCTACATATTTGGAGAAGAGACTGACGACCATGGCTCAATACAGTCAACAAAAGTGGCAAAAACGGTCCTGAACTTATGAAGAAGTTTAGGACTTCATATACTCAATGGCCGTACCAAGGGAGACTCTCTGGGAAGATATATACATGCTTCTTACAAAATTAGAATATCATCAAAAAATTTATTTCATTCTTCAATGCAAAAGTGAAATATATTATATAGTCTTTAAACAAAAAGAGTGATCTATTTCAAGTGTTTATTTCTGTTAATGTTGATGATTATGGCTTTTAGCCAATGAAACCCAAACGTCATTATCTCAGTAAATTAGAATAATTAACAGAAAACACCTGCAAAGGCTTCCTAAGCGTTTAAAAGGTCCCTTAGTTTGTTTCAGTTGCTCCACAATCATGGGGAAAACTGCTGACTTGACAGATGTCCAGAAGGCAGTCATTGACACATCCCACAAGGAGGTAAGCCACAAAAGGTCTTTGCTAAAGAAGCTGGTTGTTCACAGAGTGCTATATCTAAGCATATTAACCCCTGCCTGACCCATGACACCTACGTCGGCGTCATGAAAACCTGTGCCATCCCGACCCATGAAGCCGACGTAGCGTCTGGTATAAATCGCGTTCATGCGGGTCGGGTGACCGGGGTCACTGAAAGGTCACCCGACCCGCAGGCACAAGACCGTTTGTGCTTCACCACGATTGCTCTGATTGGCGGTTAAAATCAGAGCGATTTTGTAATATTTCACCAATGAAATATTACAACCCAGCCATGGCCGATGCTGCAATATTATCTGCCATGACTGGACACCGAGATTCGACCCCCCCCACACCGAGTGACGGCGGCGATTGGCCACCGCCACCGATTGATGGCGATGATCGGTCACCGCCATCAATATCTGCTCCCCTCCGCTCCCCCGCCTTCCGACCCCCCCCCCCCCCTTACGATACCTCCCTCACCTCCCCCGGTCCTCCCATGTCCCTGGGTCCGTCCCGGCGCCCGTACGGATTCTTCATGGCGCCGCCATCTTGGAAAATGGCGAGCGCATGCGCAGTGCGCCCGCCAGCCAGCAGATTCAATAGATTTATTTTGATCACTGTGATAAACTCTCACAGTAATCCAAATTAAAAAAAAGTAAATAAACGCCCCCTTTATCACCCCCATAGGTAGGGACAAATAATAAAATAAAGAAAAATTTTTTTTTTATTTTTCTATTAGGGTTAAGCTAGGGTTTAGGGTTAGCCTTAGGGTTAGGGTTAGAATTAAGGTTAGAATTAGAATTTGGGTTACGGTTGGAATTTGGGTTTACGGTTGGAATTTGGGTTACGGTTGGAAATTTGGGTTACGGTTGGAATTTGGGTTACGGTTGGAATTTGGGTTACGGTTGGAATTTGGGTTACGGTTGGAATTTGGGTTACGGTTGGAATTTGGGTTACGGTTGGAATTTGGGTTACGGTTGGAATTTGGGTTAGGATTAGTGTTAGGGGTTTTTGGAGTTAGGGTTAAGATTAGGTTAGGCTTGTGGTTAGGGTTTGGGTTAGGGGGGTGTTGGGTTAGGATTGTGGTTAGGGGTGTTTGGGTTAGGGTTGGAGTTAGAATTGAGGGGCTTCCACTATTTAGGCAAATCAGGGGTCTCCAAACCGACATGCGCCACCATTGATTCCAGCCAATTTTGCGTTCAAAAGTCAAACATTTCTCCCTTTTTCCGAGCCCGACGTGCGCCCAAACAGTGGTTTTTCCCCCACATATGGGTATCAGCATACTCAGGAAAAATTGCACAACAACTTTGGGGGTTTCATTTCTCCTGTTACCCTTGGGAAAAAAAATTGGGACTAAAAACATTATTTTTGTGAAAAAAAAAGATTTTTTATTTTCACGGCTCAGCGTTATAAACTTCTGTGAAGAACTTGGAGATTCAAAGTGCTCACCACACATCTAGAGGAGTTCCTTGGGATCTAGTTTGCAAAATGGGGTCACTTGGGGGTTTCTACTGTTTAAGCACATCATGGGCTCTGCAAACCTAACATGATGCCAGCAGACCATTCCATCAAGTCGGCATTTCAAAACGTCACTACTTCCCTTCCAGCCCCGACGTGGTCCCAAACAGTGGTTCCCCCCCACATATGGGGTACCAGCGTACTCAGGACAAACAGGACAACAACTTTTGGGGTCCAATTTCTCCTGTTACCCTTGTGAAAATAAAAAATTGTGGGCTAAAAAAATCATTTTTTGAGGAAAAAAATGATTTTTTTATTTTCATGCCCGGGCGTTAAAAACTTCTGTGTAGCCCTTGGGGGTTCAAAGTGCTCACCACATATCTAGATAAGTTCTTTGCGGGGTCTAGTTTCCAAAATGGGGTCACTTGTGGGAGTTTCTACTGTTTTTGGCACATCAGGGGCTCTGCAAACGTAACATGACGCCCGCAGACCATTCCATCAAAGTTGGCATTTCAAAACGTCACTACTTCCCTTCCGAGCCCCAACGTGTGCCCGAACAGTGGTTCCCCCCCCCCACATATGGGTACCAGTGTACTCAGGACAAACTGTACAACAACTTTTGGGTCCAATTTCTCCTGAAACCATTGTGAAAATAAAAAATAGGGACTAAAAAATCATTTTTTGAGAAAAAAAAAATGATTTATTTTCACGGCTCTGCGTTATAAACTTCTGTGAAGCACCTGGGGGTCCAAAGTGCTCACTGTGCATCTAGATAAGTTCCTTAGGGGGGCTAGTTTCCAAAATGGGGTCATTTGTGGGGGAGCTCCAAAGTTTAGGCACACAGGGGCTCTCCAAACATGACATGGTGTCCGCTAACAATTGGAGCTAATTTTCCATTAAAAAAAGTCAAATGGCGCTCCTTCCCTTCTGAGCCTGCCGTGCGCCCAAACAGTGGTTCCCCCCACATATGGGGCACCAGCGTACTCTGGATAAACTGGACAACAACTTTTGGGTCCAATTTATCCTGTTACCCTTGGAAAAATAAAAAATAGCGGGTTTAAAAAAATTATTTTTGAGGAAAAAATATTTTTTTATTTTCACTGCTCTGCATTTATAAACTTCTGTGAAGCACTTGGGGTTCAAAGTGCTCACTACACATCTAGATAAGCTCCTTGGGGGTCTAGTTTCCAAAATGGGGTCACTTGGGGGGATTTCTACTGTTTAGGCACATCATGGGCTCTGAAAACGTAACATGACGCACGCAGACCATTCCATCAAGTCGGCATTCCAAAATGGCGCTCCTTCCCTTCTGAGCTCTTCCATGCGCCAAAACAGTGGTTCCCCCCCACATATGGGGTATTGGTGTACTCAGACAATTGCACAACAACTTTTGTGGTCCAATTTCTCCTGTTACCCTTGGGAAAATAAAAAATATCGGGCTAAAAAATCATTTTGAGGAAAAATTATTTTTTTTATTTTTACTGCTCTGCGTTATAAACTTCTGTGAAGCACTTGGGGGTTCAGAGTGCTCACAACACATCTAGATAAGTTCATTAAGGGTCTAGTTTCCAAAATGGTGTCACTGTGGGAGTTTTTCACTGTTTAGGCACACAGGGGCTCTCCAAACGCGTCATGGTATCCGCTAACGATTGGAGCTAATTTTCCATTCAAAAAGTCAAATGGCGCTCCTCCCTTCTGGGCCCTGACGTGCGCCCAAACAGTGGTTTATGACCACATATGAGGTATCTGTGTACTCAGGATAAATTGCCCAACAAATTTTAGGATCCATTTTATCTGTTGCCCATGTGAAAATGAAAAACTGAGGCTAAAAGAAAATTTTTGTGAAAAAAAAAGTACTTTCTTTTTTTTTACAGATCAATTTGTGAAGCACCTGGGGGTTCAAAGTGCTCACTATGCATCTAGATAAGTTCCTTGGGGGTCTAGTTTCCAAAATGGGTCACTTGTGAGGGAGCTCCAATGTTTAGGCACACAGGGACTCTCCAAATGCGACATGGCAACCGCTAAATATTCCAGCATATTTTCCATTCAAAAAGTCAAATGGCACTCCTTCCCTTCTGAGCCCTGCCGTGCGCCCAAACAGTGGTTTATAGTGAATAGATAAACTTGGCACTCAACTTATAGACGAGAAATTCCAGATTTATTGCAGTCAAAAAACAGATAGAGACGTTCGGTCCAACAAGGGCCTTCCTCAATCTGATAGCAACATAGAGTATATTACAATATATTACAATTTAGAGAATAGAAACATAAACTTAAAGCACAACAAAAAAGAGAAAAAGATTTTTCTTCTTATATACATATATACATTCCTATGTCCAATGGATCTATCCAGAGCAAAATAACAAAGAGGAGAACATCCATGGTGAATTCAATCTATTAAGTAGAGGGTGTATTAAAGATGTGATAAAGAGCAGTTCCAATACTTACCCGACTGCTTGTGGCGAGGGAATAGTGTGAATGAGAGGCAGTTTGCCTAGGAGAAAGACAAAGTACTATTTCGTTTGTGTAATCCTATATTGTACTAGGTAAGGTATCACCGAGTATGTTTTAAATCATATATAGATGCTGACCACTAAATACCTTAGTGGAAGAGAGTTCCTCTTATAGTTTCGTTATTTTGTGCGTTCCTGAATTGTAATTACTAGTTAAGGCCTAGGATATAGGATTACAGTTAGGTCCATAAATATTTGGACAGAGACAACATTTATCTAATTTTGGTTCTAGACATTACCACAATGAATTTGAAACAAAACAAATCAGATGCAGTTCAAGTTCAGACTTTCAGCTTTCATTTGAGGTATCCACATTAAAATTGGATGAAGGGTTTAGGAGTTTCAGCTCCTTAACATGTGCCACCCTGTTTTTAAAGGGACCAAAAGTAATTGGACAATTGACTCCAAGGCTATTTCATGGACAGTGTGGGCAATCCCTTCATTATATCATTCTCAATTAAGCAGATAAAAGGCTGGTGTTGATTTGAGGTGTGGTGTTTGCATTTGGAAGGTTTAGCTGTGAAGGAAACATGCAGTCAAAGGAGCTCTCCATGCAGGTGAAACAAGCTATCCTTAAGCTGCAAAAAAACAGAAAAAACCCATCCGAGAAATTGCTACAACTTTAGGAGTGGCAAAATCTACAGTTTGGTACATTCTGAAAAGAAAGAAAGCACTGGGGAACTCATCAATGCAAAAAGACCTGGGCGCCCACGGAAGACAACAGTGGTGGATGATCGCAGAATACTCTCCATGGTGAAGAGAAACCCCTTCACAACAGCCAACCAAGTGAACAACACTCTCCAGGAGGTAGGCGTATCAATATCCAAATCTACCATAAAGAGAAGACTGCATGAAATTAAATACAGAGGGTTCACTGCACGGTGCAAGCCACTCAGAAGAATCAAGAATAAAAAGGCTAGGCTGGACTTTGCTAAAAAAACATCTAAAAAAGCCAGCACAGTTCTGGAAGAACATTATTTGGACAGATGAAACCAAGATCAACCTCTACTAGAATGATGGAAAGAGAAAAGTATGGCGAAGGCGTGGTACAGCTCATGATCCAAAGCATACCACATCATCTGTAAAACATGGCGGAAGCAGTGTGATGGCTTGGGCATGCATGGCTGCCAGTGGCACTGGGTCACTAGTGTTTATTGATGATGTGACACAGGACAGAAACAGCCGAATGAATTCTGAGGTATTCAGAGCCATACTGTGTGCTCAGATCCAGCCAAATGCAGCCAAACTGATTGGTCGTCGTTTCATACTACAGATGGACAATGACCCAAACATAAAGCCAAAGCAACCCAGGAGTTTATTAAAGCAAAGAAGTGGAATATTCTTGAATGGCCAAGTCAGTCACCTGATCTCAACCCAATTGAACATGCATTTCACTTGTTAAAGACTAAACTTCAGACAGAAAGGCCCACAAACGAACAACAACTGAAAACCACCGCGGTGAAGGCCTGGCAGAGCATCAAAAAGGAGGAAACACAGTGTCTGGTGATGTCCATGAGTTCAAGACTTCAGGCAGTCATTGCTAACAAAGGGTTTTCAACCAAGTACTAGAAATGAACATTTTATTTACAATTATTTAATCTGTCCAATTACTTTTGGTCCCTTTAAAAACAGGGTGGCACATGTTAAGGAGCTGAAACTCCTAAACCTTCATCCAATTTTTAATGTGGATACCCTCAAATGAAAGCTGAAAGTCTGAACTTCAACTGCATCTGAATTGTTTTGTTTCAAATTCATTGTGGTAATGTCTAGAACCAAAATTAGATAAATGTTGCCTCTGTCCAAATATTTATGGACCTAACTGTATAAGTGATTAGTGATCATATGGATAAGTGTGAAAAAGAAAGGGTGGTAAAATGGAAGACTCACATTATCACAATTGTGATCCAGGGCAATGGGCCAGAATGGCTCCCCAAATTACCTGAAATGTTAGAGGATGTACCATATTAAGAATATATGTAATGTGTGTAAATACAGTATGAGCGCGTCACTACTTGATCCGTATCCCTTCTTATGCCGTCCTCTCCGTATCCTCTTCCTCGTCGCGTCTGGTTCTTTGTCCTAAAAAACGACTTGGTCCTGGATGTGGGTCCCTCCGTTCTGTTTCAGATCCTGACGTAGAATATCGGAGAAGGATCTGTAATTGGGCCTAGTATGGGATGAACGAAAATTATTAACAAATTGCCAGCGGTAGACGCGACCCTGTTCGTAATCATCGGGGTCTCTTTGGAATTAATTCTTTTCCTATGTTCTGTATCCTTCCTATGTTGGTCTGTCACAGATTTGATACGAGTTTTAAGCGTCGTAAGTTCCTCAGGAGTTCCTATTGAAGATAGTTGAACCTCTATATTTGCAATCTCTTCGGCATAAGAAGGGATACGGATCAAGTAGTGACGCGCTCACAGGTACATGCCCATTGTGACTAATATATCATCACTACACTCAGTATAGCGGAACATCATCTCCTCCAGAGGGGACTATCATTTGTCCGGCATACCGGTTGAATACCTTCAACCTTGACATGGAACTCCAAAGGTTCTACCGTAACCTTCGGCTAAAGATTCATTTTGCCAACAAACCACCGAGTGTACCGGAACCACCACGCGAAAGGGGATCACTTTCTATTACCAAATTAGGCCTTCGCACCAAAAGTACTTATATTCCACCAAGGGGCTCCCATGCATTGAGGCGTTTATTGAATTTGTTGACGTAGCATCAAAACAACTAAGACATAATATGGAAAATGGGAAATTACACCTTAATCCCAACCTCAATCCACTCGACCAACAGCTTTGCGTTCCCTAAGGGAGGACAAGACAATTATTATGAAGCCGGCCGATAAGGGTGGCTCCATAGTAGTAATGAATAGATCAACTACTTAAAAGAAATCCATCGACAACTTAACGACAGTTCTGTATATGTTAAACTATCAAGAAATCCCACCATGAGATTGGTGATCAGATTGACTCAGTACTGTTGAGATTTCTTGATTTAGGGACTATAGATACAAAAACTAAGGAATATCTGACTAAGAGCAATCCTATAACACCGGTGTTTTACACCTTGCCAAAAATACACAAGAGTCTGAAAAATCCCCCAGGGAGACCCAAAGTCGCGTCAACTGAATCCATCCTATCACCTTTATCTATCTTTTTGGAAAAGATACTCACCCCATTGGTCCGTACAGTACCATCCTTCATTCTGGACACAGGCGACTTTCTTAAGATGATAGGCTCATTAGGCATATTGACAGAAACATCCATCTTAGTTACATTAGATGTGAAAGATCTTTATACATCTATACCACATGACAAAGGGATCTCTTGCGCCAGACAATTGTTACAAACATCCAATATGCAAAATGATTCGATCCAACTATGTTTGGAACTTTTGACAATTGTCCTTACAAAAAACTTCTTTCTCTTTGAAGAAACTTTTTATATGCAGATTAAGGGTACGGCCATGGGGTCCAATGTGGCCCCCCCCATAAGCTATCTGCTACATGGCTAATTTTGAGGAGGAGGTAGTATACAACAATGTGCTGTTCTGTACTCACTGTCGTCTATGGAAGAGATACATAGACGACATTTTCTGCATTTGGGACGGACCCATATCTACCTTACAGGAATTCTTTACCACATTAAATGAATCATGGCCAGACCACACCTTCACCATGTCAGAAAGCAAAGAGAAGGTTAGTTTCCTTGATACCACCATAATCAAAGATACTAATGGCAACCTAGGCACGGATCTCTTTACCAAAGAGACGGACCGTAATAGTCTGCTACACTTTAATAGCCTACACCCACCAGCAATAAAGAAGTCCATACCACGTTCACAATTCAAACGTGTACAGAGAATCGTATCAAACCATGACACTCTCTCTCTCCGTCAAAGTGAGATGCACAATAAGTTTTTAGAGCGAGGATACCCCTCTAACCTCCTAACCGAAGCAGCGACACCATCATTAAGATCCAATTCTCAGGTTGGCAATAGAATCCCCTTTGTCCATACATACCACCCCTTTGTGGAAATACTCCACAAGACAATTAGACAACATTGGGGACTTCTTGGTAAAGCCCATCCTGAGGTACCTGAGTTTCAAAACCCTTTTCTCCCATGCTACAAAAGGGCACCTAACCTCCGCGATGATCTGGTGAGGGGAGACATAGGTGATAATAGACAAGCACATACCCAGAGATTCCTTTCCACACCGAAAACAGGTACATTCCCTTGCCTTCAATGTAACCAATGCCATAACGTTATGAAAGGTAACATCATATATCATCCCCATTCTGGTAAGAGATATAACATAAAATGTTACACTACCTGTAATTCAACCTTCGTTGTCTATTTAATCAAATGCCCGTGCGGCCTCCTGTATGTGGGTGAAACCACGCAGGCCATTAAAGAAAGAATCTCTAAACATAAAAGTACAATTAGGTGTAAAAACCTTCTCCTCCCAATACCGTCCCACTTTATCGCCAAAGGTCACCAGATCTCGCAATTGAAATTTCAAATAATAGAACAGGTCCGTGCTCCTAGACGAGGGGGAGACAGAGTACGCCTCCTGAAGAAACGGGAGGCGTACTGGATACATGAGTTACAGACCCTCTCACCGAAGGGTCTGAACAGAGAATATGATCTATACTCGTTTATCTAAGAATGTGTTACCTATATACACCTATAGGTTGCTATTGGGTAGGCAACATAAAACGTCAAACTCTATTGATAATCTCACGTTAACCTTATCCATGTGGGCTTATACTCTTATGATTTGTATGCCTTACTAACTCTCCTATATATGATTATTCTCCTGATTATGTAGTACTCTCTTGTATCTCTCCGGTATGATATGTACTGTATGTGCGGTCTAAGTATAATGAACTAACTCTGATTTCCTTTATTACAGAGTCGTTTATATTGATTCTCTCGTCTAGAACCCACACCTTTGGACCCCTTACCCGACTGCATTCCAGCACCCTTTATTTTTCCTACTTCTTCTTCTTTATTTTCCTTTATGTAATTTACTATTTGTAATAAATATCTCGCATTCACAATTCGCTTTACTTCCTCTTTTTTTCTTTATATGGCATTTTAGCATTATACATACACAGTGTACCTCTTCCTATATAGACAGGTCCTTTAAGATTATATCTCCTGATATGACATTTCTTTAACCAACTGATACATTCAACTCTAATCTAGTTAAGCATAGCAGATTAATACATTTGAATACAACATGTCCACTTAGCGCTCACATATTGTCTTTTAACACAGTAGATTATAACTTATGACACATAACTATTTGACATGTGCTCAGTGCTAGCTTATTTGAGTACTAAGTGGTACACAGCGGCTGTTCTCTTTGATACAGTGGGCTAGGGCTTATGACATAAACTTGTATGACGCTCACAGAGCGCCAAGCCCAATGGAACGCATAGTGGAACGCAAGACGCCACTTCCGGTGACGTCACACGCCACCACCCCGCCCTCCTCTTCCTTTTAAGGCGCAGAGCAGCGCGGTCTCTTCAGCTGACAAGAGGTGGATGCCGCATCAGATGGAAGAGACCTGCGCCCCTGCCTGCTAGCCCAGCAAGTAAGTACTGCCACCAATGCTTAACCACTTAGGGGATACCTGACCGACTATTGCTTTATAATACCCACACTGCCACTAATGCTTATGGTACTAAACAATATGCAACTTTTTAACTAACTTACTTGGTCACTTATACAGTGTTCACACTGATACCAATATATATAGCCTATTACATTATTTGGATTATATGTATTATGCAGCCACGCTTTGTAGGTATATAATCCTGCATAGGCAAATCTAGGACCTTTGTTATATCCAGTGTGAGCCATATTGACCCTGATAACAAATACTGGATTATACCATACTATAATATACAGAGAGTAGAATGAAATACAACAGGGTGTATTTACACCACATTACATATATTCTTAATATGGTACATCCTCTAACATTTCAGGTCATTTGGGAGCCATTCTGGCCCATTGCCCTGGATCACAATTGTGATAATGTGAGTCTTCCATTTTACCACCCTTTCTATTCACACTTATCCATATGATCACTAATCACTTATAATCCTATATCCTAGGCCTTAACTAGTAATTACCATTCAGGAACGCACAAAATAACGAAACTATAAGAGGAACTCTCTTCCACTAAGGTATTTAGTGGTCAGCATCTAATATATGATTTAAAACATACTCGGTGATACCTTACCTAGTACAATATAGGATTACACAAACGAAATAGTACTTTGTCTTTCTCCTAGGCAAACTGCCTCTCATTCACACTATTCCCTCGCCACAAGCAGTCGGGTAAGTATTGGAACTGCTCTTTATCACATCTTTAATACACCCTCTACTTAATAGATTGAATTCACCATGGATGTTCTCCTCTTTGTTATTTTGCTCTGGATAGATCCATTGGACATAGGAATGTATATATGTATATAAGAAGAAAAAATCTTTTTCTCTTTTTTGTTGTGCTTTAAGTTATGTTTCTATTCTCTAAATTGTAATATATTGTAATATACTCTATGTTGCTATCAGATTGAGGAAGGCCCTTGTTGGACCGAAACGTCTCTATCTGTTTTTTGACTGCAATAAATCTGGAATTTCTCGTCTATAAGTTGAGTGCCAAGTTTATCTATTCACTGTATACTGGTTGGGAAACCTACTTGTGCACCATCACGGTAGTGCTGCGATATATTTTCACCAAACAGTGGTTTATGACCACATATGAGGTATCTGTGTACTCAGGAGAAATTGCTCAACACATTTTAGGATCCATTTTATCCTGTTACCCATGTAAAAATGAAAAAATGGATGCTAAAAGAAAATTTTTGTTGGAAAAATTAAAATGTCCATTTTTTCCTTCCACGTTGCTTTAGTTCATGTGAAGCACCTGAAGGGTTAATAATCTTCTTGAATGTGGTTTTGAGTAGCTTGAGGGGTGAAGTTTTTATAATGGTGTAATTTTTGGGTATTTTCTGCCATATAGACCCCTCAAAGTGACTTCAAATGTGAGGTGGTCCCTAAAAAAAATGGTTTTGTAAATTTTGTTGTAAAAATGAGAAATCGCTGCTCAACTTTTAACCCTTATAACTTCCTAATAAAAAAAAAAAATTGTTTCCAAAATTGTGCTGATGTAAAGTAGACATGTGGGAAATGTTATTTAGTAACTATTTTGTGTCACATAACTCTCTGGTTTAACAGAATAAAAATTCAAAATTTTCGCAAAATTTCCATTTTTTTCACAAATAAACGCAAAAATTATCGACCTAAATTTACCACTGACATGAAGCCCAATATGTCACGAAAAAACAATCTCAGAATCGCTAGGATCCGTTGAAGCGTTCCTGAGTTATTACCTCATAAAGGGACACTGGTCAGAATTGCAAACAATGGCAAGGTCTTTAAGGTCAAAATAGGCTGGGTCATGAAGGGGTTAATGGAAAGTTGAGTGGAAGGAAAAAGTGTGGTAGAAAAAGGTGTACAAGAAACCAGGATAACCGCAGCTTTGAAAGTATTGTTAAGATTAGGCCATTTACAAATTTGGGAGAGATTCACAAGGAGTGGACTGCTGCTATTCCCATGTAGGAAGGAGTGTAGTAGACTATGCCATTACAGACATAGACCTGGCAAATATTGTTGCCTTCATAGTCACCCCACAAACGCACCTGACAGATACCAGCCAACTTCTTCTGTACATGGAATCTACAAAGAAATCAACAGAGAAGCCTCAGCAGAGTGGCCTCTTCAACCTGCCTCCATCCTATAAATGGTCCAAAACGTCGTCAATAGAATATAAAGAGTATAACAAAAATAATGGAGGAAGTAAGATGGTCTTCGGAGGGATATTATATATATATATATATATTATATATATAATATATATATATATATATATATATATATAAATAAAACAAGTCAAAATGATGCTCAGTAGTGTGTGTGGCCTCCATGTGCCTGTATGACCTCCCTACAACGACTGGGCATGCTGCTGATGAGGCGGCGGATGGTCTCCTGAGGGATCTCCTCCTAGACCAGGACTAAAGCATCCGCCAACTCCTGGACAGTCTGTGGTGCAACGTGACGTTTGGTGGATGGAGCGAGACATGATGTCACAGATGTGCTCAATCGGTTTCAGGTCTGAGGAACAGGCGGGCCAGTCCATAGCTTCAATGCCTTCATCTTGCAGGAACTGCTGACACACTCCAGCCACGAGGTTTGGCATTGTCCTGCATTAGGAGGGACCCAGGGCCAACCGCACCAGCATATGGTCTCACAAGGGGTCTGAGGATCTCAGCAGTTCTTCCTGCAAGATGAAGGCATTAAAGTTATGGACTGGCCCGCCCGTTCCCCAGACCTGAATCTGATTGAGCACATCTGGAACATCATGTCTCGCTCCATCCACCAATGTCACGTTGCACCACAGACTGTCCAGTAGTTGGCGGATGCTTTAGTCCAGGTCTGGGAGGAGATCCCTCAGGAGACCATCTGCCGCCTTATCAGGAGCATGCCCAGGCGTTGTAGGGAGGTCATACAGGCACGTGGAGGCCACACACACTACTGAGCATCATTTTGACTTGTTTTAAGGACATTACATATATACACTATATATATATATATATATATATATATATATATATATATATATATATATATACACTATATATATATATACTAGATGGTGGCCCGATTCTAACACATAGGGTATTCTAGAATATGTATGTAGTTTATTTTTGAAGATTTAAGAATAATGCAATGAATACACAGGATTTTCCGGGTAAAATATATTACATTATCATTAAATGTTATTGCTCATAGAACTTAATACAACTGAACGAAATTATTAAACAGATCATCAAAATTTGAGGCTACTGGGGTGTATATAGAGGCTGCTGCTGCTGGGGTTATATAGAGGCTGCTGCTGCTGGGGTATATGCCGAGGCTGCTGCTGCTGCTGGGGTATATGCCGAGGCTGCTGCTGGGGTATATGCCGAGGCTGCTGCTGAGGTATATGCCGAGCTTGCTGCTGCTGGGATATATATAGAGGCTACTGCTGGTGGGGTTTACGTGGAGGCCGCCGGTCGTCTCCCGGCTGCGTCACTGCTGACCTCCATGCGGCAGGAGATGACCCGCGGCTACCCGCCGCCGCTGATCTCCCGACGATAGAGGTAGCGTGCGTGGTTCAAATCCTGCGCCAATTCGCAGCCGCACTGCGACTGTCGCTGATTGGTCACACCCGGCCAGATGCGACCAATCAGCGACGCGGGATTTCCGTTACAGACAGACAAAATTAGACGATTATATAGTAGATATACAGCTCTGGCAAAAATTAAGAGACCAAAGAGATCACTGCAAAATTTTCAGTTTGTCTGATTTTTGATTTTTCTCTTTATAGGTATAGGCTCTAATGCGATTACAGCCGCCGCTTTTATGAGCATGCCGCAGATTTGCAGTCTGCACCTTGCTTTCATTTTCATGTGGACTTTTTTTCTGCAATGTGTGAATGAGATTTTAAAGTCACGTGCATTGCTCTGTAAATTGTTGCAAATTTGCAATGTGGAATACGCACTGCAAATCTGTAGTTTGTGAACCTGGCCTCAGACTTCTGGTATGCATTCTTAGGTATTATTTATTAATTCTCCATAAGTGTCCTTTTTGCCTTCTTGAAAAGGACCTGTAACCAAATTTTTCACATTTTTTATTCAATTAATTTTGCTTTTCCGTTGTGGAGATACTAACAATTCAAGTGGGTATTAGCAGAGAGATTTCATTGGTGGGTGTGTACTACGTCCTCTCTCTATAATAATAAAAAAAAATATCAGAAGTATTGCACTCCTGAATGCATGTTCGCTGTGTCCAAATTGCTGCCGTCTATTGAACACTGGTGAATCCGCATGTGTTCACTGAACTGTGCGGATTCACCATGTCCAATACAATGTATGGATGAGATTTCTGTTTCTGGGACTAGCGTCTCCACAAGAGAAATAGACATGCTGCGGTCTGGAAAGACACGCCACATGTCCTTCCCCGTGGGTGGTCTGCAAGTGCCTGTGAACGCATGGTGCGCATGGGATTTCTTGAAAT
Source organism: Oophaga sylvatica (assembly GCA_033576555.1). Classification (NCBI taxonomy): domain Eukaryota; kingdom Metazoa; phylum Chordata; class Amphibia; order Anura; family Dendrobatidae; genus Oophaga; species Oophaga sylvatica. The sequence continues at coordinate 397,767,212 of JARQOD010000001.1, forward strand.
CCCATCCCCTGTGCTGTAACATCTGGCCGCTGCGAGTTTGACCCTGCCTAAATACTAGGGATGAGCGCTTACCGAATAAGCTGCAGAGGGAACCCTGTTTCGTGGATCACCCCGGCTGATCAACTGTTCGGCTCCACAGCTGTATGTCCCCAGTCCCGCATGCTCGGTGCCTCGGAGTGATCCTCGACTCTGCCCTCTCTTTCAAGCCATATGTCCAAACCCTTGCCTCCTCCTGCCGTCTCAAACTCAAAAATATTTCCCGGATCCGTGCATTCCTTGACCATGAAACTACAAAAACACTAGTGCATGCCCTCATCATCTCCCGCCTCGACTACTGCAACCTCCTACTCTCTGGCCTTCCCTCTAGCACTCTGGCACCACTCCAATCCATCCTGCACTCTGCTGCCCGACTAATACACCTGTCTCCCCGTTATTCCCCAGCCTCTCCTCTCTGCCAAGCCCTTCATTGGCTTCCTATCGTCCAGAGGCTTCAGTTCAAAACCCTAACCATGACCTACAAAGCCAACCACAATCTGTGTCCTCCATACATCTGTGACATGGTCTCCCGGTACATACCCACACGCAACCTTCGATCCTCTCAAGATCTCCTTCTCTACTCTCCCTTTATCTCTTCTTCCCACAACCGCATACAAGACTTCTCCCGTGCCTCTCCCATACTCTGGAACTCTCTACCCCAACACATCAGACTCGCGTCTACCATGGAAACCTTCAAAAAGAACCTGAAGACCTACCTCTTCCGACAAGCCTACAACCTGCAGTGATCCTCAGTCTACTGAGCCACCACACGACCAGCTCTACCCTCTCCTAGTGTATCCTCACCCATCCCTGTAGACTGTGAGCCCTTGCGGGCAGGGTCCTCTCTCCTTCTGTACTTGTGTGTGCCTTGTATTGCTCATGTATACTGTACTTGTCTATATTTGCCCCTCTTCACATGTAAAGCGCCATGGAATAAATGGCGCTATAGAAATGTATAATAATAATAATAATAGGTATATTTTTGAGTAAAGTGTAAATTGCTCTTTTATTCTATAAACTACTGACATGTCTCAGAATTTCCAAGCAATAAATTTTGTATTTATTTTCAGAAAATGAGAAATGGTCAAAATAAAAAAATGCAGTGCTTGCAAACCTCAAATAATGCTAAGAAAACAAGGTCATAATCATTTAGAAACAACAATACTAATGTTTTAACTCAAGAAGAGTTCAGATATCAATATTTTGTGGAATAACCATGATTTTTAATCACAGCTTTCATGCGTCTTGGCATGCTTTACACCAGTCTTTAACACTGCTTTTGGGTGACCTTATGCCACTCCTGGTACAAAAATGTAAGCAGTTCTTCTTTGTTTGATGGCTTGTGACTATCCATGTTTCTATTGATTACATTCCAGAGGTTTTCAATGGGGTTCAGGTCTGGAGATTGGGTTGGCCATGACAGGGATTTGATGTGGTGGTCCTTCATCTACACATTGATTGACCTAGCTGTGTGGCATGGCACATTGTCCTGCTGGAAAAAACAGTCATCAGAGTTCGGGAACATTGCCTGAGCAATGTATGCGGCTTGATTCATACATCCTTCGCAAAGATTAACCTGCCCAATTCCAGCCTTGCTGAAGAATCCCCAGATCATCACTGATCCTCCACCAAATTTTACAGTGGGTGCAAGACACTGTGGCTTGTACGCCTCTCCAGGTCTCCGTCTAACTATTAGACGACCAGGTGTTGGGCAAAGCTGAAAATTAGACTCAGAGAAGATTACCTTACTCCAGTCTTCTATGGTCCAATCCTTAAGGTCTTTGGCAAACTTCAGCCTGGCTCTCCTTAGCTTCTCATTGATGAAAAGCTTTTTTCTAGCTTTACATGACTTGAGCCCTGCCTCTAGGAGCCTGTTACGAACTGTTCTTGCCATGTACTTCACCCCAGCTGCCATTTGCTATTCCTTTTGTAGGTCACTTGATGCAGTTGCTGAGCGAGATTTGAATAAGATGACGGTGATCCCGGTCAGTGGAGAGTCGTTTTCGCCCTCTGCCTGTCTGTAGCTTTGTTGTCCCAAATGTCTGCTGCTTGACCTTGTTGTAGAAAATAACTCCTTGCTATAGATGCTTCATTATTATTACTATGCTTCATTATTGCTATCAATCTGACAATTGATCTGCTTCATCCTCAGGTATGTCTACTTGCTGCAATCCATCACCATCACCCATCTTTCCTGATCCCACTCACCCTGTATCTGTCTGCTATTCCTGGTATGTGCACTGGCTGCAATCCCATCCTATGTCTGCAATTACTGCTTTTTTTGTGTGTTTTTTCCCCCTGCATGTTTTCTCACCTTAATTCCTTGATGCTAACACACAGTTGGGTTTAAAGGTACTGCCACACTACACAATCCCGCTAGCGATCTCGTTAGCGTCGCATACTAATGAGATCGCTAGCGGGATTGTTTCTATATCGCTAGTAGCTACCTAACTTAGCGATGTCGTTAAGGACGCTATCGCGGTTAGCGATCTCCTTAACGACTTTAGCGGTACAAAAGTACCGCTAAATCGCTAAGAAAAGGTGCTACACTTAGCGATTATACTTACCCAGCGGGAGCGCCGGCGATAAAATAGGGTCCGGAACAATTCCAGCGACGAGCGAGATCACAGCAGGATCTCAGCAGGGAGCTCGTCGCTGGTAGATGCCGCACACTACAACATCGCTAACGGGATCGCTAAATAGTGACGTTTTTTAGCGATCCCGTTAGCGATGTTGTTTAGTGTGGCATACCCTTAACTGTCTATTTGGAAATGACAATTTCCCCTTGCATTTTCCCTTCTGACTTCTAATTAATCCCGTCCTGTGTCTATGATCAGTCTCCTTGCTGCCCCTCCCTCCTTATCACACCTGGCCTATTTCAAGTCCTCTTAGCTTGTTATAAATTCAGACTGTCAGGTCTGTTTTGACCTTGGTCTGTCTATAGAAGGATACAGCAGAAATATGCCAGAAGTGAACAGAAGGTACGCCTAACCTTCGTTATTAAATGTACTACGTTTCTTCCTCTTTCCTCCACACTTACTCTCATCATGCTGACATACGCTCTAACAGTTTTGGCTCCATTACTCTTCACTCTCCTTCGCTATCCACAAACCCCAGCACCCTCTAACCAAGTAATAATCTCTCCTTTCCTCTTGCTTCCCCACCTGACCTACTCCGCTGACCTGCTTCTTAACCTCAGATCTCTACTAATAAAGCACAAAACAAGCCGCACACTCTCTTTCTCCCACCTGCTCTCTCTCTGCTTCTCCTCACTGCTGGCGACATATCTCCCAATCTTGGACCCCTACAGCTCATAACTCCTATTATTACCCACTCCTATCGCTCCCAACCCAATACAAACACCTGAAATCTTGCCCACCTCAAATCCGTGCCCTTGACGCCCACCACCCTGCTCCCTCTCTCTAGATCACTCTGGAGTGCCCGCTCCATATGTAATAAACTCCACGTGATTCACGACCTCTTTGCCTCTCGTAATCTTTACTTCCTGGGCCTCAAAGAAACATGGCTGACACGCTCCGACACTGCCTCCGCTGCTGTGCTGTGTTATGGCGGCCTCCACTTCACCCACACTCCTCGCCCTGGCAACAGACATGGCGGAGGGGTGGGTTTTCTCCTATCTACTAACTGCACCTTTAATCCAATCCCACCTCTTCCCTCACTAATACTCCCCTCTTTTGAAGTCCACTTTGTCCGCATCTTCTCTCCCTCCAACGTCTAAGTGGCTGTCATACACCGACCTCCAGGCCCGACCACTGCCTTTATTGACCAATTCTCCACCTAGCTTCTTAACTTTCTCTCTGCTGACATTACCACCACCATCATGGGTGACTTCAACATCCCCATTGACACCCACCAGTCAACAGCCTCCAAACTCCTGTCACTTACTTTCTCTTTTGGACTTACCCAGTGGTCCTCCTCAGCCACTCACACAGACGGACACACATTAGACCAGTCTCTACTCCCTATCTAACTTCACAACCTCCCCTTTCTCCCTATCTGACCACCATCTACTCATGGTCTCATCCCTGTTCTCCTCACCTGTCACCCATGTCCAGCAACATTCACAACCCCGCAGAAACCTCGCACATCTAGACACCCACACGCTCTGACTCTGTTCTACTACTGGCATCCATATCCTCACTCCATGACACAGTGCCACTAGTTTCTACAATGCCACTCTTGCATCAGCCATCGACTCGGTCGCCCCTGTCATGCATGGCAGAGTGCGACAAATCAATAGACAACCCTGGCACAATAGCATCACTAAAAAGCTTCGGCAAGTATCCAGAATTGCAGAACGGCGTTGGAAGAAAACGCATTCGCAACATGATTTCACTGCACTCAAACAAGCAACACTCGCATTCAAATCAGCTCTCACCTCTGCTAAACAGACCTACTTTACATCCCTTGTATCTTCCTTTTCCCATAACCCCAATCAATTATTCAACACTTTTAACTCCCTCCTCCGCCCACCACTGCCCCCTCCGACTTCCCTAATCTCTGCCGAGGACTTTGCCAGCCACTTGAACAATAAGATAGACCAAACAAGGCAAGTCTTTGCTGTGCGACCACCACAACCCCTTTGTATGCCTGACCAATGCCATAACCCCATAACTTCCCTCTCCAAAATCACTGAAGAAGAGCTTGCTCATCTTCTCTCCAAATCACACCTCACCACTTGTGCACTTGACCCCATCCCACCTCCTCCCTAACCTCACCACTACACTTGTCCCATCCCTAACCCATCTCTTCAACCTACCACTAACTTCTGGTACCTTCCCTTTTGCTTTCAAACATGCCACAAATCGCACATATCCTCAAAAAGTCATCCCTTGACCCGAGCGCTATGTCCAGCTATAGCCCCATATCTTTGCTCCCATTTGCTTCCAAACTCCTTGAGCAGCACATCCTCACTAAACTTTCCTCTCACTTTGCATCTAACTTGCTCTTTGATAATCTACAATCTGGCTTCAGTCCCCACCATTCCACTAAGACTGCTCTGACCAAAATTACGAACGACTTACAGCCAAAGCTAACAGACAATTCTCTATACTCCTCCTTCTAGACCTGTCCTCTGCCTTCAACACAGTTGACCACTGCCTTCTACCACAGATCCTCTCTTCCTTTGGTGTCAAAGACCTTGCCCTATCCTGAATCTCCTCATACCTTACCAACCACACATTTAGCGTTTCCTACTCCCACACTACCTCCTCACTTCGCCCCCTGTTGGTGTCCCTCAAGGCTCTGTCCTAGGACCCCTTCTCTTCTCAATCTATACCCTTGGCCTGGGACAACTCAAAGTCTTATGGCTTCCAGTACCATCTATATGCTGATGACAATCAGATCTACCTCTCTGGCCCAGATATCACCTCTCTCCTCTCCAGAATCCCAGAGTGTCTATCAGCCATATCCTCCTTCTTCTCCTCTCACTTCCTCAAACTCAATGTGGACAAATCTGAACTAATTATCTCTCCTCCATCTCACATAACTTCCCTACCTGATCTATCTATCACAATAAATGAATTCACACTTTCCCCTGTCCCGGTAACCGCTGCCTCGGAGTAACCCTTGACTCTGCCCTGTCCTTCAAACCGCACATCCAAGCTCTCGCCACCTCCTGTCGCCTCCAGCTCATAAATATTTCCAGAATCAGTCCTTTCCTCAACCCTCACTCGTTATGCATGCCCTAATCATCTCCCGCCTCGACTACTGCAACATCCTCCTCTGTGGCCTACCTTCTAACACTCTCGCACTCCTCCAGTTCGTCCTTAACTCTGCTGCCCGACTAATTAATCTCTCTCCTTGCTACACTCCTGCTTCCCCTCTTTGCAAATCCCTTCACTGGCTCCCAATTTCCCAGCATATCCAGTTTAAACTACTAACACTGACCTACAAAGCCATTCATAACCTTTCTCCTCCGTATATTTCCGAACTAATCTCCCAATATTTTCCCTCACGTAATCTCCGGTCCTCCCAACACCTCCTTCTCTTCTCCACGCTTATTCGCTATTCACCCAATCGCCTCAAAGACTTCTCCCGAATATCCCCCATCCTCTGAAATTCTGTGCCCCAAACACGTCCGGTTATCCACCACATTTGGCTCCTTCAGACGGAACCTGAAAACTCACCTCTTAAGGAAAGCTTGCAGCCTGCAATGACGCGGCCACCTCAACACCATTGGAGCTACTGCAAACCCGACCTTCTGTCTCCTTCCCCATAATCCTATAGAATGTAAGCCCGCAAGGGCAGGGTCCTCTTCCCTCTGTACCAGTCTGTCATTGTTAGTCTTGTTTACTGTAAATTATATTTGTATTTTGATGTAACCCCTTCTCATGTACAACACCATGGAATTAATGGTGCTATATAAATAAATAATAATAATAGACTGCAGTCTTAGAAATTTTAAGGATGGAGGCAACATGACGCTCACTGTATCCCTCTGCTAGTAAAGCCAGAATTGAGCCCTTCTTTTCCTCACTCAAGACTTTTCTTTTCAAACTCCTTCTGCATGATTAAAAGTTATTTTTCCATTCCTTTTACTTTTGGGATATTACTAGCACTTGCTTTGCCATCCAGCTTGTCCTATTGCAAGAGGATTGTGAACACCACAGCAGTGTTTTTAATACTTTCCTTCGTTAAATAAGATTTGGTTCAAGTGATCACCTAATCAGAAGCACATTAAGTAGAATGAGGTGTACTCTGGTTGGAATTCAACTGACACTGGAATGGAATGGCTGTCAGACATGTAGAGAAGCTGATTTTTATAAAACTCTGTAGTGGTCTCTTAATTTTTGCCAGAGTTGTATATAATTATATATATATATATATAAAGAGAGAGAGAGAGAGAGAGAGAGAGAGAGAGAGAGAGAGAGAGAGAGAGAGAGAGAGAGAGCCAGGAGGACAATGAGGTGCAAAAGGCTGAGATGTGGAGAGTGGTCAGCACATAGCCAAGGGTCAGAAAGCCGAAGCTAGCGGTACAGTACAAATGGGGCAGACGGGTGTGAAGTAAGGATAGAGAGAGAGAGAGAGAGAGAGAGAGAGAGAGAGAGAGAGAGAGAGAGACATATCTCTATCTAATTTCCAAATTGGGCGGAACCCCAAATAAACCCTCACTGGAAGACCATAAAATTTTATTTTAATTAATAGAAATGAAAGTTAAGTATATACAAAGGGTATAAAACGTTTTGTCCCTAATCTGTCTCAGAAGTCTGAAGTTATTTTATGCAGTATTCCTGCTTTATATTTATAAAGTGTATAGCACCCGTATGCTATTACATATTGGCAGAATAGGACAACAAATTTTAGCACCAGCATCCCCCCCCAACATGTTTCACCGTGCTAGTGGTGTCATCAGGGGATGGGGCATAGGCTTCAAGTGGCCAAAGAAAAACAGATCAATGGTTGGTTTTACAGAGAATTTAAAAGCCATACGGAAGACCTTGAGAACAGCCTTAAACAAGATACACAGAGACCATAACCACAAGGACCTGAGGGATGTATACGACATTATAAAAAGGCAATACAAAACCATCCTCAAGAGGAAGAAACAGCATTACATCTCCACCAAACTTAACCAACTCAAAGACAACTCCTGAGAAGTATAGAACCTCATAAGTACAAAAAGCAAAAAAAGCAACATCCATATCCAAAATGGCAATATCTGGCTTCACTACTTCAGAGACCTCTACAAACACATCCCAAAGGAAGGACTAAGCCAAAAATAGAAAACCATAATGGCAAAACTAAAGGCAATGCAGAAGAAAGTCAAAAATTTGCAAAACCCTCTGGATACAACAATCACATTACAGAAGGTAATGTCTTCCATAAGGTGTAAAAAAGCCAGTGGCCCAGATGGAATCCCACCAGAAATGCTGAAGTACAACCCCAGAAATACAGGCAGCAATGGTTAAATTGTTCACTATTGTGCTGAGTGCTGGCTACTTCCCTTGTACCTGAAATCAGGGCCTCATCACACCAACCCACAAGAGTGGGGACAGATACAACCCTGCCAACTACAGAGGTATCTGTGTCAGCAGCAACCTGGGAAAACGGTTTAACAGCATCCTGGACAAAGAGAGCGGTGTGAGATCAGCGGCCCAAAGTCATTTAACCCTTTCAATAGCGCCCTTCAGTGCCCACTTTGCCCATTTTTGTGCCAGTTTTATAACTTTTTTACCTTTTCTTTGTAGTATTCACATCAGGGCTATTTGCTGCATTGTATTTTATTATTGTAACGGTATATTTTTGTCGTTAAACCTGTAAAAAAAAACATAAAAAAAAGAAATTGCTGAATAAGAAAGTAGATGAATAAGAAACCAACTTCAGCATCGTACACAAGTTTTACCTGTGAAAACTGTCATTGTAAAACTGTCCATATTTGCTTTTAATTGTGCTCCAAATGCGATTTCCCCCATGGGGTCATAAAGTCTTGTGTACAACAGCACCAAGGTCATGTTTACACGATACGCTTGCATTTCATTTTTTTGTTTGCAAAAGTCCATTACGTTTTTACTTATTGCTGCAGAATTTCTCATTGCTACAGAATGAGTTAACAAAGAATCTAAGAAACCCGTGAGCTCTGTCTTTCTTTCCTGAGCTCCTCTTGGCTTATTTATGACCACAGACTACTTCAACACTGAATATGTTGGAAATTGAGGAGCCTGAATAAGTCAAATGGTGAAATGTATCATGAGAGGCGTGAATTCTGACTCCACACTGTGTGCAGACACTTCCACCTTCCATTTAACACACAGGTTGAAATACGCCTTTTCCTGAGATACAGATGACAAGCCCCGCCACTGACCACACGCTGTGACACTTTATTACTGTGACTGCCACCTGTAAGGATTAGTGCCACACTGCTGCCACTAGAACAATGGCGCAGGACATTATTGTGCCAAGATCAGAGCTCATTCGGGAAACAATAGCCGGTTCCCTTAGAGGGACACAACTCTTCCCTGCATAGCAGGGGCAATCCAATAAAACTGTGCAGGACAGGCAGCTCCAGGGCCACGCAGTGACTATCCCACAGCGCAATGGCATGTTCTGGTCTCATTAATAGCATTATAACAGGCAGGCAGCAGAGGGCGCCCTGCAGAGAGCGCAGCCAGTGAGCTCAATAGAGGAGCCAGTGACTATGGCAACAGTGCTTCCCCCGCCCTCTGCAGGTGATGCTGGGGTACTACACCCAAATTAAGAGACCACTGCACAGTTTTATAAAAATCCGCTTCTCTACATGTCTGACAGCCATTCCATTCCAGTGTCAGTTGAATTCCAAACAGACTACACCTCATTCTACTTAATGTGCTTCTGATAAGGTGATCACCTGAACCAAATCTTATTTAACGAAGGAAAGTATAAAAAACACTGCTGTGGTGTTCACAATCCTCTTGCAATAGGACAAGCTGGATGGCAAAGCAAGTGCTAGTAATATCCCAAAATTAATAGGAATGAAAAAATAATTTTTAACCATGCCAAAGGAGTTGAAAAGAAAAGTCTTGAGTGAGAAAAAGAAGGGCTTAATTCTGGCTTTTACTAGCAGAGGGATACAGTGAGCGTCATGTTGCCTCCATCCTTAAAATTTCTAAGACGGCTATCCATTACAACAAGGTCAAGCAGCAGACATTGGGGACAACAAAGCTACAGACTGGCAGAGGGAGAAAACGACTCTCCACTGACCGGGATGGCCGTCATCTTATTAGAATGTCACTTAGCAACTACAGGATGACATCACGTGGCCTACAAAGGAATGGCAAATGGCAGCTGGGGTAAAGTGCATGGCAAGAACAGTTCATAACAGGCTCTTAGAGGCAGGGCTCAAGTCATGTAAAGCTAGAAAAAAGCCTTTCATCAATGAGAAGCAAAGAAGAGCCAGGCTGAAGTTTGCCAAAGACCATAAGGATTGGACCATAGAGAACTGGAGTAAGGTAATCTTCTCTGATGAGTCTAATTTTCAGCTTTGCACAGCACCTGGTCTTCTAATGGTTACACAGAGACCTGGAGAGGCGTACAAGCCATAGTGTCTTGCACCCACTGTGAAATTTTGTTGAGGATCGGTGATGATCTGGGGATGCTTTAGCAGAGTTGGAATTGGGCAGGTTAATCTTTGTGAAGGACGTATGACTCAAGCCGCATACAAGGTTATCCTGGAAAAACAGTTAATTCCTTCTGCTCAGGCAATGTTCCCCAACTCTGAGGACTGGTTTTTCCAGCAGGACAATGCGCCATGCCACACAGCTAGGTCAATCAATGTGTGAAGGACCACCACATCAAATCCCTGTCATGACCAGCCCAATCTCCAGACCTGAACCCCATTGAAAACCTCTGGAATGTAATCAAGAGGAAGATGGATAGTCACAAGCCATCAAACAAAGAAGAACTGCTTAAATTTTTGTACCAGGAGTGGCATAAGGTCATCCAAAAGCAGTGTCAAACACTGATGGAAAGCATGCCAAGACTCATGAAAGCTGTGATTAAAAATCATGGTTATTCCACAAAATATTGATTTCTGAACTCTTCCTGAGTTAAAACAAAAAATTGTTGTTTCTAAATGACTATGAACTTGCTTTCTTAGCATTATTTGAGGTCTGCAAGCACTCCATTTTTTTTATTTTGTCCATTTCTCATTTTCTGAAAATAAATACAACTTCTATTGCTTGGAAATTCGGAGACATGTCAGTAGTTTATAGAATAAAAGAGCAATTTACATTTTACTCAAAAATATACCTATAAAGAGAAAAATCAACACTGCAACATTTTCAGTTTGTGTGTGTGTATATGTATATATATATATATATATATATATATATATATATATATATATATATATGTACACACATACATAAATACATACCATATACTTGATCATAGTCAGACTATTGACACCATTTTTGAGATTCTAAAAGGCGAAAAAAAATTATGTATACACATACATTTAATAATAAATAATTGATATACTCTAAATGTAGCACACAGCAAGACAGACATTACATATAACCTGCCCCTAAAAGAACCCTATTATAAACAATTTAGGGCAGTGTGGTTCTTACATCAACATTTGTAAATGATCATATAACACACAAATTGTTTTTAACAGGGTTCTTTTAGGGGGAGGTTATATGTAATGTCTGTCTTGCTGTGTGAAACATTTAATAATAAAGAATTGATATAATCTAAATGTATGTGTATACATATTGATTTTTTTTTCTCACAACAGCTTGAATCTTCGCTGCTCAAGACACTGCCTTGTGCTCACTGGTTGGTTATGGTAACATACAACCTCCAGGATCCATAAGCTCTTCTATACTTTTCCTGTGGAGTTCACCACATTATACAGTCATGCTTAAAGAGCTGTTCCTGGGAAAACTTCAACAGGCAATTGCATAAACAACAAGACATAGTATTCACGATATCCATCCATTAACAGCTGGCACAGCAAACTGATCAGTAGTTGCCAGCTCCGCCGGATGTCATCATTGCACAATGTGGCGGCTATCTGAAGGACAGCAGCTCCGAGCATATCCACTACACCAGCTATGACGCTGTGCTGCCCCGCCACCTCCACATCTGGTGCCGCCGATGCTGTGGGTGGCAGGACGCAGAACCACCACCAATAAGGATCAGCATTATGCCGGTATCCTGCTGTAATGCTGCTGCTATGCAGGAAAATGCAAGCGCCACTAGATGGCAATAGAGTGGAGGGAGGACCTCACACAGCAAGAGCAGACCTGCAGTGCAGCAGCGAGGCTGCCACCAAGTGGCAGCAGAATAGTTAAACAAGCTGGGTCAAATCCTAGACTATAGCACAGTACCAAAGAAATAAACAAAACACAGAGTCAGATGCAAGCGAAATGGGTCAGTACCGGACAGGAACAGATATGTCAAAGACAAGAGACAAACAGCAGGTCTGGGTCCAAGCCGAGTCTAATACCAAAGAGTCCTAAACATGAAAGGGAAACACTGAGTCGGAACGGGGAGTGGGGAACAAAACAGACACGGACAAAGTCAGAAACCGCAGGAGCACAAATCAGGGTACTACCAGAGTCAGATACTCACGCCGTAGGCAGAAAATATAACTGACATGGGCTGCAGGATACAGCAGGAAGAAATAGCAAACCTGAATCCAAAATGAGACCAGGCAAAGTTAACCCTTGACATGATCAGCCCGGGAAAAGGGCAGACAGGACTCAAAACTTGGACTGGATCATGACACCTGCCACACCCTATGTATGTCTGAGGGTGTGGCATATGAGAGTATTCCGATATTTTGTTCCCATAGACTTACATTGGATTTCAGGTATCGGAACCGGGTTTCGGTATCGGAATGCTCAACCCTATGTCTGACACACTTATTCCTACCTGAGGCAGATGTAGAAGGACCTGCACAGAGGGGTTTTGTTTTTTTTATAGACATATTTGTCATCCGATGGAATCTGCTCCAAACTGTGCACAGAGCCGTGCTAGGACACGAGGCGCGTAGCGGACATATGGAGGCTTCTCTCTGGTCGTGGAGGACAAGACGCTGCTCCAATGAACGCAAGATTTGTCTGGCCGTATTAAGCCCTGTTCCCACAGCAAATCTGCTCCAAAATTCTCCACAAAAACGCTCCCTATTTATTTGTACAAGAAGTCCACTTTGCAATTTTTTTTTTATTCAACAGGATTTCAATAACATCGTGTTGAAAAAAGAAGTGCAGTCACTTTATTACGTCCATAAAGCAGATCCAAAGCAAGCACTGCAAAAATTACCTCACAAAGCGCGTCAGGAAAGAAAACCTCCTCAAAAAACGGACCGTTACTGAAGCGGTTTCAGCTAGAAAAACTTTCTCTGCCTCAGAAAAGTCTGTATGAACATATCCCTAAACAACATCTGGTCACTGTCTGCAGCCTCAAGAGACCAGGCGCACGGGCCCCCGCGCTGCCGCTGGAGACCATCTGCCTCCCCAGCGTACGGGACCCCAGCAGACGGGGGAAAAAAATTAAACTTTGAAAAAATGTTCAATCTTTCTGTATTGAGAACATACACGGGTCATAAGATCAGGAACTTGAAGAACGGCAACCCTTAAAGTGTGCTAAATGAGAAGCAACTTGGCAAAAAAAAGGAAGAAAAATCCCATGAAAGCATTTGGGGTGGGGGGTATATTAAGCCCCTTTTTTTCTCCAACAGAATATTGTGCAGCTCGCCAGCGTCCTCTGTGGTTTTTACTCGTTTTAGCATGGTGGTGGACTGTCTGCCTCCCTGGCACACCGGGCCCCCGAGCTGCCAATGGGGACCATCTGCCTCCCCGACACACGGACCCCGCACTGGGATGGAGACCATCTGCCTCCCCGGCCCCCGCAATGCGATGGGGACCACCTACCTCCCTGGCACAAGAGCTTTGCGCTGCGATGGGAAACATCTGCTTCATGAAGCAGGAGAAGGAGGCGCTTCCATCTAAAGTGTCCAAATGGAGCTGAAGGGGTAAGGTTTCTCCTTGTGGAGAGTGACATACCAGCTCTGGCGTGTCAAGGTAAGGAGGCTTATTCGCCGTGCAATGCTCCTCAGGGAAATTTAATATGCAAATTGCCTCTTCAAAAAAGGAGGACTTGTACTCTATAGCGCCACCTATTGGAAGTAGCGATCCTACAAGTCACAATCAACCCTTTAACGAGTCTTGTAATATGACTTAGGATAAAAGCCAAATCAGTATCTCCATTTGCAGACACGGTGTTTCGGACTATTGGTCCTCGTCAGTGCAAAGTAGGAGAGATCTAAAAAAAAGTCAGAAGTCACAAGTTACGGCAATATTACAATTCACAATATTTTTCAAAAAAGCAGAAAAATTAGATTGTCATTATCATGGTGAATCCAAGTCTGATTTGTCAGAAGCAGTGGAAGATGATGGTGCTGGCAGGCGTGCCAAGCTCATTGATTGTCTGCAGCCTTGTCAATGTGATGTCAGTGCTGCAGACAAACAGACTCCTGGGGACTCAGCGCTGGACCCAGGAGAGGTGAGAAAAGCAGATTGTTTACATGACCAGAGAACAGGGCTTTCCTAAAACCAGAAAACCCTTTAACCCCTTCATGACCCAGCCTATTTTGACCTTAATGACCTGGCCATTTTTTGCAATTCTGACCAGTGTCCCTTTATGAGGTAATAATTCAGGAACGCTTCAACGGATTCTAGCGATTCTGAGATTGTTTTTTCGTGACATATTGGGCTTCATGTCAGTGGTAAATTTAGGTCAATAATTTTTGCGTTTATTTGTGAAAAAATTGGAAATTTGGTGAAAATTTTGAAAATTTTGCAATATTCAAATTTTGAGTTTTTATTCTGTTAAACCAGAGAGTTATGTGACACAAAATAGTTAATAAATAACATTTTCCACATATCTACTTTACATCAGCACAATTTTGGAAACAAATTTTTTTTTGTTAGGAAGTTATAAGGGTTAAAAGTTGACCAGCGATTTCTAATTTTTACAACAAAATTTACAAAACCATTTTTTTTAGGGACCACCTCACATTTGAAGTCAGTTTGAGGGTCTATATGGCTGAAAATACCAAAAAGTGACACCACTCTAAAAACTGCACCACTCAAACTGATCAAAACCACATTCAAGAAGTTTATTAACCCTTCAGGTGCTTCATAGGAGCTGAAGCAACGTGGAAGGAAAAAATGAACATTCAACTTTTTAGTCACAAAAATGGTCATTTACAAACAATTTTTTTATTTTTACAAGGGTAAAAGGAGAAAATGGACAGATAAAGTTGTTTTGCAATTTCTCCTGAGTACACCGACACCCCATATGTGGGGGAAAACCACTGTCTGGGCGCATGGCTGGGCTCGGAAGGGAAGAAGCGCCATTTGACTTTTTCAAACCAAAATTGGCTGCAATCGAGATTGGACGCCATGTCGCGTTTGGAGAGGCCCTGATGTGCCTAAACAGTGGAAAACCCCTACAAGTGAACCCATTTTAGAAACTAGACCCCCTAAGGAACTTATCTAGATCTGTGGTGAGCACTTTGAACCCCCAAGTGCTTCACAAAACTTTATAACGAAGAGCCGTAAAATTAAAAAATCATTTTTTCCACAAAAATGATCTTTTCACCCAATTTTTTATTTTCCCAAGGGTAACTAAACCCCAAAAGTTATTGTGCAATTTGTCCTGAGCACACTGATACCCCATATGTGGGGGTAAACCACTGTTTGGGTGAATGGCAGAGCTTGGAAGGGAAGGAGCACCGTTTGACCTTTTCAACACAGAATTAGCTGGACGCCATGTCGTATTTGGAGAGCCCCTGATGTGCCTAAACAGTGGAAACCCCCCACAAATGACACTATTTTGGAAACTAGACCACTCAAGGAACTTATCTAGATGTGTGGTGAGAACTTTGAACCCCCAGGTGTTTCACTAAAGTTTATAACGCCCGAGCATGAAAATAAAAAAAATCATTTTTTCCACAAACATGATCTTTTAGTCCCCAATTTTTTATTTTCTCAAGAGTAACAGGAGAACTTGGACCCCAAAAGTTGTTCAATTTGTCCTGAGTACACTGATACCCCATATGTGGGAGAAACTACAGTGTGGGCACATGACGGGGCTCGGAAGAGAAGCAGTGACGTTTTGTAATGCAGACTTTGATGGAATATTCTGCGGGTGTCATGTTGCATTTTCAGAGCCACTGATGTGCCTAAACAGTAGAAACCCCACACAAGTGACCCCATTTTGGAAACTAGACCACCCAAGGAGCTTATCTAGATGTGTGGTGAGCATTTTGAACCCCCAAGTGCTTCACAGAAGTTTATAACGCAGAGCCGTGAAAATAAAAAATCATTTGTTTTCTACAAAAATTATATTTAGCCCCCAATTTTTTATTTTCCCCAAGGGTAACAGGAGAAATTAGAACGCCAAAGTTGTTGTGCAATTTCTCCTGAGTACGCTGATGCCTCATATGTTGGGGTAAACCACTGTTTGGGCACACGTCGGGGCTTGGAAGGGAGGGAGCATTGTTTGAATTTTTTAACGCAAAATTGGCTGGAATCAATGGTGGCGCCATGTCGCGTTTGGGGAGCCCCTGATGTGCCTAAACAGAGGAAACCCATCAATTCTAACTCCAACCCTAACCCCAACACACCCCTAACCCTAATCCCAACCCTAACCCCAACACACCCCTAACTCTAATTTTAACCCTAATTCCAACCTCAACCCTAATTCCAACCCCAACCCCAGGGTGGATAAAAATCAATGATTTTTTTAAAAAATCAAAAAATCGGATTTTTTTGATTTAAATCGGATTTTTTTGATTTAAATCAGATTTTTTGATTTAAATCGGATTTTTTTCAATAAACTGCTTTTTGAGGAAAATATTTTACCATCCAAAGGTTCTTCCATCATGAGATAAAGCTGAGTTGTTTAACTCAGTAGAATAAAGACTGTATATGTGTAACATTCACAATGCCATGCTCTTCCAGAGGTTTCTGTAGGATTAGTGGGCAGTTTCTCTCGTATATTATCACATTGATGATGAAGATGATGAAGATGACGACGAGTGAGCTACAGAGGACAGCAGGGACAGTAGTATTTAAGTTTTTCATGTGTCGGCTGGGCTGACAGTCTAAGTTTCTTAAAATATATATATATTTTGTTTAGCCAAATTAGTTAACAAACATGGATGTTTGTTTAAGCAAATAACTTATGCTGTAATGTTGTTATTGTTTCAGTTGAATAAATCTATTTAAATTGTTATTAAGGTCAGGATTATTTTTCTCCTTCCTAAGTACAACAGAACAGTGGTGTCCAAATATGAATGATTAACCCACTAAACTGGGGAGAAAAAAGTAATATAAAAAGTGATTCTAAAAATCTTCATCTACTTGCATGTTAAAGTAGCAAGAACTACTGCCGGTGATCGAGAAATAAAATCTGAAAAATAATTTTAAAATGTTTGGTATTTCCACTTTTAAGCACTAGGCAGAGCAGCTGCTGAAATATAAACTGCTAGCTCGTATTGCGACAGTAGTAAATGCAGGCGGGGTCTGATCACGTGTGACTTCTCTCCTCCGTTACTAGGTGTTTGTAATAACAGAGGATGTAGTTTAGGCTCACAGAGCGGAGCCATTGCGGAGCCATTTTGTTGGGGACTGCCAGTGATACTGACAAGTAGGCTGTCACTGAGGATGACCGGCAGCATCTATTCTGTTAGTTCATGCTGCTCGCTGTATTATAAACTGAGCACAGATACGTGGAGAGTATCACACACTGGGATTATTCACAGCACATGACACACTGCATGTATCTAGATACAGGGCTGAGTGTAGTGTATCGCATTATGGGATTAGATACACCGGTCTGGGGCATATCGCGCATGATGAAATTAGATACACCGGTCTGGGGCGTATCGCACATGATGAAATTAGATATACCGTCTGGTAGAAACTTTGATTTAAATCACTGATTTAAATCAAGCCTTACTGACTTGTGATTTAAATCGTGATTTAAATCGTGATTTAAATCAGTTTGATTTAAATCAAATCCACCCTGCCCAACCCTAACCCTAATTCCAACCCTAACCCTAATTCCAACCCTAATTCTAACCCTAATGGAAAAATAAAATAAATATATTCTTTATTTCAATATTTGTCCCTACCTATGGGGGTGATAAAGGGGGGGGGGGGTTTATTTACTATTTTTTTAATTTGATCACTGTGATAGGGTCTATGTACCTGGAGTGAATGAATGAATCTGCTGGCCGGCAGATTCGGAGGGCGCACTGCACATGCGCCCACCATTTTGGAAGATTGCAGCGCCCATCACTGATGACGGCGGGACACCGGGCCTCGGAAAGTACAAGGGGGAGGTAAGGGGGGGATCGGAAGGCGAGGGGGAGCGGAGAGAAGGGGAGGGGAAGCAGATAATGACGACGGAGGCAGATCGCCGCAGTCAGTCGGTGGCAGATCGCCCCGTCAGTCGGTGGGGGGGGGTCAGATTAGTGTCTCCAGCCACGGCCGATGCTATTTCAGCATCGGCCATGGCTGGATTGTAATATTTCACCAAGTTTCATTGGTGAAATATTACTATCGCTCTGATTGGCTGATGAAAGTGAAACAGCCAATCAGAGCGATCGTAGCCATGGGGGGGCAAAGCCACCCCCGCGGGGTGAAGCACAAAGCCTCCTGTGCCTGCTGGTTGGGTGACCTTTCAGTGACCCCGGTCACCCGACCCGCAGGAACGCGATCCCACCATGACGCATATGTTGCGTCACAGGTCGGGAAGGCACAGGATTTCATGACGCATATGCTGCGTCACAGGTCGGGAAGGGGTTAAAAAGCAACTCTGAGCATTACGCAACACAAGGTGTACAACACCCCAAAATACAAGAGGGGACATTATGAAAGCACAAAGGATCACTGAGGAGATGAGAAGATACATTGTACATAGGGTCTGCAGAAGCCTGAACACTAGCGCCACCACCTGGTACACTGTTAGCGCAGGACTTATGCAAAGTGCAGGCAAAGCCTCCTGCTCACAGTGACCAGATCCATCACTGTACTGTAGACTGAGAGCTGTTGTACCACTACCCAACACTGCAAGCAATGAGAAAACATTATAGGAGGAGGAGCCCCCTGGCCGCCTACAGAGGAGGCATATGAGCACAGCAAAAGGCTCCTATGACAAAGGGCAAAGCAGAATCAGTAACAAACAAGTCGGGGCCCCACACACAGGGGCCATACCTGCAGACACACACACAGACATATGGGAGCCCAACTTAGGCCCCATACACACATCAGTGTTTTGCCGTCAGTCACATACCGTTGGCTCGACGGATCCGTCACAAATTGTGAAAAACTGATGTGACGGATTCGTTTTTTCGACGGATCCGACTAGCGGATCCGTCGAAATAACGCATCCTTTGCATAAGTTTTTTCATTCATTTCTTCTGTTTTTCAAAAACGCCCAATGGGAGACTCCCAAACGTTATGGTCCCTCTCTAGGCTATTAATTTCTGCCCTCAGTCACTGTCTTGCCCTCTCTGGCAGAGAAAATTGCGCGGGAGCTCACGCCAGTTTTTTCCGTGAATTAATACTTTAATTTGACACCTATAGCTCCAAAATTTTACACACACACACTACTAACATTATTAGTGAGGGACATATAAAAAAATAACAGATATGCAATGGTTTACTGTATGTAAACCATGTCTCATATCCTGTCGGGTTCTGTAATGATTTTACATAAGTCGACAAATCAATTATCGGCTATTCTGCTACCTATATCTCTTATGAAATATATATATATATATATATATATATATATATATATGTCTCACTGTATATATGTTTTCACGAATATTTGAGGCAGGTTTATATACTTTTCCTACTTGGGGGCTGGCCAATTGGATCCGAGCATGCTCAGTTAAAAAAAACGGAATCCGTTGCCGGATTCTATCATTTGACAGCTTCCATTCTAGCAAACAACGGACAGCAACGTACACAAAAAACGTTCCTTTGTCCGTTGTCTTCGGCCGCCGGATAAACAATATTTCGACAGATCCGGCGAACGGCGGATGAAACGTGAGGCCATCCGTCGCTAATACAAGTCAATGAAAAAAAAAACGGATCAGTCGGCATCAGTCGCCGGATCAATTTTTTTCTAAATTTGACGGATTAAGACTGATAGCAAAAAAATGATGTGTGAAAGGGGCCATACAGACACACAGATACAATGTCCCATGTGAGCAGAGACTGACACTGCTACCCTGCGATCTGCAGAAGAAGCCGCTGCCGCCCGCCACTCTGGTCTGGTCACCCTGGCAGCACAGGCAGTAATTAAGCATCAGATGCAGAATAGTCACCAACATCTGATCTCCTCAATAATGCACCTAAGTGTTGGTGCCATGCTAAGTCACCAAAATACAAGCCGGGTCCAGCCACTAGCACCTATCTGATCACTGCGATGGTAAAGTTACGGCTCAGACCCTCAGCAGCAGAATCAACGTTGAGACTGCGGACCCCCACATACTGGAGTGTATATAATCGCTCAGCACTGCGTCACACATGATTAGAAGAACAGGGCGGTGTCTCCAGCTTTACATCTAAAGAAGTGAGATGAATAAACCTTAACGGTAATACCACACTCGTCCTGTAAACAAGTGTGGCACTGTTCTCAGTATACACACGCCATGTTTCCCTAATCCTAGGAGATCCTTTAGGCTCCAGTTCAGATTTGCAGTGCAATAGAAAAAAAATGCAAATATACATGGCTATTAGAGAATGCTGGGAGTTGTAGTCAGGAAACAGCCAGGGAGCCACAGATCACAGAACACTGACTAGAGATTTGGAGGAAACCAGTGAGGACCGTGACCTGGGCAGCGGCCAGATGAGGATGGTGTCTGCATCATACCTGGGGTCTCAAGTCCTAGTGCAGGGGGCCTCTCCAGAGCTGCGCTCACACATCTGCTCACATTAAAGCACACACAACTTCCTTCCTGTACAGCAACAACAGGTTCCTCTTTGTCAACTGCAACAAAACCACAAACACCCAGAGCAGAGGAGAAATCAGGGAGAAGGAGGGTGCCATTACTGACCTCATCGGACACCAAATACAGCGCAATACCGAGCACAGCTGCATCCAGCTCACCGCTGCCCCCGTGGGTCTCATCACTCTTCATATACCACAGAGATACAGCAGAACAACACAGGAGCCAACACATGAGAAGGCAGAATATATGCAAAGTCCCAAACGGCAGCGTCACCTCACAATCTCATGGGATAAGCAGTGGACACCGCATCCACACCACTGGGGCCGTGCTTCCTATATACTGAGGACATTTTGTCCCTACTCAGCAGCCCTCCACATACGGGACCTAGTAGTGAACATAGGAGAGGGTATCTCTATTTTCACAGTACATATACGGTACTTTGATGAAGGTCACATTCTGATCGAAACGTCAGTGTATGTACCATTTCATAATTAAATCACTTTGGATATTTTTTCATCCGCTGGTGTGCCGAGTTTTTTCTATATTTGACACAGGGTTAGAACCCTACTCGCGCACCCTCCCTTTACGGTTGTGCTTGAACGTTGTGATACACCAAACGGCAGCATCACCTCACAATCTCCCCCGCGTACACGGCGTCACCTCACAATCTCCCCCCGCGTAACCTCACAATCTCCCCCCGCGTACACGGCGTCACCTCACAATCTCCCCCCGCGTACACGGCGTCACCTCACAATCTCCCCCCGCGTACACGGCGTCACCTCACAATCTCCCCCCGCGTACACACTGTCACCCCACAATCTCCCCCGAGTACACAGTGTCACCCCACAATCTCCCCCGAGTACACAGTGTCACCCCACAATCTCCCCCGAGTACACAGTGTCACCCCACAATCTCCCCCGAGTACACAGTGTCACCCCACAATCTCCCCACACATACACAGCATCACCTCACAATCTCCCCCCGTGTACACAGTGTCACCCCACAATCTCCCCCGAGTACACAGTGTCACCCCACAATCTCCCCCGAGTACACAGTGTCACCCCACAATCTCCCCCGAGTACACAGTGTCACCCCACAATCTCCCCACACGTACACAGCGTCACCTCACAATCTCACCCGCGTACACAGCGTCACCTCACAATCTCCCCCCGTGTACACAGCGTCGCCTAACAATCTCCCCCGCATACACAGCGTCGCCTCACAATCTCCCCCGCATACACAGCGTCGCCTCACAATCTCCCCCCGTGTACACACTGTCACCCCACAATCTCCCCCGAGTACACAGTGTCACCCCACAATATCCCCCGAGTACACAGTGTCACCCCACAATCTCCCCACACGTACACAGCGTCACCTCACAATCTCCCCCGCGTACACAGCGTCACCTCACAATCTCCCCCCGTGTACACAGCGTCGCCTAACAATCTCCCCCGCATACACAGCGTTGCCTCACAATCTCCCCCGCATACACAGCGTCGCCTCACAATCTCCCCCGCGTACACAGCGTCACCTCACAATCTCCCCCGCGTACACAGCGTCACCTCACATCTCCCCCCGCGTACACAGTCACTTCACAATCTCCCCCCCGCATACACATTATCACCCCACAATCTCCCCCTGAGTACACACTGTCACCTCAATCTTCCCCCCGCATAGTCACCTCACAATCTCCCCCCGTGTACACAGTCACCTCACAATCTCCCACCGCGTACAGTCACCTCACAATCTCCCACCGCGTACACAGTCACCTCACAATCTACCCCTGCGTACACACTGTCACCTCAATCTCCCCCTGCGTACTGTCAACTCAATCTCCCCCGCGTAGTCACCTCACAATCTCCCCCCGCGTACAGTCACCTCACAATCTCGCCCGCGTACAGTGTCTCCCCACAATCTCCCCCGCGTACACACTGTCACCTCAATCTCCCCCGCGTACACACTGTCACCACACAATCTCCCCCGCATACACACTGTCACCACACAATCTCACCCGCGTAGTGTCACCCCACAATCTCCCCCGCATACACACTGTCACCACACAATCTCCCCCGCGTAGTGTCACCCCACAATCTCCCCCCGCGTACACACTGTCACCACACAATCTCCCCTCGCGTAGACACTGTCACCACACAATCTCCCCCCACGTACACACTGTCACCACACAATCTCCCCCCACGTACACACTGTCACCACACAATCTCCCCCGCGTACACAGTCACCTCACAATCTCCCACCGCGTACACAGTCACCCCACAATCTCCCCCCGCGTACACACTGTCACCACACAATCTCCCCCCGCGTAGACACTGTCACCACACAATCTCCCCCGCGTACACACTGTCACCACACAATCTCCCCCGCGTACACCCTGTCACCACACAATCTCCCCCCGCGTACACAGTCACCTCACAATCTCCCACCGCGTACAGTCACCTCACAATCTACCCCTGCGTACACACTGTCACCTCATAATCTCCCCCGCGTACACTGTCAATTCAATCTCCCCCGCGTACAGTCACCTCACAATCTCACCCCGCGTACAGTCACTTCACAATCTCGCCCGAGTACACACGGTCACCTCACAATCTCCCCCGCGTACAGTGTCACCCCACAATCTCCCCCCGCATACACACTGTCACCACACAATCTCCCCCGCGTACACTGTCACCACACAATCTCCCCTCGCGTAGACACTGTCACCACACAATCTCCCCCACGTACACACTGTCACCACACAATCTCCCCCCACGTACACACTGTCACCACACAATCTCCCCCGCGTACACAGTCACCTCACAATCTCCCACCGTGTACACAGTCACCCCACAATCTCCCCCCGCGTACACACTGTTACCACACAATCTCCCCCCGCGTAGACACTGTCACCACACAATCTCCCCCGCGTACACACTGTCACCACACAATCTCCCCCCACGTACACACTGTCACCACACAATCTCCCCGCGTACACAGTCACCTCACAATCTCCCACCGCGTACACAGTCACCCCACAATCTCCCCCCGCGTACACACTGTCACCACACAATCTCCCCCCGCGTAGACACTGTCACCACACAATCTCCCCCGCGTACACACTGTCACCACACAATCTCCCCCGCGTACACCCTGTCACCACACAATCTCCCCCCGCGTACACAGTCACCTCACAATCTCCCACCGCGTACAGTCACCTCACAATCTACCCCTGCGTACACACTGTCACCTCATAATCTCCCCCGCGTACACTGTCAATTCAATCTCCCCCGCGTACAGTCACCTCACAATCTCACCCCGCGTACAGTCACTTCACAATCTCGCCCGAGTACACACGGTCACCTCACAATCTCCCCCGCGTACAGTGTCACCCCACAATCTCCCCCCCTCCAACACTGTCACCACACAATCTCCCCCGCGTACAGTGTCACCCCACAATCTCCCCCCGCGTACACACTGTCACCCCACAATCTCCCCCTGCGTACACACTGTCACCACACAATCTCCCCCCGCGTAGACACTGTCACCACACAATTGCCCCCCACGTACACACTGTCACCACACAATCTCCCCCGCGTACACCCTGTCACCACAATCTCCCCCCGCATACAGTCACCTCACAATCTCCCACCGCGTACAGTCACCTCACAATCTACCCCTGAGTACACACTGTCACCTCATAATCTCCCCCGCGTACACTGTCAATTCAATCTCCCCCGGGTACAGTCACCTCACAATCTCCCCCCGCGTAGTCACCCCACAATCTGCCCCCGCGTACACACGGTCACCTCACAATCTGCCCCCGCGTACACACTGTCACCTCACAATCTCCCCCCGCGTACAGTCACTTCACAATCTCCCCGAGTAGTGTCACCCCACAATCTCCCCCCGCGTACACACTGTCACCTCACAATCTCCCCCCGCGTACACACTGTCACCTCACAATCTCCCCCCGCGTACAGTCACCTCACAATCTCCCCCCCGCGTAGAGTCACCACACAATCTCCCCCATATACACAGTGTCACCTTAGAATCCCCCCATAAACAGTGACTCCCCCATATACAGTGTCATCTCAGAATCACCTCATACACAGTCACACCACAGTCTCCCACATATATACAAACAGTGTCACCTCAGAGTCTCCCCGTACGCACATTCACTTCAGTACCCCACTATTGTGACACAGACCTCACATTACCAGCCTCACCTGTCTTTCCATATCGGTAACTGTCAAAGAGACTGCAGCTATGGCAACTTAAACCTGCCGCCTAACTCAGGAAGAGGAACGTGACCCGGCTACAACTCTCAGCGTTAAGGCTGCCGGGAAGTGTAGTGCGCAACACATACGCTACACAGCACAACGATGAGAAAAAAACTACATTTCCCGGCATGCGTCGCTGACAAAGCAGTGAACGCAATGAGGGCGGAGCAAGAAGACTAGGCGGCAGGATTGGCGGCGAGATAAAGAAACTACGCCTACCTAATCAAATACTAACCCATTCATTACCGGAAGGAAATGTCTGACTGAAGAAGAAAGTATATTAAGTGTCAATAATGATACCATAATTACTAATTATATAATGATTACATCACAGGGACTGATTATCTCCTCTATATAATGACTGATTATATCCCTCTATATAATGACTGATTATATCTCCTCTATATAATGACTGATTATATCTCCAAGATATAATGACTGATTATATCTCCTCTATATAATGACTGATTATATCCCTCTATATAATGACTGATTATATTCCTCTATATAATGACTGATTATATCTCCTCTATATAATGACTGATTATATCCCTCTATATAATGACTGATTATATCTCCTCTATATAATGACTGATTATATCTCCTCTATATAATGACTAATTATATCTCCTCTATATAATGACTGATTATATCCCGCTATATAATGACTGATTATATCCCTCTATATAATGACTGATTATATCTCCTCTATATAATGACTGATTATATCTCCTCTATATAATGACTGATTATATCTCCTCTATATAATGACTGATTATATCCCTCTATATAATGACTGATTATATCTCCTCTATATAATGACTGATTATATCCCTCTATATAATGACTGATTATATCTCCTCTATATAATGACTGATTATATCTCCTCTATATAATGACTGATTATATCTCCTCTATATAATGACTGATTATATCCCTCTATATAATGACTGATTATATTCCTCTATATAATGACTGATTATATCTCCTCTATATAATGACTGATTATATCCCTCTATATAATGACTGATTATATCTCCTCTATATAATGACTGATTATATCTCCTCTATATAATGACTGATTATATCTCCTCTATATAATGACTGATTATATCCCTCTATATAATGACTGATTATATTCCTCTATATAATGACTGATTATATCCCTCTATATAATGACTGATTATATTCCTCTATATAATGACTGATTATATCTCCTCTATATAATGACTGATTATATCTCCTCTATATAATGACTGATTATATCTCCTCTATATAATGACTGATTATATCTCCTCTATATAATGACTGATTATATCTCCTCTATATAATGACTGATTATATCCCTCTATATAATGACTGATTATATCTCCTCTATATAATGACTGATTATATCTCCTCTATATAATGACTGATTATATCTCCTCTATATAATGACTGATTATATCCCTCTATATAATGACTGATTATATTCCTCTATATAATGACTGATTATATCCCTCTATATAATGACTGATTATATTCCTCTATATAATGACTAATTATATCTCCTCTATATAATGACTGATTATATCCCGCTATATAATGACTGATTATATCTCCTCTATATAATGACTGATTATATCTCCTCTATATAATGACTGATTATATCTCCTCTATATAATGACTGATTATATCCCTCTATATAATGACTGATTATATCCCTCTATATAATGACTGATTATATCTCCTCTATATAATGACTGATTATATCTCCTCTATATAATGACTGATTATATCTCCTCTATATAATGACTGATTATATCCCTCTATATAATGACTGATTATATCCCTCTATATAATGACTGATTATATCCCTCTATATAATGACTGATTATATCCCTCTATATAATGACTGATTATATCCCTCTATATAATGACTGATTATATCTCCTCTATATAATGACTGATTATATCCCTCTATATAATGACTGATTATATCTCCTCTATATATGACTGATTATATCTCCTCTATATAATGACTGATTATATCTCCTCTATATAATGACTGATTATATCTCCTCTATATACTGACTGATTATATTCCTCTATATAATGACTGATTATATCCTCTATATAATGACTGATTATATCCCTCTATATAATGACTGATTATTCTCCTCTATATAATGATGATTATCCTCTATATAATGACTGATTATATCTCCTCTATTATAATGACTGATTATATCCCTCTAATAATGACTGATTATATCCCTCTATATAATGACTGATTATATCTCCTCTATATAATGACTGATTATATCCCTCTATATATGACTATATATATTTCCTCTATATAATGACTGATTATATCCCTCTATATAAGACTGATTATATCCCTCTATATAATGACTGATTATATCCCTCTATATAATGACTGATTATATCTCCTCTATATAATGACTGATTATATCCCTCTATTAATGACTGATTATATCTCCTCTATATAATGACTGATTATATCCCTCATATAAGACTGATTATATCCCTCTATATAATGACTGATTATATCTCCTCTATATAATGACTGATTATATTCCTCTATATAATGACTGATTTATCCCTCTATATAATACTGATATATCTCCTCTATATAATGACTGATTAATCTCCTCTATATAATGACTGATTATATCCCTCTATAAATGACTGATTATATCCCTCTATATAATGACTGATTATATCCCCTATATAATGACTGATTATATCCCTCTATATAATGATGATTATATCCCTCTATATAATGACTGATTATATCCCTCTATATAATGACTGATTATATCCCTCTATATAATGACTGATTATATCTCCTCTATATAATGACTGATTATATCTCCTCTATAAATGACTGATTTATCCCCTATATAATGACTGATTATATCCCTCTATATAATGACTGATTATATCCTCTATATAATGACTGAATTATATCCTCTATATAATGACTGTTATATCCCTCTATATAATGACTGATTATATTCCTCTATATAATGACTGATTATATCTCCTCTATATATACTGATTTATACTCCTCTATATAATGACTGTTATATCCCTCTATATAATGATGTTATATCCCTCTAAAAGTATATCCTCTATAAATACTGATTATATCTCCTCTATATAATGACTGATAACCCTCATATAATGACTGATTATATCTCCTCTATATAATACGATATATCCCTCTATAAATACTATTATATCCCTCTATATATGATGATTATATCTCCTCTATATAATGACTGATTATATCCCTCTATATAATGACGATTATATCTCTCTATATATACTGATTATATTCCTCTATATAATGATGATTATATCCCTCTATATAATGACTGATTATATCCCTCTATATAATGACTGATTATACTCCTCTATATAATGACTGATTATATCCCTCTATATAATACTGATTATATCCCTCTATATAATGACTGATTATATCCCTCTATATAATGACTATTATATCCCTCTATATAAAGACTGATTATATCTCCTCTATAAAATACTGATTATATCCCTCTATATAATGACTGATTATATCCCTCTATATAATGACTGATTATATCTCCTCTATATAATACTGATTATATCCTCTATATAATGACTGATTATATCTCTCTATATAATGACTGATTATATCTCCTCTATATAATGATATTATATCTCCTCTATATAATGACTGATTATATCTCCTCTATATAATGACTGATTATATCCCTCATATAAGACTGATTATATCCCTCTATATAATGACTGATTATATCCCTCTATATAATGACTGATTATATCCTATTAATGATGTTATCCTCTATATAATGACTGATTATATCTCCTCTATATAATGACTGATTATATCCCTCTATATAATGACTGATTATATCCCTCTATATAATGACTGATTATATCTCTCTATATAATGACTGATTATATCCCTTATATAATGACTGATTATATTCCTCTATATAATGACTGATTATATCCTTATATAATGACTGATTATATCCCTCTATATAATGACTGATTATACTCCTCTATATAATGACTGATTATACTCCTCTATATAATGACTGATTATATCCTCTCTATATAATGACTGATTATATCTCCTATATAATGACTGATTATTCCCTCTATATAATGACTGATTATATCTCCTCTATATAATGACTGATTATATCCCTCTATATAATGACTGATTATATCCCTCTATATATATGATACCTTTGATGATTATATCCCTCTATATAAATGACTGATATATCCCTCTATATAATGACTGATTATATCCCTCTTATAATGACTGATTATATCTCCTTATATAATGACTGTTTATAATCTCCTTATATAATGACTGATTATATCCCTCTATATATGACTGATTATATATCCTCTATATAATGACTGATTATATCTCCATATATAAATGACTGATTATATCTCCTCATATAATGACTGATTATACTCCTCTATATAATGACTGATTATATCCCTCTATATAATGACTGATTATATCCCTCTATATAATGACTGATTATATCCCTCTATATAATGACTGATTATATCCTCTATATAATGACTGATTATATCCCTCTATATAATGACTGATTAATTTCCTCTATAAATGACTGATTATATCTCCTCTATATAATGACTGATTATATCCTCTATATAATGACTGATTATATCCCTCTATATAATGACTGATTATATCTCCTCTATATAATGACTGATTATATCTCCTCTATATAATGACTGATTATTCCTCTATATAATGACTAGTTATATCCTCTATATAATGACTGATATATCCCTATATAATGACTGATTATATCCCTCTATATAATGACTGATTATATCCCTCTTTTATAATGACTGATTATATCTCCTCTATATAATGACTGATTATATCCTAATGATGTTCCTTTAAATGATA
>JARQOD010000001.1:397797090-397844518 GCA_033576555.1 Oophaga sylvatica
GAATGGTCTTGGAACGTCTAAGACAAAATCATCTTTACATCAAACTTGAAAAGTGTGAATTCCATAGGACCGAAATTCAATTTCTGGGGTATGTACTGTCTACACAAGGAATTAGTATGGATGGAAGCAAGACCCAAGCCATCAAGGATTGGCCAAGTCCTAGAAATGTGAAGGAGGTGCAGCGCTTCATCGGGTTTGCCAACTTCTATAGACGTTTCATTAGGAATTTCTCTGAGGTAGTGTCACCTATCACCCAACTTACCCGGAAAGAGTCTAGGTTCTCCTGGACTCCCCAAGCCCAGGAAGCATTTTCCCGTCTAAAAGATAAATTTACCACTGCACCTATCTTAGTACATCCCAACCCCGAACTTGCCTTCATAATAGAGGTGGATGCTTCAGACTGTGCCGTTGGAGCTATACTCTCTCAGAGAACAGGTGAGAAGAATGTCTTGCATCCCTGTGCCTTCTTTTCCCAGCAGTTGTCTTCAGCTGAGAGGAACTACGATGTGGGCAATAGAGAGTTGTTGGCCATTATTGCCGCCTTCAAAGAATGGAGAAACCTTCTTCAGGGAGCTGCACAGCAAATAGTCGTCCTGACAGACCATCGTAACCTTGAATTTATCAGGTCGGCTAAGTGCCTGACTCCTCGCCAGGCTCGCTGGAATCTTTTCTTAAACCAATTTAATTTTATCATTTCTTATAGACCAGGATCGCGCAATGGAAAGGCTGATGCACTCTCTAGGATTTATTCAGCAGAGACACATCCACTTACTCCTCCTAAGACTATTCTTCCTGACTCTAGATTCCTGGGAGTGATTCATAATCAAGACCTACTTAAGGACATCAAGGAAGCATACCATGCGGATTCCTTTTTGGCACAACCCCCAAGGGACGTAAGTCTTGTCTTTAAGAATGGTGTGTGGATTCAGGGAACGTCTGTATATTCCTGAAACAGTCAGATTAAGAGTATTGCAACTCATTCACGATTCCAAGATAGCTGGGCATAGAGGAATTCTAAAGACACAGGAATTTCTTTCTCGTTTCTTTTGGTGGCCCACTTGCAGGAAGGATGTTTTAAACTATGTACTTCATGTGAAGTCTGTGCAAGATGCAAAACACCTCGCTCCTCACCAACTGGTCTGTTGCAACCTCTTCCCACCCCGTCCCGCCCGTGGGGATCCATTTCTATGGACTTCATTGTGGAGTTACCAACCTCTCAAGGGAAGAACACCATTCTAGTGGTGGTTGATCGTTTAACAAAAGCAGCTCATTTTATCCCTTGTGTCGGCTTACCCACTGCAAGACAGACATCAGATTTGATGATTAAAATTGTGTTTCGCTTACATGGAGTACCAGATGAGGTTATTTCGGATCGAGGGGTGCAATTCACTTCAAGGTTTTGGCAAAATTTCTGTGCAGCATTGGACATTAAAGTGAACCTTTCTTCTGCTTTTCATCCTCAGACTAATGGACAGACGGAACGAACCAATCAGACCCTGGAGCAGTATCTTCGCTGCTTTATCTGCCACCTACAGGATGATTGGGTGGATCTACTTCCACTGGCTGAGTTCTCTTATAACAACTCTCAGAGCGCCTCCACTAAGCAGTCTCCTTTCTACTCCAATTTAGGTTATCATCCTAATATTCTTCCTCGATTTCCCATAGAAACGCCTTTGCCAGCAGTGGCTGAAAGAATCACGTCTTTACAAAAGAATATAGATCTTCTAAAGGGAAATCTGGAATTGGCTCAGGAAAGGTACAAGAAAGCCGCAGATAAATTTCGTAAACCTGCACCAGCTTTCAAGGTAGGAGACCTGGTCTGGCTGTCAACCAGAAATCTTAAGTTAAGAATTCCATCATCTAAGTTGGGACATAAATACATTGGACCTTATAAAATCAGTAAAATTATAAGTGCTGTCGCTTGTCGTCTTCAACTGCCCAGAACTATGAGAATCCACCCTGTCTTTCATGTATCTCTACTAAAGGCTGCGACACCCAATACGTTTCCTGGACGTTCTTCTCCTTGCCCTGACCCAGTGCTAGTCGATGGTCAGGAAGAATTTGTGGTGGAAAGGATTCTAGATTCCAGGTTGTATAGAAATCAGTTACAATATTTGATTAAATGGCAGGGCTACCCAGTGGAGGACAACTCATGGGAACCAGTCAATAACGTTAATGCTCCTCGCTTGCTCCGTCAGTTTCATCAGAGGTACCCACACAAGCCTGGTCTGAGGTCATCCGGAGGTTGTCCCTAAGAGGGGAGTAATGTAAGGTTCTGTGTACATGTTCCTGAAACTCAGTTTTTCCGTCAGCCATTTTACTTTCTGTCTTGCTGCAGCTGTCTTGCCCTCAGTCAATATGGAGTTTCCAGCTTGCATGTTCCCGCCCTGATTCTCTCCCTCTTGCTTCTTAAGCAGCCACAGCTGAGCAATCAGTGCTTCAGAATCAAGCCTGCAGTGTACCTGTGACCTGACTCCTGGAAGCCTTGGACCTTGTACTCCAGTTATTTCCTATTGTGGAACTTTGGAACACTCGTGGACTTTGGAACCTTGCTATTTGATAAATCCACGTTTGCATGGACTTATGGTAACAGAGAAGAGATCCTGAACCTGTTGTGGAGAGTGATTGCTGAGCTTAAGTTACTCTGGCCTGCTGTGTCTCCTGCTTTTGTATCTGCAAACTGTGTGACTATTATTGCCACTTGTATGAAGTAATACAAGACCTTCTATATCAAACCTGTGACTCCTGTGTTTTCATCGCACCCAAGCACAAGACACTATATGAACTGTACTCCTTACTTTACAGGTGTCTACAAACTTGGAATCAGTGAGTGGGCCTGTATAGAGGGCTACAGATACTCACTGTGCTGTTTGATGACATGGTGTGCATCACACGCAATATGGACCAGAGGAAGCGAAGGAAAGAGTTGTCTCAGGAGATTAGAAAGAAAATTATAGACAAACATGTTATAGGTGAAAGTTATAAGACATCTCCAAGCAGCTTGATGTTCCTGTGACTATAGTTGCACATATTATTCAGAAATGTAAGCTCCATGGGACTGTAGCCAACCTCCATGGACATGGCAGCAGGAAGAAAATTGATGACAAATCAAATAGACGGATAATACAAATGGTAACAAAAGAGCCTAGAAAAACTTCTAAACAGATTAAAGGTGAACTTCAAGCTCAAGGAACATCAGTGTCAGATCACACCATCCGCCGTTGTGTGAGCCAAAGTGGACTTCATGGGAGATTACAAAAGAGGACACCATTGTTGAAAAAAGATTATAAAAAAGCCAGACTGGAATTAGCCAAACTATATGTTGACAAGCCACAAAGCTTCTGGGAGAATGTCCTAAGGACAGATGAGACAAAAATTGATCTTTTTGGCAAGGCACATCAGCTCTATGTTCACAGATGGAAAAATGAAGAATATCAAGAAAAGAACACTGTCCCTACTGTGAAACATGGAGGAGGCGCTGTTATGTTCTGGGGCTGCTTTGCTGCATCTGGCATAGGGTGTCTAGAATCTGTGCAGGGTGCAATGAAATCTCAAGACTGTCAAGGGATTGTAGAGAGAAATGTGCTGCCCAGTGTCAGAAAGCTTGGTCTCAGTCGCAGGTCATGTGTCTTGCAACAGGATAATGACCCAAAACACACAGCTAAAAACACCCAAAAATGGCTAAGAGGAAAACATTGGACTGTTCTAAGTGGTCTCCTATGAGCCCTGACCTAAATCCTATGGGGCATCTTTGGAAAGAGCTGAAACATGCCATCTGGAAAAGGCAACCGTCAAACACGAGACAACTGGAGCAGTTTGCTCTTGAGGAGTGGGCCAAAATACCCGTCGAGAGGTGAGAAGTCTCATTGACAGTTACAGGAATCGTTTGATTGCAGTGATTGCCTCAAAAGGTTGTGCAACAAAATATTAAGTTAATGGTACCATCACTTCTGTCCAGGCCTATTTCATGAGTTTTATTTTTAATTCTGTGGAAGCATGGTTGAAAAGCAATGTCTGACTTTCATTTGTTCATTATCATAGATTTTTTAGTTATCACTTTTGTCAGATTCATGTTATTTCTGTCACCATTGTGGGTTATTTTGTCATTAAACGAGGGGTACCAGCAATTTTGACCACCTGTGTTGGATGTCACTTTGTGACTGCTGCGTTCAGCTTTGGTGTATTGAAAACATCTCTTTCCTCCATGAGAGATGTCACAAATATTTGAGACCGAGTTACAACCAAATGGAGAAATCTGAGCCCGAACTGGTACAGAAGAAAAGACGTTCTTTGTTCTTTAGAAATGAGAAGTAGCGCAGCTTCAGACGACTGTAGGGGACTGATGACAACCCCAGTTATGTAAGAACGGGGCTTATGCTGTAAGTCATGTGCTCCTGACAAAGATCAGATTGGAGGAGCACACGAGAGGCTGGGGGTGGCATGAGCGGCTGGGGGTGGCGGGAGAGGTTGGGGGTGGCTGCTGAGGCTGGGGGGGCACCACTCATTTCTAGCTGGGGACGGCGGTTTTGGAGCTTCTGAGTCGGCTCCATCTCTTTCCCGAAGAGAGAGATAAGTCAGCAGCAGCCTGTGTGATAACTCTACTCATCAGCAGCCTGCCAGGCACTGATAAGGAGCAGGAGATTGCTGGAAATTAAGGTGTTAACAGACCCTCATCCCAGAGAATGAGAAGGCTGAGGTTTGTGCGCCGCAGCCCCCAGTGTAGAGCATCTCTTATATTTCCGAAGGATATAGAAGACCCGTGAGCAAATGACACAATAAGGCCATGTTCACATGCGGCATAGAGTCTCTGGTCATCTTCTGCATTTAACAGATTAAGCAACATGGATGTAATTCAATGAAAAAATTACAATTCTGCTGAGCTGTGTTTTGTGATTTCCATATAGGCTGCCTGAAAAAAATACATAAAAAAAATCCCTGAAGAATCCCAGCATTTCTGCCGTAAAAACACATTAAGAAAAAAGACCTGCTTCATCTCTGCAGCAAAAAGCAAAAAAAATATAATTAATGGGAAAATGCATTTAAAAAATAGTAAAAAGGTGATAATCAGAGCAGATTGTGTATTTGGGGAAAAACGCGCACTATCCCACTTCGGAGCATTGTAATAAGGCCTAAAGCCCTGTTCAGATGACTCTGTCCGGTCAATGTGCTGCCTGGGTGCAGAATTCGGCCCCAGGAAGACGTGTACATGTGACGGCACACATGTAGTATGAACACGCTCATGAACAATGGCCGTCTGGACCAGGAATTGCGAGGAAAGCGGAAAAAACCCTGGAGGTCCCCGCACATTGGACCCTCGGTCCTGACTGCAGTTACCAGGAGAGGAGCCCGAAAATGCGCAAATTGCTGAATTATTAGTTCTCAATGCAATAACACTAATTACATGGCACCAATGGGAGCAATTTACGGCCAAGCCCATTGTACTGCAAAAGAAAATCACGTTCACTAGTATGAATTATAATATTATTATTATTTTTATGGGAGCTCTGCAGAATTAACCTCGGGACGGGTGGAATGTGAATGATGATTGGCATCTGGCCACGTCTTAAACATATAACAGAAATCTACACAACCTGTAAATAATTTTTAACAAAGCGGAAATGTCGATTCCTTTCATCTTGGCACATCTGGAGCGTTAGTGTGAACACTGACCACCAGGGGGCGCCCCATTCTAATGTATCAATGTGCATTAATGAGAGGGGCTGTATAATTGTGAGGTCCTGTAATGTGCCTGTGTGCTAATGATATTAATGTTCATCTAATCTTATTAATTAATGAACGGCAGAAACATGAGCATTTCTGTCACTTCATTAGAAAAATATTTAGAGTTGAGAGTTCTCAGTGGTTGATACCTTTTAATGGCTAACTGAAAAGATGGTAACAAATTGCAAGCTTTCGAGACTACTCAGGTCTCTTCATCAGGCTGAACTAATACAAAATCTGAAGAATCACATATTTATACACAAAAACACAGAAAAAATGCAATAGGTAAGACAAGTGTCTTACCTATTGCATTTTTTCTGTGTTTTTGTGTATAAATATGTGATTCTTCAGATTTTGTATTAGTTCAGCCTGATGAAGAGACCTGAGTAGTCTGGAAAGCTTGCAATTTGTTACCATCTTTTCAGTTAGCCATTAAAAGGTATCAACCACTGAGAACTCTCAACTCTAAATATTTTTCTATCTACTGGCTAACACGGTACAAAGATATACATCTTTACTGTGTCACTTCATTAGAAATTCAAACGTTTAGCTCTTGTGGAGCCTGGAAAGATGCCATGGAGAAAGGCAGACATGACTTCTAATAGAGGCACGTACGGCTGTAATCTCATTGCTTCACTTATGTCTTACAATAGTAAGAGGCAGGGGCCCACCTGACAGCGAGGGGCCCCAGTGCTGGTCCAGCGTAAGGGTGCATGTTCACACTAGGCACAATACAATTCTGCACACAACCGCAGCTAGACTGCGAACATACTGCAAACATACTGCGCATACTGCACACACATGATCACGGTCCTGCCATGCCCATGTTCACACCACATACACGATCACGGTCCTGCCATGCCCATGTTCACACCACACACACGATCACGGTCCTGCCATGCCCATGTTCACACCACATACACGATCACGGTCCTACCATGCCCATGTTCACACCACACACACGATCACGGTCCTGCCATGCCCATGTTCACACCACACACACGATCACGGTCCTGCCATGCCCATGTTCACACCACACACACGATCACGGTCCTGCCATGCCCATGTTCACACCACACACACGATCACGGTCCTGCCATGCCCATGTTCACACCACACACACGATCACGGTCCTGCCATGCCCATGTTCACACCACATACACGATCACGGTCCTGCCATGCCCATGTTCACACCACACACACGATCACGGTCCTGCCATGCCCATGTTCACACCACACACACGATCACGGTCCTGTCATGCCCACGTTCACACCAAGACACGGTCTCATCCACGTACACCACACACCGATCACGGTCCTGCCATGCCCACATTCACACCACACACACGATCACGGTCCTGCCATGCCCATGTTCACACCACACACACGATCACGGTCCTGCCATGCCCACGTTCACACCACACACACGATCACGGTCCTGCCATGCCCACGTTCACACCACACACACGATCACGGTCCTGCCATGCCCATGTTCACACCACGTCACAACTTCATTTTCATTCTCTCATTGATGTAACGTCCATATCATTATTATGTGTGCTTATCTATATGAGAACTTAAGTTATTGGGGACGAGCTGCACTTTTGTTAGGTGACATTTTTCCAGACCTGTATATGAGTGTTACAATTGTATTCACTTTTTCTGCATATAATAAATGTATATTTTTTAAAAATATCTCATTTTTAGGTTGTTTACCGATAACCTAAACATTACATTGCTGATTTAATTACAGAGATGGCAACGTGTCATTTACTGATCACAGATGTTTTTTTTACAATGTGATTATTGTAATTGTTATTTTTTTCTGTAATTTTGCAGTAAACATTATTACATTATAGCTATATAAAGATGCACTGGTAGATACAGATGTATCTCTATGTACCAGTTTGTTATACCTGTAGATTAGGATGCCATATAGAATTCTAGTCTTAGAGGTGCTGCCTGTGGCTCCCAGCTCAGTCTGCTTCCTGCCACGCTACTGGTTGTGAGTTTGAGTCGTGGGATAGACCAAACTGAAAAAAATAAATACAGTAATAATTAACTAGTAATTCTATGTAGTTATACATGGTCGAAAAAAGACCCTAGCAGCATAATGTAGAGATAGAAACCTGGATTCCAGAGACATGTCACTTACTGCACTGTTTGCTGTAGTTTTGATAACATCACTGTTTCGTCAGCACAAGAGTATCATTAGAGAACTAGTAAACCTGCTGCCATGCAGTCCTACATATGTTAGCTCTGTATAGCACAGTCTCCAGTAATTATTGGTAGCACAATGTACAACGTAGACAGAAAGGCATCAGTGGTGTGAACGGGATTATATAGGACTCCGCATTCAGAAAACTAGTAGATCTACAGCAAGCAGCCCAGTATGTAATACATTGCTGGAATTGGGTTCTCTGACCCTATATCATGTTGCTTTCAGGTGTGGGGCAAAACCTGCTGATAGTTTTCCTTTAAAGCTACTATAAAACATTCGTCAATTTTTACACCTGTATGAAAGGGACCATTTTCCTCTCCTGTCCAGGAGATGGGCTGTCGGAGCTTCTCTCTATTAATTTTTCAGGATTCTTCCATGTTTAATGAATCCCCATAGATTTTAATGGCCAAGTGTAATCTGAGCATAGGCCAGACTGAGACTTGCGTATCAGACACCTCAGATGTGTACAGTGGGTACGGAAAGTATTCAGACCCCTTTTAATTTTTGACTATTTGTTTCATTGCAGCCATTTGGTAAATTCAAAAAAGTTCATTTTTTTCTCATTAATGTACACTCTGCACCCCATCTTGACTGAAAAAAACAGAAATGTAGAAATTTTTGCAAATTTATTAAAAAAGAAAAACTGAAATATCACATGATCATAAGTATTCAGACCCTTTGCTCAGACACTCATATTTAAGTCACATGCTGTCCATTTCCTTGTGATCCTTCTTGACATGGTTCTACTCCTTCATTGAAGTCCAGCTGTGTTTAATTAAACTGATAAGACTTGATTTGTAAAGGCACACACCTGTCTATCACAGCTCACAGTGCATGTCAGACCAAATGAGAATCATGAGGTCAAAGAAACTGGACAAGGAGCTCAGAGACAGAATTGTGGCAAGGCACAGATCTGGACAAGGTTAGATGGGAGAAAGTTCCACAAAGTCAACTATCACTGCAGCCCTCCACCAGTCGGGCCTTTATGGCAGAGTTGCCTGACAGAAACTTCTCCTCAGTGCAAGACATATCAAAGCTCGCATAGAGTTTGCTAAAAAAACATATGAAGGACTCCAAGACTATGAGAAATAAGATTCTCTGGTCTGATGATACGAAGATAGAACTTTTTGGTGATAATTCCAACCGGTATGAGTGGAGAAAACCAGGCACTGCTCATTACCTGCCCAATACAATCCCAACAGTGAAACATGGTGGTGGCAGCATCATGCTATGGGGGTGTTTTTCAGCTGCAGGGACATTACGACTGGTTGCAACTGAAGGATACATGAATGTGGCCAAGTACAGAGAGATCCTGTATGAAAACCTCTTCATCTCAGCCACTAGAAAAAGCATAATGCATCATTTGTTAAATCTGACTATACCAACACAATCCCTTATCCACTTTAAGGTTATGTTCCTTTTCAAAATGGACTGGCTAGATGCGCTGAACAGTAAAGAAAGATTGTCGGGGAAATTTCTAAACACATTGTCCCTATTTATTCCATCTCTTTGAGAATACTCAGTGGTATTTACAACAGCGAATAAGTGGACATACACCAATTCCATGATATAATTTATACAATAGGTGCACGCAGAGAAGGGCGGTGTTATGTTTCGGTAGCTGAGGAGTGCAGGTAAAAAAGGCAATACACCAGAGCAGTTGGAATCTATGAGATTGCAGTACCCTGACTAACCACCACAACTAGAGGCAGCCGTGAGCGTTCCTACGTTGGTCCTAGACGCCTCGTCACAGCCTGAGAAACTAACTACACCTAAAGATAGAAATAGGAAAGCTATCTGCCCCGGAGCAGAACCCCAAAGAACATAGAAAGCCCCCAAACATGTAATGGCTGTTAGACAAGATGAAATACTGACACAGAAAGAAAATAGTATGAGCAAACGCTGGGGCCCAAACTAACTAAATAGAAAAGGATAGGAAGGGTACTTACTGCAATCCCAGAAAACCCTGAAAAGCACCAACTCTACTAATTTCAAAAACACCTGAGATCACACGACCTTTCCACCTAAATTAGTTCTCTGGTGTAACAAAATCAAAACAGCAGCCACTGAAAAAACTGGAAAAAGCAAAAGTACAAACATCAGTGGCTGAACTAAACTGAGAGGGCAAAAGCCCCCGGAGGGGACCCTGAAGGCCCCCACAGAAGTGCAGGACAAAATGCAAAAATATAGCACAAAAACAAAAAGAAGAAAATGTCTTATCTGTTAGCAGGAGATGCAGACACGACACAGCAGGCTAAAAGGGAACAGATGAAGGATTCAGACCAGAACAATTGATCACCGGCAACCCTGATGGGAAGGTGACTCCCTTATATCAGACCAGTCAGTAACACCTGATTCCCAGTCCTCACAATCTTCACTGGACAGACTAGCACCGCTTGTAACCACCAGAGGAAGCCTCTGCTCAGAACTCATCTCAAACCCATTCACAACAGGGCGGGAAAGGAGTGAGTGGGATGGGGGTATTTGGGGAAATCTGAAGTCAAACTACTTAGTCAATGCTAAGGCTATCAGCCATGTTTATCTGTATTGTTTTGTTTGAAAATCAATAAACAGAGTTTGTAAAAAAAAAAGAAAACCTCTTCCAGAGTGCTCTGGACCTCAGGCTTGGTCGAAGGTTCACCTTCCAACAAGACAATGACCTTAAGCACACAGCTAAAATAACAAAGGAGTGGCTTCAGAACAACTCTGTGACCATTCTTGGCTGGCCCAGACAGAGCCCTGACTTAAACCCAATTGAGCATCTCTGGAGAGACCTGAAAATGGCTGTCCACCAACGTTCACCATCCAACCTGATGGAACTGGAGAGGATCTGCAAGGAAGAATGGCAGAGGATCCCCAAATCCAGGTGTGAAAAACTTGTTGCATCATTCCCAAGAAGACTCATGGCTGTACTACAGTTAGGTCCATAAATATTTGGACAGAGACAACATTTATCTAATTTTGGTTCTAGACATTACCACAATGAATTTGAAACAAAACAAATCAGATGCAGTTGAAGTTCAGACTTTCAGCTTTCATTTGAGGGTATCCACATTAAAATTGGATGAAGGGTTAAGGAGTTTCAGCTCCTTAACATGTGCCACCCTGTTTTTAAAGGGACCAAAAGTAATTGGACAAATGACTCCAAGGCTATTTCATGGACAGGTGTGGGCAATCCCTTTGTTATGTCATTCTCAATTAAGCAGATGAAAGGGCCGGAGTTGATTTGAGGTGTGGTGTTTGCATTTGGAAGGTTTTGCTGTGAAGGAAACGTGGTCACAGGAGCTCTCCATGCAGGTGAAACAAGCCATCCTTAAGCTGCAAGAACAGAAAAAAACCCATCCAAGAAATTGCTACAACATTAGAAGTGGCAAAATCTACAATTTGGTACATCCTGAGAAAGAAAGAAAGCACTGGTGAACTCATCAATCCAAAAAGACCTGGGAGCCCACGGAAGACAACAGTGGTGGATGATCGCCGCATACTTTCTTTGGTGAAGAAGAACCCGTTCACAACATCAACTGAAGTCCAGAACACTCTCAGTGAAGTAGGTGTATCTGTCTCTAAGTCAACAGTAAAGAGAAGACTCCATGAAAGTAAATACAAAGGGTTCACATCTAGATGCAAACCATTCATCAATTCCAAAAATAGACAGGCCAGAGTTAAATTTGCTGAAAAACACCTCCAGAAGCCAGCTCAGTTCTGGAAAAGTATTCTATGGACAGATGAGACAAAGATCAACCTGTACCAGAATGATGGGAAGCCAAAAGTTTGGAGAAGAAAGGGAACGGCACATGATCCAAGGCACACCACATCCTCTGTAAAACATGGTGGAGGCAACGTGATGGCATGGCCATGCATGGCTTTCAATGGCACTGGGTCACTTGTGTTTATTGATGACATAACAGCAGACAAGAGTAGCCAGATGAATTCTGAAGTGTACCGGGATATACTTTCAGCCCAGATTCAGCCAAATGCTGCAAACTTGATTGGATGGCGCTTCATAGTACAGATGGATAATGACCCCAAGCATACAGCCAAAGCTACACAGGAGTTCATGAGTGCAAAAAAGTGGAACATTCTTCAATGGCCAAGTCAATCACCAGATCTTAACCCAATTGAGCATGCATTTCACTTGCTGAAATCCAGACTTAAGAGGGAAAGACCCACAAACAAGCAAGACCTGAAGGCTGCGGCTGTAAAGGCCTGGCAAAGCATTAAGAAGGAGGAAACCCAGCGTTTGGTGATGTCCATGGGTTCCAGACTTAAGGCAGTGATTGCCTCCAAAGGATTCGCCACAAAATTTTGAAAATAAAAATATTTGTTTGGGTTATGTTTATTTGTCCAATTACTTTTGACCTCCTAAAATGTGGAGTGTTTGTAAAGAAATGTGTACAATTCCTACATTTTCTAACACATATTTTTGTTCAACCCTTCAAATTAAACGTTACAATCTGCACTTGAATTCTGTTGTAGAGGTTTCATTTCAAATCCAATGTGGTGGCATGCAGAGCCCAACTCACGAAAATTGTGTCACTGTCCAAATATTTCTGGCCCTGACTGTAGCTCAAAAGGGTGCTTCTACTCAATACTGAGCAAAGGGTCTGAATACTTATGACCATGTGATATTTCAGTTTTTCTTTTTTAATAAATTTGCAAAAATTTCTACATTTCTGTTTTTTTCAGTCAAGAGTGTACATTAATGAGAAAAAATAGAACTTTTTTAATTTACCAAATGGCTGCATTGAAACAAAGAGTGAAAAATTTAAAGGGGTCCAAATACTTTCCGTACCCACTGTATATAAATCACTGCAGCCCTATGGGGACAGTGCACGGGTGTATGCAGCAGACATGTGAACATAGCCTCAGTAGCTGGTTTCTCCACAAGGATGGCAAGGCTTCTTGATTAGTCCACAACCTGACATGGCTGACCATCAGACCAATAACAGCGGCTCCCTGAGTATCTACACCAGCACTTCTCACATGTTCCTTACTGATTCTGGGTCATTGGGGACATAAATTACGGCAGCACCTCCTCAAGGCCTGTAGCCCTCAGTACATGGTGTCCAGCCACAAGGTAATGCACCACCAGAATGTCTCCATTGGTCCACTCATAAGGCAGAGAAGGTTTTCAGTCGCTTGTGTGTGTGCGTGCCCGCATATTGCCTCGCCCCTGCCTCTATCCATCATGGAGTCTGAGGATGGACATTGATTACTCGGGGACCATACCACAGAACGTAGATAAAGAGATGCCTGGCTTTTCCATTGATCAGATAACCTGGTCTTAATCAATAGGTAATCTGACAAGAACATGGAAAGGTGCTCCCCAGCATAGTGGATACAGGGCTTGACCTTCCACAAGCTCAGGACTTCAGTGCCGATATACAGATCTGTCCCGGAAGAAACCGCTGGCGCCAAGTATCAGACGCTGATATT
The DNA here is from genome assembly GCA_033576555.1 of Oophaga sylvatica. Classification (NCBI taxonomy): domain Eukaryota; kingdom Metazoa; phylum Chordata; class Amphibia; order Anura; family Dendrobatidae; genus Oophaga; species Oophaga sylvatica. Next base: position 397,810,469 of record JARQOD010000001.1, read on the forward strand.
GAACCAACATTATGGCATTACATACTAGAATACCCTTTCATACTTCTAATGACATAATGATTATATTAGTACCCAGCACGATTCTTGGTGGATAAATATTGGCCACAGCCTTTTTTAAACTTAACCATAACCACAAACTAAATTATACTTCATTAAATCCATAATACAACCATCAATAGAATATTGAATATAACTATACAACTTTCAAACGCAGCTTGGCCCCATACGCTCCCGTGCGTTTACCATCAGATCCTCTGTCCATCCATTACCTGGCCACTAACCCAACCGGCCATCTTGACTTTAATAAGGCAACTCAATCATAGCCTTCAAATCAGGATTAAAGACATAGTTCATTATATCCGAAAAATTCACCATGTCACGGTAAAGGCCGGGCACGCCACCTTCTAAATCAACATGTCTAAAAAAAGACACCAGATAATTGCATACATTTACAGACACCTATTCAAACATTTCCTAATTTTCTCACAAAATTTAAGCTCATTAGACTTAATCCACAACAACCTAGAAATTATTTCCAAAAAAACAATTCTAGCCCTAGGACACAACTTTGTGACCGCTGACAGGCTCTTATTATCTGAAGTAGCAGTTCTGCCGTTCCCGTTTTCCCAGTATCATTTCCTCCAAGATGAATAATGAAGATGTCAGGATCCGGAAACTTGTCGCTCATCCTGAAGGTCTGGTGATAGAATCCTAGAATGTCAGGTGGAAGGGACCCCCAGGGTCATCGTGTCCAACCCCTCCTCAATGCAGGAGTCACTAAACCATACAGTGGGGGAAATAAGTATTTGACCTCTTGCTGATTTTGTAAGTTTGCCCACTGACAAAGACATGAACAGTCTATAATTTTAAGTGTAGGTTAGTTTTAACATACAGTGATAGAATATCAAAAATAAAATCCAGAAAATCACATTGCATAAAATATATAAATTTATTTGCATTTTGCAGTGAGAAATAAGTATTTGATCCCTCTGGCAACCAAGAATTAATACGTGGTGGCAAAACCATTATTGGCAAGCACAGCAGTCAGACTTTTTTTGTAGTTGATGATGAGGTGTATGTCAGGAGGAATTTGGTCCACTCCTCTTTGCAGATCATCTCTAAATCATTACAATTTTAAGGCTGTCGCTTGGCAACTCCCGTCCTGAGTTTTCTATGGGATTAAGGTCTGGAGACTGGCTAGACCACTCCATGACCTTAATGTGCTTCTTTTTGAGCCACACCTTTGTTGCCTTGGCTGTATGTTTTGGGTCATTGTCATGCTGGAAGACCCAGCCACGACCCATTTTTAATGTCCTGGCGGAGGGAAGGAGATTGTCACTAAGGATTTTACGTCACATGGCTCCATCCATTCTCCCATTGATGTGGTGAAGTAATCCTGTGCCCTTAGCAGAGAAACACCCCAAAACATAATGTTTCCACCTCCATGCTTGACAGTGGGGACGGTGTTTCTCTTCCTCCAAGTACGGCAAGTTGAGTTAATGCCAAAGAGCTCAATTTTTGTCTCATCTGACCACAGCACCTTCTCCCAATCACTCACAGAATCATCCAGGTGGTCATTGGCAAACTTCAGACGGGCCTGTAAAATGTGCCTTCTTGAGCAGGGGGACCTTGCGGGCACTACAGGATTTTAAACCTTTACGGCGTAATGTGTTACCAATGGTTTTCTTGGTGACTGTGGTCCCAGCTGCCTTGAGATCATTAACAATTTCCCCCATGTAGTTTTAGGCTGATCTCTCACCTTCCTCATGATCAAATATACCCCACGAGGTGAGATTTTGCATGGTGCCCCAGATCGATGTCGATTGAGAGTCATTTGTATTTCTTCCATTTTCTTGCTATTGCACCAACAGTTGTCTCCTTCTCACCCAGCGTCTTACTTATGGTTTTGTAGCCCATTCCAGTTTTGTGCAGGTCAATGATTCTGTCTCTGACATCCTTATAAAGCTCTTTGGTCTTGCCCATGTTGTAGAGGTTAGAGTCTGACTGATTAATTGAGTCTGTGGACAGGAGTCTTTTATAAACGTGACTATGTAAGACAGATGTCTTTAATGCAGATAATGAGTTGAATAGGAGCGTTTAACTGGTCTGTAGGAGCCATAACTCTTAATGGTTGGTAGGGGATCAAATACTTATTTCTCACTGCAAAATGCAAATACATTATATAATTCATACAATGTGATTTTCTGGATTTTATTTTTGGTATTCTATCTTTCAATGTTAAAATTAACCTACCCTTAAAATTATAGACAGTTCATGTCTTGTCAGTGGGAAAACTTACAAAATCAGCAAGGGATCAAATACTTATTTACCCCACAGTATGAGACAGATGTCTGTCCAGTTTCAGTTTGAAGACTTCCATTGAAGGAGAACTCGCCACATCTCGTGGTCTATCAGTCCACCCCAACATTGATCCCAGGCAGTCGATCCTTACTTGATCCAGTAACCAGGATAAATTTGGACTGTAATAGTGTTACTACCCCCTATTCCCCGACTCAATGTATGAAGAAGCGACCAGAATCCAAACTATATAACCTGTAGAAACTATAACAAGAATAATTAGTATTATATATTATTATTTAATCTGTCACTGACAGCAGGCCGATTCCCATCTATCCAACCTCTTAATTCCTTGCTCAAACCTAACCTGGCGATTTCCGCTCTGTTCCGGAAAGAATGCTTGGAAAAATATTTACCAACCAGTCCCAACTACACTAAACATTTACATGGGACTGCTCTAAGTTGATAGTGTCACAGGCTTACCTGATTGGTAAATCAGTATGTTCATACGTTGCGTTTTTGCAGAATTTTTTTAATGCAAATTTTAAGCTCCATTTTTACAGTACCAGCAAATGCTATGAGTTTTCAGAAATCTCATGCACATATATTGGTTTTATTTTCCTGACTGATTTGGAAAACTGCTGCGTTTTTAATACTGCAGCATGTCACTTCTTTCAGCTTTTTTTCAGCGTTTTTTCACCCATTGGAAACAATGGGTAAGTGTAAAAATGCAGCAAAAAAATGCAGGTATCAGGTTTTGCAGCATTTTTAGTGAAAAAAATAGGTACAGAAGAATTTAAAACCCATTTTCTTATGTGATTTTTCCCAAGTTTAAGCCATAATGTTTGGGGCTCCTTACCTCAGAATGGCAAGTTAGGATTAGTACAGTGTAAAAAGTAAGCATTGGCCAACCAAGGTGTGAAATTGAACAATGTCTGTGGCCCACCAAAGTGTGAAAGTAAACAGTGTCCTACAAACTCAAAGCTATGGCCATGTCTTAGGTAAACTATTCCAGACCAATACACCTCCCTTCTCTGTCACATTTTTTTCATGAACTCATGTGAACTTTTTTTGCCCAGAATAGTCACTATATTTTTTCAGACATAAAAATCTTTTTCCACTAAATAATTTGATCAAATTGCCCTTTTTCCAAAAAATGGTTTTATTGTTTCACATATCTCGTATTGGTGACCTGTGTTTATGCTTCTGTGGTGGAAGCAAAGCTGAACTTTGAGATCCTGAAAAACGCAGCAAAACCTGCTTTTTGTAAGCAGCTTCTTTACTGACAAGAGGGCAGGTTTTGCCTGCAGAAAAAAAGTGCAACAAAAACGCAGTGTGTGCACTTAACCTGACGATGAGACTTCTTTAGTAAGCATACTGGACAAAAGTGATTATCTGACAGACTCATTAACTTCAGCCCCCTACCTCTGTGTGGATTGTTAAGTGAAAAACAGAGAAGGCAGGCATGCAGTCAGATAATCACTACCTATGAAGACATTTTAGACGTTAAACCTTTTTATTCTTACTCTGAGACAACCACTCACGTATGTGAAATGCACCAAAATACAGTAAAGAACATGCCGTAGACAAGGTAATGCCTCAAAGTCATTAAAACAGCAGGATTGCGATAGGTAACAGATTCCTCAAAATATCCAGCGTAATGGGACATTTACCATCCCGAACACAATGAGCCTTTTTATAGCCCTTCAATAGTTGTTTTATAAGAAAATCGCTATTTAAAGACTGCTGACCAAAAAGGTTTAGAAAATATGCCGCCCCCGCTAATATTGTCACAACTGTGGAATAGGCCAGCCCCCTGTCAAATGCATGCAAAATATCAAGGCGGCCTGCTCTGAAGTCGTCCACCTGCACAAACCTTGGGCCATTGCTCCATGTCGGTAAGTAACCTTACCAAACAGCTGACACTACCGATTGCTGTAATAGATTCAGATGTACGACCAAATCAATCCCCATAAACCGTCCAGGCATCTCCTGCTGGCTCTGCCCATAGTGTCCGGCTGAAGAATTTGTCGAACTGAAAATGAGTCAGCCGCAGAGTTTCTCTTACCAGGAAGGTGCACAGCTTTGCGCCATATATTTAATTTTAAGCATAGTAAGACTAAATGTTTTAATAAATTCACCATTAAAGAGAACTTGTCACCCCACCGGGTGTTTTTAAGTAAAAGAGCCACCTTCAGCAGCACTAAGGCAGCAGTCTGTGAAGGTGGCTCTTTTTTTTTCGGTCCCCTGCAACGCTGAAATATCGAGTTTTAAAACTAGGTCCCCATACCTTAAATGCGTCCCTGAGGTATGGCCTCTTCCCCTGACTCATGCTCCCCCCAGCCATCAATCAACCCCCTTCAGCGTCACCGCGCTTCCTCCAGAGTTGTTTTACTTTCAGTTCTGCTCTGTGTGGCTCCTGCGCTGTTGTAACAGTCCTCGGGCATGCGCAGTGCAAGGAGGACACCATTGTTGAAAAAAAATCATAAAAAAGCCAGACTTGAATTTGCCTAACTACATGTTGACAAGCCACAAAGCTTCTGGGAGAATGTCCTATGTACAGATGAGACAAAAATGGAACTTTTTGGCAAGGCACATCAGCTCTATATTCAAAGATGGAATAATGAAGCATATCAAAAAAAGAACACTATCCCTACTGTGAAACATGGAGGAGGCTCTGTTATGTTCTGGGGCTGCTTTGTTGCATCTGGCACAGGGTGTCTAGAATCTGTGCAGGGTACAATGAAATCTCAAGACTATCAAGGGATTCTAGAGAGAAATGTGCTGCCCAGTGTCACAAAGCTTGGTCTCAATCGCAGGTCATGAGTCTTGCAACAGGATAATGACCCAAAACACACAGCTAAAAACACCCAAGAAAGGCTAAGAGGAAAACATTGGACTATTCTGAAGTGGCCTTCTATGAGCCCTGATCTAAATCCTATTTAGCATCTTTAGAAAGAGCTGAAACATGCCATCTGGAAAAGGCAACCTTCAAACATGAGACAACTGAAGCAGTTTGCTCTTGAGGAGTGGGCCAAAACACGTGTCGAGAGGTGCAGAAGTCTTATTGACAGTTACAGGAATGTTTGATTGCAGGGATTGCCTCAAAAGGTTGTGCAACAAAATATTAAGTTAAGGGTACCATCATTTCTGTCCAGGCCTATTTCATGAGTTTTATTTTTTTAAACATTGTGTGAAAGCATGGTTAAAAAGCATGTCTGACTTTCATTTATTCATTTTCATAGATTTTTTATTTATTATTACTTTTGTCAGATTCAAGCTATTTCTGTCACCATTGTGGGTTTTTCTGTCATTAAACGAAGGGGTACTAACAATTTTGACCACGTGTGTATTGTGTAGCCCAGCTGCGCTTGGTGCCACATGTTACCCTGGAGGATGCATGAAAGGTAATTCACAATCACCCAATATTCATTCACACTCCACATTTTCCCTAGTGCCACCAGAGGGAGCCCTTTAGAATACGCAGGTATATAAGGGTGTGGAGATGGGATTAGTGAGAGGACAGAGAGAGAAGGAGAGAGAAGGAAGGAGTTGTTGAGAGGAGTGGAGTTCAGTCAGTCTGCGCAGCCACCTCAGAGAAGGCAGTCATCTAGTCATCTCAGAGAGCTCAGAGAGTCTGCAGTCCGCAGTCTAAGAGCAGCAGAGCTGAAGAGCAGCAGAACTGAGAGAAACTACTATCCCATTGTGCTTATGTTAAAGGTGTGAATAGGGCGACAGGCAAGTGGAGAAGAAGAAAGAGAGAGCGACAGAGGTCGACAGCATTAATAGCTTACCTCAGCTCTGCACTACCGGACACCGGGTCCGAGCTTGCTAGAACCTTCACGGCTAGTAGGAAAAACCGGAGACCCTGCTGGACTACAGGTCACAGAGGGGCCCAACAGTGCTGATACGTAACCGGGGTCAGGAAGAACAGGAGTCTAGCAGGACGCTGCACTCAGAGACTTAGTTCTGTCCGCAAGAAGGCTCCACCACAAGATCAGCCGGGCGTAGCAAAGAGAACGGGGTTAAACTTTGTTTCATGCAAGTTAGAAACCCACACACATAAAGACGTAAGGAGGCCCTACACCTACTCAGTGGATTACTGGACGTGCATCCTCCACCCTGAGCAGCTTCCTGGGACGTGCCTGAAGTTACCACCAGTAAAAGGTACAGAAAGAGACTGTCTTGTGTGTGTCTGGATTATTGCCTCTGCACCTTTACACCGCCATATACCCGAGGGATCAGTCTCACCTGTGGGAGACTTAACACCTTGCTGCTGCAAACCCTCAGAGGATCTACCCTGCAGCGCTGGTCACCCTGACCAGGAACCACAGGTGGCGTCACGAACATTTCTATCATCCCCTGTAAATATCCCCCTTTAGTGAGCGCCCAGGGCAACGGACCGAGCTGCGCTACCCGTGACATCCCCCAGTGAAGTGAACGGGCTCGGTGCCGAGTACCCCAAAGCCCTGGTACGTGCGACTCATCTACTTGGCGTCACGAACAGGATCCGAAGCTCGCTATATGTGAGTCCTGTGTGCCTAAATGGACTGTTTTGTGCAAAAAGACTGTTGCTGTGTTTTGAGATTTTTGGCGCTATTTTCCGCCATTTTGCCGCCATATTCGCACCCTGAGGCGCTGGTGAAGAAGAGGGGCATATTCGTGGGCGTACCCCCCCTGTGGCGCGAAAGTAATGGGCACCCTGTCTAAGTGCCATTATAATGTCCGAGCCTGCCCCACTGCAAGGGAGATCCGCCTCCTCTTCATCCTTCATGCTAAGAAGAGAAAGCGAAAGTCCCGCCTCCACGGAAAAATCCAGAGTGTCCCAGATGAAACATACAGTCTGGCCTGGAGTGAGATGGCGGAAGGACAGGAGACGCTGTGTGGAGGAATGGCGGTGCACAGACCCGGTTCCCCTGAAGAGCTGCAGCCTGTGCCTGAACCCTCCCCAGGTTGGGAGGACGAAGAAATGAACTACCGTGTGGAAGAAGTGGATGCGGTGCTGAGAGATATAGCCCGACACCGCGCCGAAATGGAGGCGATGGAGCAGAGCTGGCGTGCCCTGAAACAGCGGCTGCTGTGGGACCAGTTGCTCTCCCCCCAAGATGCCCAAATGCCACCCGCGCCACCACTGGAACCAGCGGCTGATGAAGAACCGGAGGCCGGCCCCAAAAGAGCTGTACCTGACCCCGCAGAAGACGCGGCTGGAAGAGAGGAGGCTGAGGAGGCCCTGCCCGGACCGGAATGCCAGCCAGGCCTGGAACCAGAGGCCGCAGAGGAATGCAGACCCCCGGAAGGGACGACGACGGAAGACACCCAGCCGCAAGCGATGGAGATCGACTGGGAGGAGATGGAGCACCTGGACGACGTGGAATATGCCGCCCAGAAGGAGAACGAGTGGCGACGCCGGGAGCAGGAGGAGCGGCAGCAGCGAGAGGCGCAGCAGCTTCGCCAGAGGTACCGGGAGAAAGATCTTGCTGACAAGGAGATCGTCAGGCGAGACAAAGGTACGCTCCGGGAACCACGGCGCCAGGGGACGGTGTGTGACTCTAAGCTCCAGGGAGGTTGGGGGTTCATACGCGAGCCCGGGCTCTATCAGAAGATCTTTGTTCATTGCTGTGACGTAGAGTCTAACCTGCCTGAGAGACACCCGGGCAGGGACCTGCTAAAAGGGGATGTTGTCACCTACACACGGCATTGGGGACTTAAGGGGTGGTATGCCCTGAATGTCTCCCGAGTCAGCGACCCAGTCCTGAAGCCGGAAATGTACCCCGTGTCTCAGCGTCCCAGGCCCCAGCCACATCAGTGCCCGGCCGCGCACCTGCATCTTATCCTACGTCCTATTTTGCAACGCAACAAAGCGCAGCGACTGCAAGTGCGCCCCCAACTGAGCCACTGCGTGCACCTGCGTCATCATTGGAAACGCTGCAGAGCACAGCGACTGCTACAGCGACCCCTACTGAGCCAAACCTGTGCGACCTGTACTTAGGAGAGGCACCTGTCAGGCCTCCAGGAAATCGCAAAGTCAAAGTGAAAGTTGAAAAGAGGACTGTGGCTACTCAGACACTGGTAGCAGGACACAATCTCTTAGTGATGCATTCCAGAGCGCACCGCATGCTTTCAGCCCCAGGTATGGAAGATGCCGCCATGTTTAAAGAAGACCAGTAGGACCCAGACCGGGTTTACTGTTTTGTAAAAAGTTATGAAGAATTGCACTTTATTGAAAATGTTATATGATGATGTTTACATGCTTGAAGTATGGTACCCCAGTTGGGTAATGTGTCGCATAAAGTGTTAATGTGATATGTGAAATGCTATTTTGAAGGACTGCGTGCTGAGGACTCTTGCAGCACAGAACTTAATTGTAAATAGTTGGCATGCGGTGCCCCATCTTGGTTTTACGTAAGCCATTCTACCTCAGAAGCAAAACCCGTATGGTGTGGCCTTGAGTGAGGTCTGCAGCAAAGAAGTACTGCAGCCCACCCAGGACCACCGTGGGAGGTTTGGTGCGGGTCCTCCACAAGAATCCTGTATTTATTGTGTGAAAGTATTTGATATTTTTATACTTGCATTTGTACACATTGTAACGTTAAAGTATCCTTACCTCCCGCAAGGGATGAGTTATGTTATTGTTGATATTATAAAAAAAATGTTTTCTTTTTCAGCCCGGGAGTGCTGAATATAACTAGGGGGGATGTGTAGCCCAGCTGCGCTTGGTGCCACATGTTACCCTGGAGGATGCATGAAAGGTAATTCACAATCACCCAATATTCATTCACACTCCACATTTTCCCTAGTGCCACCAGAGGGAGCCCTTTAGAATACGCAGGTATATAAGGGTGTGGAGATGGGATTAGTGAGAGGACAGAGAGAGAAGGAGAGAGAAAGAAGGAGTTGTTGAGAGGAGTGGAGTTCAGTCAGTCTGCGCAGCCACCTCAGAGAAGGCAGTCATCTAGTCATCTCAGAGAGCTCAGAGAGTCTGCAGTCCGCAGTCTAAGAGCAGCAGAGCTGAAGAGTAGCAGAACTGAGAGAAACTACTATCCCATTGTGCTTATGTTAAAGATGTGAGTAGGGCGACAGGCAAGTGGAGAAGAAGAAAGAGAGAGCGACAGAGGTCGACAGCATTAATAGCTTACCTCAGCTCTGCACTACCGGACACCGGGTCTGAGTTTGCTAGAACCTTCACGGCTAGTAGGAAAAACCGGAGACCCTGCTGGACTACAGGTCACAGAGGGGCCCAACAGTGCTGATACGTAACCGGGGTCAGGAAGAACAGGAGTCTAGCAGGACGCTGCACTCAGAGACTTAGTTCTGTCCGCAAGAAGGCTCCACCACAAGATCAGCCGGGCGTAGCAAAGAGAACGGGGTTAAACTTTGTTTCATGCAAGTTAGAAACCCACACACATAAAGACGTAAGGAGGCCCTACACCTACTCAGTGGATTACTGGACGTGCATCCTCCACCCTGAGCAGGTTCCCGGGACGTGCCTGAAGTTACCACCAGTAAAAGGTACAGAAAGAGACTGTCTTGTGTGTGTCTGGATTATTGCCTCTGCACCTTTACACCGCCATATACCCGAGGGATCAGTCTCACCTGTGGGAGACTTAACACCTTGCTGCCCCAAACCCTCAGAGGATCTACCCTGCAGCGCTGGTCACCCTGACCAGGAACCACAGGTGGCGTCACAAACATTTCTATCATCCCCTGTAAATATCCCCCTTTAGTGAGCGCCCAGGGCAACGGACCGAGCTGCACTACCCGTGACATCCCCCAGTGAAGTGAACGGGCTCGGTGCCGAGTACCCCAAAGCCCTGGTACGTGCGACTCATGTATGGTTAGAGTTTATGAGATATTCCAGTGGTCGGGCCTTATGGCAGGACCCGTTTGTGGTATCTGATGATTTGAATCTGTGTACAGATTCATCAGGGTCAGAAAGTTTTGGCGTGTTTTAGATCGGTAGGTGGTGTGTAAATCAATGGCACCATGCGTGGGTTGCGAATGGAGTCACAAAAAAGCTCATTCTGTTAGAGTTGTTTCCAGTGGTGGCATTGGTGCTGTGGGTCGCTGTTTTGACAAGTGTATTTTGTTGAGATCTGACAATAAAAGGTGTAGTCTTTGTGGTGAACAGTTTGTCATCTGCATGCAGTTTAAAGGGAACTTGTCACCCCCCCCGGGCGTTTTTAAGTAAAAGAGCCACCTTCAGCAGCACTAAGGCAGCAGTCTGTGAAGGTGGCTCTTTTTTTTCTGGTCTCCTGCAATGCTGAAATATCGAGTTTTAAAACTAGGTCCCCATACCTTAAATGCGTCCCTGAGGTATGACCTCTTCCCCTGACTCATGCTCCCCCCAGCCATCAATCAACCCCTTCAGCGTCACCGCCCTTCCAACAGCGTTGTTTTACTTTCAGTTCTGTGTGGCGCCTGCGCTGTTGTAACAGTCCTCGGGCATGCACAGTGCGCGCTGCCCGGGAACAGTCAGAAGACTATTGCGCCTGCGTCTTTCTCTTTCCCCAGATCCATCCCGCAGTGTGTTATCATGTATTCACACTGCGGGGCTGGCAATCTGGCGCCTGCGTAGTCTACATGTTTAGCTGAGCCTTGCATAAGAGGGTGGGAGCAGAGCCTTGTATACAAGGGAGGGAGTGGAGCCATGCATACAAGGGAGGGAGCAGAGCCATGTATAAGAGGGTGGGAGTGGAGCCTTTTATAAGAGGGTGGGCGCGGAGCCATGTATAAGAGGGTGGGAGTGGAGCCATGTATAATAGGGTGGGAGCGGAGCCATGTATAAGAGGGTGCGAGTGGAGCCATGTATACGAGGGTGGGAGTGGAGCCATGTATAAGAGGGTGGGAGCGGAGCCATGTATAAGAGGGTGGGAGCGGAGCCATAAATACGAAGGTGGGAGCGGAGCCATGTATAAGAGGGTGGGAGCGGAGCCATGTATAAGAGGGTGGGAGCTGAGCCATGTATAAGAGGGTGGGAGCGGAGCCATGTATACTAAACTACAACCCTGTCCATAGCCCCGCCCCTTATAACCAAAGCCCCACCCCTGCCACACCTTCATCCCCACACTGCCAGGCCATGGAAAAATGGTCTTGCTTGAAGCTGGTCCCTGGTGCAAAAAAGGTTGGGGACCACTGCCTTAGAGGGTCTAGTTTCTAAAATGGGGTTACTTGTGGGGGGTTCCCACTGTTTAGGCACAATAGGGGCTCTCCAAACGCGACATGGCGTCCAATCTCGATTCCAGACAATTTTGGTTTCAAAAAGTCAAATGGCGCTCCTTCCCTTCCGAGCTCTGCCATGCGCCCAAACAGTGGTTCCCCCCCACTTATGGGGTTTCAGTGTACTCAGGACTAGTGTTGAGCGATACTGCTCGATATCTAAAAATATCGTATCGAAATGGTATCGCCGATATCACTAAATATCGTCGATATCCGATTCCGATACCGGAAGTCCCATGTAAGTCTATGGGAACAAAATATCGCAACTAAAAAAAACCTTTATTTCCTTGTAAACACTAAATATACACACATAGAATACATATATATATATATATATTACATGTCATTGTGACATATATATATACATATATGTATAGTTTATACACTTCTACATAGTAAAATATCCTCTGATTCAATTGCCGGGTAAAGCCGGCTTCTGTGAAAAGACAGAAGCACCCGACATGAAATGACACTTGGTGTACATAGGGTTAACCATGTCTTTTCATGTCGTTTGCAATCTGATTTGCACAAACAATTACATCAGTCTATGTGTGCAAAATTTCACACCTGTAGGGGTTAATTAAAGGTGTAAATTCGTTGTAAAAAAAACAGACTTTTTTGCTACGAATTTACACCTTTAATTAACCCCTACAGGTGTGAAATTTTGCACACTTACACTCATGTAATTGTTTGTGCAAATCAGATATCAAACTACATGAAAAGACATGGTTAACTCTATGTAAACCAAGTGTCATTTCATGTCGGGTTCTGCATTTTCACAAAAGCCGGCAATTGAATTAGCGGCTATTATACTATGTAGAAGTGTATGAACTATAAATATAAATATATATATATATATGTGTCACAAATTTAATGACATGTACACTGTGTTCCAAATTATTATGCAAATAATATTTTCTCAGATTTTCCCAAATTACCTATATGAATTGCAGTCATTGTAATTTTCCAGTCAAATAACTATTAGAGTACAATTGAAAGGTTTTTGTACAAACTGCCTATGATAACAGTATATTTTTTAAAAAATAAAACACTCAAACTGCACTCAAAATGCATGTTCCAAATTATTATGCACAGCAGAGTTTTCAACCTTTTCATTTTAATAAATAACAAAAAAATGGTCATTTTTGATATTATAAGCATTAGCAGGTTCTTACAAACTGAAATCAAACAGTTTTCAACTCAAAACTTTATTCTAGGTGATGTTACATTTGCACATAGGAACCCTTGTTCGAAAGGAGCTTCTGAACTCTCTCGTCCACTGAATTTGTCAGGTTTTGGATGGTTTCTGCTTCAATTGCTTTGCATGAGGACAGAATACCCTCCCAGAGCTGTTGCTTAGATGTGAACTGCCTCCCGCCATCATAGACACTCCTTTTGATGATGCTCCAGAGGTTCTCAATGGGGTTGAGGTCAGGGGAGCATGGGGGCCACACCATAAGTTTGTCCCCTTTTATGCCCATAGCAGCCAGAGATGCAGATGTGTTATGTGCAGCATGAGACGGTACATTATCATGCATGAAAATGATCTTGTTGCGGAATGCACTGTTCTTCTTCTTGAACCATGGCAGGAAGTGCTGTTTGAGAAACTCAACATACACTATGGAGTTCATCTTTACCCCTTCGGGGATACTAAAGGGGCTGACAATCTCTCTCCCCATGATTCCAGCCCAAAACATTACTCCACCTCCTCCTTGTTGGCACCGTAGCCGTGTTTGCATGGGGTGTCCATCAACCAGCCATCCTCCACTCCATCCATCTGGACCATCGAGCGTTGCACGGCACTCATCGGTGAACAAAACAGTTTTGAAGTCAGTCTTCATGTATTGTTTGGCCCACTGGAGCAGTTTCTGCTTGTGTGCAGTGGATAGAGGAGGTCGACAGGATGGCTTACGCACAGCTGCAAACCTCTGAAGGACCCTGCATCTTGTTGTTCATGGGACGTTGGAGACACCAGCAGCTTCAAAAACTTGTCTGCTGCTATGACAAGGCTTTTTTGCCGCTGCTCTTTTAACCTGACGTAATTGCCTGTAGGAAAGAGTCCTCAATTTTCCCTTATCAGCACGCACACGTGTGTACTGTGAATCAGCTACATACTTCTTGATTGTGCGATGATCACGATGAAGTGTCTTGGCAATGTTGATTGTAGTCATACCTTGACCTAAACACTCCACAATTTGTTGCTTCTCAGCAGCCGACACATCCTTTTTCTTTCCCATTTTGGCAGAAAATGTAGGCTGCTTAATAAAGTGGGACAGCCTTCTTAAGTAGTCTTGCCTTTAATTGGACACACCTTCCAAACTAATTAGCACAGGTGTCTGCAATTGCTTACAGTGATATAAAGAGCCCTGACACACATCACCATCAATGAGTTTAACTGACAAACAAAAAATTCTTACCTTATCACTCTTAAACAATTTTGCATAATAATTTGGAACACAGTGTATATATATATATATATATATATGAGGTGTAAAATTGCTGAAAAAAAAGGCGTGGGCTCCCGCCCTATTTTCGCAACCAGACAGACAAAGCCAGTGAGTGGGGGCAGATAATAATAGCCCAGAGAGGGACCATTATTTTTGGCCCCCCCCGGCTACTAACATCTGCCCCCAGACACCCCAGAAAGGGCAAATCTCTAATTAGATTTGCCCTTTCTGGCACTTTGCCCGTATATTCCGATTGCTCTGTAGCGGTGGCGAATGGGTTAATAAGGGGTTAAAATGACCTTGCAATTGAAAGGTCACTTTAAGCCAGGTTAATAATTGAGAGCTGTCAATTAGACAACTATCAATTATTAATCCTATTGTATGAAAGAAAAATCAAACACACACACTTTAATAAAAAAGAAGTTTAATGAAATAATCACACAGTTTTTGACCATATTTTATTTTCCTGCTAAAACCATTTCCTGTAATAAAAATAAAATAATAAAGCAAAATTATTCTTACCAATCCGATGTACAGTCAGGTCCCACGGTGTAATCCTTCAGAAAGGGTTAATGTTTACTGCAGGGACCGCAGCTAATGCTGCAGCCTCACAGTAAACCCCCAAATGAATGAGTTCCTCTCCTGGCTGACAGGAGAGGAAGTGGAAAGCTTAATTGATTGCTTTCCACTTTCACTTCAGGTCAGCCAGGGACACAATCAGTGATGTCAGAGGGAACTGGTTAACAAAAATAGGGGATCCCCTCGAAAAAAATTGGCGTGGGGTCCCCCCTATTTTTGTTAACCAGCCAGATGAAGCAGACCGCTGAGGCCTGGATTTTCAGGCTGTTAAGGAGCCAAGATCCATGGACCTTGCCAGCCTGATAATACCAGGCCACAGCAGTCTGCATATCTTGGCTGATTAACAAAAATAGGGGATCCCCTCGAAAAAAATTGGCGTGGGGTCCCCCCTATTTTTGTTAACCAGCCAGATGAAGCAGACCGCTGAGGCCTGGTTTTTCAGGCTGGTAAGGATCCAATATCCATGGACCTTGCAAGCCTGATAATACCAGGCCACAGCAGTCTGCTTAGCTTGGCTGGTTAACAAAAATAGGGGATCCCCTCGAAAAAAAAACGGCGTAGGGGTCCCCCTATTTTTGTTAACCAGCCAAGTAAAATGCAGACTGCTGCGGCCTGGTATTAAAAGACTGTCAAGGCCCATGGATTTTGGCCCTCAACAGCCTGATAATACCAGGCTACAGCAGCCCCACATTTGGCGCATCAAAAGATGTGCCAATTGTGGCACTTTACCCGGCTCTTCCCACTTGCCCTGTAGCGGTGGCAAGCGGGGTAATAAGGGGTTAATGTCACCGTTGATTGCACGGTGACAATAAGCCCGGTTAATAATGGAGAGGTGTCAATAAGACACCGATCCATTATTAATCCCAAAGTTATTAAATGCATAAAAAAAAGACAAAGCAAGAAAAAAGTATTTTAATGAAATAAAAGAGACAACACAGTTTTCATTTCTTTTATTGTACTATCATTCCTGCGACGCCATCGATCTCCTGTAAAAAAAGAAAAAAAAAAAACCAACAGTATACCACCTGCCCGACGCAGTCCATAGTAACGACAGTCCCACGACGATCCAGCTCTGCTACATCGCAATGACAGGCAGAGCCTGTCATCGCGACGCAGCACAGCTGATTACCTGCTTCCCCGGCGGTGACGTCATCGGACTGACTGTTTTACGGCCGGGATTACCCAGCAGTCACTGCAGTTATCGCGAGAAACTGCATGTGACCGCCGGGGAGAAGAGGATGGCGGCCATGAAGCAGTCCAGGCCGTGACCGCCGGAGATCTTCTGCCAGGTAAGTGCGCGACCTGACAGACCCCGACGACACTGACAGTGACAGACCGACCGACGGAACAGACGTGACAGTGACAATCCGATTCCGGTATCGATATGACGAAAATATCGGTATTCGGAATCGAAAGGCCGATACAGCTAATATCGGCCGATACCCGATATTTGCAGTATCGTATCGCTCAACACTACTCAGGACAAATTGTACAACAACTTTTATGGTCCAAATTCTCCTGTTACACTTGGGAAAATAAAAAATTGGTGACTTAAATATCATTTTTGTGGGAAAAAAAATAGAATTTTTTATTTTAATGCCCGAGCATTATAAACTTGTGTGAAGCACTTGGGGGTTCAAAGTGCTTACCACAAATCTAGATAAGTTCCTTATGGGGTCTAGTTTCCAAAATGGTGTCACTTGTGGGGGGTTTCCACTGTTTAGGCACATCAGGGACTGAACATGACACTCATCAAAGTCTGCATTCCAAAACGTCACTACTTCCTTTCTGAGCCCTGCCGTGCGCCCAGTTTTACCCCCCCACATATGGGGTATCAGCGTACTCAGGACAAATTGGACAACAACTTTTGGAGTCCAAGTTCCTTGGGAAAAATCAAAAGTTGGGGATTAAAAAATCATTTTTATGGAATTTTTTTTTTTTTTCACACCCTGGCATTATAAACTTTAGTGAAACACTTGGCGGTTCAAAGTGCTCACAACAGATCTAGATAAGTTCCTTAGGGGGTCTAGTTTCCAAAATGGTGTCACTTGTGGGGGTCTCTACTGTTTAGGCACATCAGGGGCTCTCCAAACGCGACATGGCGTCCAATCTCAGTTCCAGCCAATTTTGGTTTGAAAAAGTCAAACAGCGCTCCTTCCCTTCCGAGCCCTGCCGTGCGCCCAGATAGTGGTTTTCCCCCACAAATGGGGTATTTGCGTACTCAGAAGAAATTGCAAAACTTTTTCTGCAAATAGTCTCCTTTTACCCTTGTTAAAATAAAAAAATTGTTTGTAAAAGATACTTTTTGTGACTAAAAAGTTAAATGTTCATTTTTTCTTTCCACGTTGCTTCCGCTCCTGTGAAGCACCTGAAGGGTTAATAAACTTCTTGAATGTGGTTTTGAGTACCTTGAGGGGTGCAGGTTTTAGAATCACTTGTGGGTATTTTCTGCCATATAGACCCCTCAAAGTGACTTCAAATGTGAGGTGGTCCCTAAAAAAAATGGTTTTGTACAATTTGTTGTAAAAATGAGAAATCGCTGGTCAACTTTTAACCCTTATAACTTCGTAACAAAAAAAATTTGGTTTCAAAATTGTGCTGATGTAAAATAGACATGTGGGAAATGTTATTTAGTAACTATTTTGTGTGACATATTTCTCTGTTTTAAGGGAATAAAAATTCAAAGTTTGAAAATTTCAAAATTTTCCAAATTTTCGCCATATTTCCATTTTTTCATTAATAAACGCAAGTTATATCGAATAAATTTTACTACTAACATGAAGTACAATATCTCACGAGAAAACATTATCAGAATCGCTAATCTGTTGAAGCGTTCCAGAGTTATAACCTCATAAACAGACAGTGGTCAGAATTGTAAAAATTGGCCCGGACATTAACCCCTTACTGCCATCAGACGTACTATCCCGTCCATGGTACCCAGGCCCGTATGACCATGGACGGGATAGTACGTCCCGATCGCGGCCGGGTGTCAGCTGATTATCACAGCTGACACCCGGTACTATGTGTCAGGAGCGGTCACGGACCGCTCCCGGCACATTAACCCCTGGCACACCGCGATCAAACATGATCGCGGTGTACCGGGGGTACAGGGGAGGATCGCGCAGGAAGGGGGCTCCCTGCGCGCTCCCCTGAGACCCTCAGAGCAGCGCGATGTGTAGCGCTGTTCCGAGGGTCCTTCCTCCCTGCAGGACCCCGGATCCAAGATGGCGCCGGGGTCCATCCGGGTCCTGCAGGGAGGCGGCTTCCTCAGTGCCTGCTGAGAGCAGGCACTAAGAAGCCTGCAGCGATGCCAGAGCGATCGCTGGTGTGACAGAGTGCTGTGCACACTGTCACACCAGCGATTTGACCCTATAGAGTGATGTCCCACCCTGGGACAAAGTATAAAAGTTAAAAAAATAAAAATAAAAATTGTTTAAAAAAATTATAAAAAAAAAAAAAATATTCCCCAATAAATTCATTTTTTCCTGTAAATAAAAAAAACAAAACAATAAAAGTACACATATTTGGTATCATCGCGTCCGTAACGACCCCCCCTATAAAACTGTCCCACTAGTTAACCCCTTTAGTGAACCTCTTAAAAAAAAAAACAAAGCAAAAAATCAATGCTTTATCACCATGCCGCCGAACAAAAGTGGAATAACACGCGATCAAAAAGACCGATATAAATAAACATGGTACCGCTGAAAACGTCATCTTGTCCCGCAAAAAACGAGCCACCACACAGAATCATCAGCAAAAAAATAAAAAAGTTATAGCTCGCAGAATAAAGCGATGCAAAAATAATAATTTTTTATATAAAATTGGTTTTATTCTATAAAAGCGCCAAAACATAAAAAAATGATATAAATGAGGTATCACCGTAATCGTACTGACCAGAAGAATAAAACTGCTTTATCAATTTTACCACACGCAGAACGGTATAAACGCCTCCCCAAAAGAAATTCATGAATTGCTGATTTTTGTTCATTCTAACCTCCCAAAAATCGAAATAAAAAGCGATCAAAAAATGTCACATGCTCAAAAATGGTACCAATAAAAACGTCACCTCGTCCCGCAAAAAATAAGACCTCACATGACTCTGTGGGCCAAAATATGCAAAAATTATAGCTCTCAAAATGTGGTGATGCAAAAACTATTTTTTGCAATAAAAAGCGTCTTTTAGCGTGACAGCTGCCAATCATAAAAACCCGCTATAAATAGTAAATCAAACCCCCCTTTATGACCCCCTTAGTTAGGGAAAAATAATACAATTAAAAAAAAGTTTTTATTTCCATTTTCCCATTAGGGTTAGGGTTAGGGTTGCGGCTAAAATTAGGGTTAGGGTTGGCGCTAAAGTTCGGATTAGGGTTAGGGTTGGGATTAGGGTTATGGGTGTGTTAGGGTTAGGTTTGTGGTTAGGGTTGGGACTAGGGTTAGGGGTGTGTTGGGGTTAGGGTTGGAGTTAGAATTCGGGGGTATCCGCTGTTTAGGCACATCAGGGGCTCTCCAAATGTGACATGACGTCTGATCTCAATTCCAGCCAATTCTGCATTGAAAAAGTCAAACGGTGCTCCTTCACTTCTGAGCTCTGCCATGCGCCCAAACAGTAGTTTACCCCCACATATGGGGTATCAGTGTACTCTGGACCCCATGAGTTATTGTGCAATTTGTCCTACTTCTTCTGTTACCCTTGGGAAAATAAAAAACTGGGGGTAAAAATATCATTTTTTTTTAAAAAAATGATTTTTTTGTTTTTACGGCTGTACGTTATAAACTTCTGTGAAGCACTTGGGGCTTCATAGCGCTCACCACACATCTAGATAAGTTCCTTGTGGGGTCTATTTTCCAAAATGGGGTCACTTGTGGGGGGTTTCCACTGTTTAGGCGCATCAGGGGCTCTCCAAATGCGACATGACGCCCCCAGACCATTCTATCAAAGTCTGCAATCCAAAACGTCACTACTTCCCTTCCGAGCCCCGACGTGTGCCCATACAGTAGTTTTCTCCCACATATTGGGTATCAGCGTACTCAGGACAAATTGGACAACAACTTTTGGGGTCCAATTTCTCCTGTTACCCTTGTGAAAATAAAATATTGGGGGCGAAAAAATCATTTTTGTAAAAAAAAAAAAAGATTTTTTATTTTTACGGCTGTACGTTATAAACTTCTGTGAAGCACTTCGGGGTTCAAAGTGCTCACCACACATCTAGATAAGTTTCTTGTGGGGTCTATTTTCCAAAATGGGGTCACTTGTTGGGGGTTTCCACTGTTTAGGCGCATCAGGGGCTCTCCAAATGCGACATGACGCCCCCAGACCATTCCATCAAAGTCTGCAATCCAAAACGTCATTACTTCACTACTTCCCTTCCGAGCCCCGACGTGTGCCCATACCGTAGTTTTCTCCCACATATTGGGTATCAGCGTACTCAGGACAAATTGGACAACAACTTTTGCGGTCCAATTTCTCCTGTTACCCTTGTGAAAATAAAATATTGGGGCGAAAAAAATCATTTTTGTAAAAAAAAAAAAGATTTTTATTTTACGGCTGTACGTTATAAACTTCTGTGAAGCACTTCGGGGTTCAAAGTGCTCACCACACATCTAGATAAGTTCCTTGAGGGGTCTAGTTTCCAAAATGGTGTCATTTGTTGGGGGTTTCCACTGTTTAGTCAGATCAGGAGCTCTCCAAACACGACATGGCGTCCAGCCAATTCTGTGTTGAAAAAGTCGAACGGCGCTCCTTCCCTTCCAAAGTCTGCCATGCGCCTAAACAGTGGTTTACCCCCACATATGGGGTATCAGCGTACTCAGGACAAATTGCACAATAACTTTTGGAGTCTTGTTACCCTTGGGAAAATAAAAATTGGGGTGAAAAGATCATTTTTGTGGAAAAAATATGATTTTTTAATTTTACGGCTCTACGTTATAAACTTGTGTGAAGCACTTGGGGGTTCAAATTGCTCACCAAAGATCTAGATAAGTTCCTTAGGGGGTCTAGTTTCCCAAATGGGGTCACTTGTGGGGGGTTTCCACTGTTTAGGCACATCAGGGGCTCTCCAAATGTAACATGGCGTCCAATCTCAATTCCAGCCAATTTTGTTTGGAAAAAGTCAAATGGTGCTCTTTCCATTCCGAGCTCTGCTGTGCGCCCAAACAGTGGTTCCCCCCCACATATTGGGTATCAGCGTACTCACAACAAATTGGACATCAACTTTTGTGGTCCAATTTCTCCTGTTACCCTTGGAAAAATAAAAAGTTAGTGACTAAAAGATAATTTTTGTGGGAAAAAAATAGGATTTTTTATTTTCATGCCCGGGCATTATAAACTTGTGTGAAGCACTTGGGGGTTCAAAGTGCTCACCAAAGATCTAGATAAGCTCCATAGGGGGTCTAGTTTCCAAAATGGGGTCACTTGTGGGGGTTTCCACTGTTTAGGCACATCTGGGGCACTGCAAACAGAACATGACCCCATCAACGTCTGCATTCCAAAACGTTACTACTTCCTTTCCAAGCCCTGTCGTGCGCCCAAACAGTTTTTCCCCCCCCACATATGGGGTATCAGTGTACTCAGGACAAATTGGACAGCAACTTTTGGGGTCCAATTTCCTTGGGAAAAATCAAAAATTTGGGACTAAAAAATCATTTTTGTGGAAAATTGTTTGTTTTTTTTCACACCCAGGCATTATAAACTTTTGTGAAACACTTGGGGGTTCAAAGTGCTCACAACAGATCTAGATAAGTTCCTTAGGGGGTCTAGTTTCCAAAATGGTGTCACTTGTGGGGGGTTTCCACTGTTTAGGCACATCAGGGGCTCTCCAAACACGACATGGCGTCCAATCTCAATTCCAGCCAATTTTAGTTTGAAAAAGTCAAACGGCGCTCCTTCCTTATGAGCTCTGCCGTGTGCCCAAACAGCGTTTTCCCCCACATATGGGCTATTGGCGTACTCAGGAGAAATTGCACAACAAGTTTATCTGTCCATTTTCTTCTTTTACCCTTGTGAAAATAAAAAAAAAGTTTGTAAAAGATCATTTTTGTGGCTAAAAAGTTAAATATTCATTTTTTCCTTCCAAGTTGCTTCAGCTCCTGTGAAGCACCTGAAGGGTTAATTAACTTCTTGAATGTGGTTTTGAGTACCTTGAGGGGTGCAGTTTTTAGAATGGTGTCACTTTTGGGTATTTTCTGCTATATAGACCCCTCAAAGTGACTTCAAATATGAGGTGGTCCCTAAAAAAAATGGTTTTGTACAATTTGTTGTAAAAATGAGAAATCGCTGGTCAACTTTTAACCCTTATAACTTCGTAACAAAAAAAATTTGGTTTCAAAATTGTGCTGATGTAAAATAGACATGTGGGAAATGTTATTTAGTAACTATTTTGTGTGACATATTTCTCTGTTTTAAGGGAATAAAAATTAAAAGTTTGAAAATTTCAAAATTTTCCAAATTTTCGCCATATTTCCATTTTTTTCATTAATAAACGCAAGTTATATTGAATAAATGTTACTACTAACATGAAGTACAATATGTCACGAGAAAACATTATCAGAATCGCTAAGATCTGTTGAAGCGTTCCAGAGTTATAACCTCATAAAGAGACAGTGGTCAGAATTGTAAAAATTGGCCCGGTCATTAACCCCTTACTGCCATCAGACGTACTATCCCGTCCATGGTACCCGGGCCCGTATGACCATGGACGGGATAGTACGTCCCGTGCGATCGGACGCGCTCCCGGGGGGAGCGCAGCCGATCGCGGCCGGTGTCAGCTGATTATCACAGCTGACACCCGGCACTATGTGTCAGGAGCGGTCACGGACCGCTCCCGGCACATTAACCCCTGGCACACCGCGATCAAACATGATCGCGGTGTACCGGGGGCACAGGGGAGGATCGCGCAGGAAGGGGGCTCCCTGCGCGCTCCCCTGAGACCCTCAGAGCAGCGCGATGTGTAGCGCTGTTCCGAGGGTCCTTCCTCCCTGCAGGACCCCGGATCCAAGATGGCGCCGGGGTCCATCCGGGTCCTGCAGGGAGGCGGCTTCCTCAGTGCCTGCTGAGAGCAGGCACTAAGAAGCCTGCAGCGATGCCAGAGCGATCGCTGGTGTGACAGAGTGCTGTGCACTCTGTCACACCAGCGATCTGACTCTATAGAGTGATGTCCCACCCTGGGACAAAGTATAAAAGTTAAAAAAATAAAAATAAAAATTGTTTAAAAAAATCATAAAAGAAAAAATATATATTCCCCAATAAATTCATTTTTTCCTGTAAATAAAAAAAACAAAACAATAAAAGTACACATATTTGGTATCGCCGCGTCCGTAACAACCCCCCCTATAAAACTGTCCCACTAGTTAACCCCTTTAGTGAACCTCTTAAAAAAAAAAAAAAAACAAAGCAAAAAATCAATGCTTTATCATCATACCGCCGAACAAAAAGTGGAATAACACGCGATCAAAAAGACCGATATAAATAAACATGGTACCGCTGAAAACGTCATCTTGTCTTGCAAAAAACGAGCTGCCACAGAGCATCATCAGCGAAAAAATAAAAAGTTATAGCTCGCAGAATAAAGCGATGCAAAAATAATAATTTTTTATATAAAATTGGTTTTATTCTATAAAAGCGCCAAAACATAAAAAAATGATATAAATGAGGTATCACCGTAATCGTACTGACCCGAAGAATAAAACTGCTTTATCAATTTTACCACACGCGGAACGGTATAAACGCCTCCCCCAAAAGAAATTCATGAATTGCTGATATTTGTTCATTCTAACCTCCCAAAAATCGAAATAAAAAGCGATCAAAAAAAGTTACATGCTCAAAAATGGTACCAATAAAAACGTCACCTCGTCCCGCAAAAAATAAGACCTCACATGACTCTGTGGGCCAAAATATGCAAAAATTATAGCTCTCAAAATGTGGTGATGCAAAAACTATTTTTTGCAATAAAAAGTGTCTTTTAGCGTGACAGCTGCCAATCACAAAAACCGCTATATATAGTAAATCAAACCCCCCTTTATCACCCCCTTAGTTAGGGAAAAATAATAAAATTAAAAAAAGTATTTATTTCCATTTTCCCATTAGGGTTAGGGTTAGGGTTAGGGTTGCGGCTAAAATTAGGGTTAGGGTTGGCGCTAAAGTTCGGATTAGGGTTAGGGTTGGGATTAGGGTTATGGGTGTGTTAGGGTTAGGTTTGTGGTTAGGGTTGGGGCTAAGGTTAGGGGTGTGTTGGGGTTAGGGTTGGAGTTAGAATTGGGGGGTTTCCGCTGTTTAGGCACATCAGGGGCTCTCCAAATGTGACATGGCGTCTGATCTCAATTCCAACCAATTCTGCATTGAAAAAGTCAAACGGTGCTCCTTCACTCCTGAGCTCTGCCATGCGCCCAAACAGTAGTTTACCCCCACATATGGGGTATCAGTGTACTCTGGACCCCATGAGTTATTGTGCAATTTGTCCTATTTCTTCTGTTACCCTTGGGAAAAAAAAAACTGGGGGTAAAAATATCATTTTTAAAAAAAAAATGATTTTTTTGTTTTTACGGCTGTACGTTATAAACTTCTGTAAAGCACTTGGGGCTTCATAGCGCTCACCACACATCTATATAAGTTCCTTGTGGGGTCTATTTTCCAAAATGGGGTCACTTGTGGGGGGTTTCCACTGTTTAGGTGCATCAGGGGCTCTCCAAATGCGACATGACGCCCCCAGACCATTCCATCAAAGTCTGCAATCCAAACGTCACTACTTCCCTTCCGAGCCCCGGCGTGTGCCCATACAGTAGTTTTCTCCCACATATTGGGTATCAGCGTACTCAGGACAAATTGGACAACAACTTTTGGGGTCCAATTTCTCCTGTTACCCTTGTGAAAATAAAATATTGGGGGCGAAAAAATCATTTTTGTAAAAAAAAAAGGATTTTTTATTTTTACGGCTGTACGTTATAAACTTCTGTGAAGCACTTCGGGTTCAAAGTGCTCACCACACATCTAGATAAGTTCCTTGTGGGGTCTATTTTCCAAAATGGGGTCACTTGTTGGGGGTTTCCACTGTTTAGGCGCATCAGGGGCTCTCCAAATGCGACATGACGCCCCCAGACCATTCTATCAAAGTCTGCAATCCAAAATGTCACTACTTCCCTTCCGAGCCCCGGCGTGTGCCCATACAGTAGTTTTCTCCCACATATTGGGTATCAGCGTACTCAGGACAAATTGAACAACAACTTTTGGGGTCCAATATCTCCTGTTACCCTTGTGAAAATAAAATATTGGGGGCGAAAAAATAATTTTTGTAAAAAAAAAAAAGATTTTTATTTTACGGCTGTACGTTATAAACTTCTGTGAAGCACTTCGGGTTCAAAGTGCTCACCACACATCTAGATAAGTTCCTTGAGGGGTCTAGTTTCCAAAATGGTGTCATTTGTTGGGGGTTTCCACTGTTTAGGCAGATCAGGAGCTCTCCAAACACGACATGGCATCCAGTCAATTCTGTGTTGAAGAAGTCGAACGGCGCTCCTTCCCTTCCAAACTCTGCCATGCACCTAAACAGTGGTTTACCCCCACATATGGGGTATCAGCGTACTCAGGACAAATTGCACAATAACTTTTGGAGTCTTGTTACCCTTGGGAAAATAAAAATTGGGGTGAAAAGATCATTTTTGTGGAAAAAATATGATTTTTTAATTTTACGGCTCTACGTTATAAACTTGTGTGAAGCACTTGGGGGTTCAAATTGCTCACCAAAGATCTAGATAAGTTCCTTAGGGGGTCTAGTTTCCCAAATGGGGTCACTTGTGGCGGGTTTCCACTGTTTAGGCACATCAGGGGCTCTCCAAATGCAACATGGCGTCCAATCTCAATTCCAGCCAATTTTGTTTGGAAAAAGTCAAATAGTGCTCCTTCCATTCCGAGCTCTGCTGTGCGCCCAAACAGTGGTTCCCCCCCCACATATGGGGTATCAGCGTACTCACGACAAATTGGACATCAACTTTTGTGGTCCAATTTCTCCTGTTACCCTTGGGAAAATAAAAAATTAGTGACTAAAAGATAATTTTTGTGGGAAAAAAATAGGATTTTTTATTTTCATGCACGGGCATTATAAACTTGTGTGAAGCACTTGGGGGTTCAAAGTGCTCACCAAAGATCTAGATAAGCTCCTTAGGGGGTCTAGTTTCCAAAATGGGGTCACTTGTGGGGGGTTTCCACTGTTTAGGCACATCTGGGGCACTGCAAAGGGAACATGACCCCCATCAACGTCTGCATTCCAAAACGTTACTACTTCCTTTCCAAGCCCTGTCGTGCGCCCAAACAGTTCCCCCCCCCACATATGGGGTATCAGCGTACTCAGGACAAATTGGACAGCAACTTTTGGGGTCCAATTTCCTTGGGAAAAATCAAAAATTTGGGACTAAAAAATCATTTTTGTGGAAAATTGTTTTTTTTTTTTTCACACCCAGGCATTATAAACTTTTGTGAAACACTTGGGGGTTCAAAGTTCTCACAACATATCTAGATAAGTTCCTTAGGGGGTCTAGTTTCCAAAATGGTGTCACTTGTGGGGGGTTTCCACTGTTTAGGCACATCAGGGGCTCTCCAAACACGACATGGCGTCCAATCTCAATTCCAGCCAATTTTAGTTTGAAAAAGTCAAACGGCGCATTTTTGTGGCTAAAAAGTTTAAATATTCATTTTTTCCTTCCACGTTGCTTCAGCTCCTGTGAAGCACCTGAAGGGTTAATTAACTTCTTGAATGTGGTTTTGAGTACCTTGAGGGGTGCAGTTTTTAGAATGGTGTCACTTTTGGGTATTTTCTGCTATATAGACCCCTCAAAGTGACTTCAAATATGAGGTGGTCCCTTAAAAAAATGGCTTTGTAAATTTTGTTGTAAAAATGAGAAATCGCTGGTCAACTTTTAACCCTTATAATTTCCTAAGAAAAAAAAAATGTGGTTCCAGAATTGTGCTGATGTAAAGTAGACATGTGGGAAATGTTATTTTTTAACTATTTTGTGTGACATATTTCTTTGTTTTAAGGGAATAAAAATTCAAAGTTTGAAAATTGCAAAATTTTCAAAATTTTTGCCATATTTGCGTTTTTTTCAAAAATAAACGCAAGTTATATGGAAGAAATTTTACCACTAATGTGAAGTACAATATGTCATGAGAAAACAATCTCAGAATTGCGAAGATCCGTTGAAGCGTTCCAGAGTTATAGCCTCATAAAGAGAAAGTGGTCAGAATTGTAAAAATTGGCCCGGTCATTAACGTGCAAACCACCCTTGGGGGTTAAGGGGTTAACGTGTAAACCACCCTTGGGGTTAAGGGGTTAAATTTCTGAATAATATGTGCAACTGTAGTCACAGGAACATCAAGCTGTTTGGAGATGGTCTTATAACTTTTACCTTTAACATGTTTGTCTATAATTTTCTTTCTAATCTCCTGAGACAACTCTTTCCTTCACTCCTCTGGTCCATGTTAAGTGTGACACACACCATGTCACCAAATAGCACAGTGAGTATCTGTAGCCCTCTACACAGGCCCACTCACTGATTCCAAGATTGTAGACACCTGTGATGCTAATTAGTGGACACACCTTGATTTAACATGTCCCTTTTGTCACATTATTTTTAGGGGTACTATCATTTCTGTCCAAGCCTATTTCATGAGTTTTATTTAAAAAAAATCTGTGGAAGCATGGTTGAAAAGCAATGTTTGACTTTCATTTGTTCATTTTCATATTTTTTTAATTCATTATTACTTTTGTCAGATTCAAGTTATTTCTGTCACCATTGTGGGTTTTTCTGTCATTAAACGAGGGTTACCAACATTTTTGACCATGTTTGTACGTCTTGATCCTCCCTAACATTTTTGGAAATACTCACATGAAATAAGGGTTATCTACAGTCATGGACAAAAGTTTTGAGAATGACACAAATATTAATTTTTACAAAGTCTACTGCTTCACTTTTTCTAATGGCAATTTGCATATACTCCAGAATGTTATAAAGAGTGATCAGCTTAACAGCAATTACTTGCAAAGTCAATATTTGGCTAGAAAATGAACTTTATCCCCCAAAACACATTTCAACATTATTGCAGCCCTGCCTTAAAAGGACCAGCTAACCTCTTTTCAGTGATTGCTCCATTAACACAGGTGTGGGTGTTGATGAGGACATGGCTGGAGATCAATCTGTCATGATTAAGTAAGAATGACACCACTGGACACTTTAAAAGGAGGCTGGTGCTTGGCATCATTGTTTCTCTTCTGTTAACCATGGTTATCTCTAAAGAAACACGTGCAGTCATCATTGCAATGCACAAAAATGGCTTAACAGGGAAGAGTATCGCAGCTA
Organism: Oophaga sylvatica; assembly: GCA_033576555.1. Taxonomy (NCBI): domain Eukaryota; kingdom Metazoa; phylum Chordata; class Amphibia; order Anura; family Dendrobatidae; genus Oophaga; species Oophaga sylvatica. The sequence continues at coordinate 397,838,353 of JARQOD010000001.1, forward strand.
GAAAGATTGCACCTCAGTCAACAATCTATCGCATCATCAAGAACTTCAAGGAGAGAGGTTCCATTGTTGCCAAAAAGGCTCCAGGGCGCCCAAGAAAGACCAGCAAGCGCCAGGACCGTCTCTTAAAAGTGTTTCAGCTGCGGGATCGGGCTACCAGCAGTGCAGAGCTTGCTCAGGAATGGCAACAGGCAGGTGTGAGTGCATCTGCACGCACTGTGAGGCGGAGACTCTTGGAGCAAGGCCTGGTCTCAAGGAGGGCAGCAAAGAAGCCACTTCTCTCCAGAAAAAACATCATGGACAGACTGATATTCTGCAAAAGGTACAGGCAGTGGACTTCTGAGGACTGGGGTAAAGTTATTTTCTCTGATGAATCCCCTTTTCGATTGTTTGGGACATCAGGAAAACGCCTCATTCGGAGAAGACAAGGTGAGCGCTACCACCAGTCTTGTCTCATGCCAACTGTGAAGCATCCTGAAACCATTCATGTGTGGGGTTGCTTCTCAGCCAAGGGAATCGGCTCTCTTACAGTCTTGCCTAAAAACACAGCCATGAATAAAGAATGGTACCAGAATGTCCTCCAAGAGCAACTTCTCCCAACCCTCCAAGAGCAGTTTGGCGATCAACAATGCCTTTTTCCAGCATGATGGAGCACCATGCCATAAAGCAAAGGTGATAACTAAATGGCTCAGGGAACAAAACATAGAGATTTTGGGTCCATGGCCTGGAAATTCCCCAGATCTTAATCCCATTGAGAACTTGTGGTCAATCATCAAGAGACGAGTGGACAAACAAAAGCCTAAAAATTCTGACAAAATGAAAGCATTGATTGTGCAAGAATGGACTGCTATCAGTCAAGATTTGGTCCAGAAGTTGATTGAGAGCATGCCAGGGAGAATTGCAGAGGTCCTGAAGAAGAAGGGTCAACACTGCAAATATTGACTTGCTGCATTAACTCATTCTAACTGTCAATATAAGCTTTTGTTACTCATATGTTTGCAATTATATTTCTGTCTGTGATAAAAACATCTGTCAAACACACATAAAAACCAGAGGGCAGCAGATCATGTGAAAATATAATATTTGTGTCATTCTCAAAACTTTTGGCCATGACTGTATACTGGTGACATGTAAATCTAATCTGCATAAAACTCTGCCCGTTGATGTAACCCTTGAGTCAAATGCTCGTAAACCTAACAACCATTCCACTTCTTTAACTGCTTTCTTTTTTGGACATAACTTATCCAATGCTTCTCTGCACTTGCTATTCGTAGCGCGGGTAAGCGATATTAGCCTTTGGCCGTATCTATGACGCTAGCGGGATACCAAACTCTTTACACACTCTCATAAATGTATCCCACAACTGAATACAAACCTCTGAATCTCTGGGGCCAATAAATAGAAAATCATCTAAATAATGACGCTTGATTGACTTTACTGCCACTACCCACTCAATAAAAGACGAAAATGCTTCAAAATAGTAACATGACACAGAGCACCCCATAGGAAAACACTTATCTAGATAGAAATAACCACTAAACTGAAAACCTCTAATGCCGCCTCAATGTCCGCTTTAGCCATTACAGACCCAGTCCCAAAACTTCTGACAAGTTCTGCCGCTTGATCAAAAGAAGAATAACTAACGGAAACTGAACTGTGATCAATACAATCATTCAATGAGGAGCCACATGAGTAAGACAGGTGATGACATAGCTGAAACGAGTTTGGCTCTTTGTAATCACACCCAAAGGCAAGAGGCGGACGTTGGAAAAAAGGGGGCATACAAAGGGGCCTGCCAGTTTGCAAGCTTTAATCTCCTTATCCAACTTAGCCGCCACCAACACCTCCGGTGGAACTCTACTGATTTGAGATTCTTAACCCATATGCAACCAACGCCAGTAAAGGGTAACACGAAAACCATTAGCAAAACCATCAATTTGTAGTTTGGCCATCTTGTGGTTAGGATAACTCTCTAGTTAAGCTAGCATGTTCCCCAGCTTTACCGGCATCCATGCTTTTGTTAAAATATTCCTTTGTGGATAGCTGGCCGGGCAAGCTCTCCTTTTTTGAAACATCTTGCCATGGGGTGCGTTTCTCCACAAAAGGAACAATTGTATTTGTACTTCCATGTATTTGACCATTCACATTGCCATTCATTAAAGGCAAAGCATGTCCCTTTTTAAGCTACTCTGAGGGGAAGGATGCTGTGCCCTCCTAGCCTGGATGGTAGTATCAGGTATAGCCAGAGTCTAACATCCTTAACCACTATTTCAAGGATAGAAAAACTGACTGTTTCTGACAAAAGTTTTTGTCATAAAAATACCAGTTCAAACCTCCAAAGTTTTTATATGCTTCTAGTATTATATCTACGTGTTGAAATGGTCCTGATAATTTTTCAGTAAATTTCTCAGCTATTATACTAATGTATCTACATGACGCCTGCAGCCAATTATTAAACGATGTAGGAATAGGGCGTCGTCTGTCGGAATCTGAATCTTTATCTAATTTGGTCAGAAACTCCTTAGAGTTTATCAATAATGACCGTAAATCTAAATATTCATTATGCCAAATTCTTTCTTTAACTGAAGTAGCTAGATGAAAGCCTAATGGTGAAATGGAACATGTAAGGGCCTCCTTGTAGCAGGCCACTTTATCCCTGTCACATTTGCAGCTACAGAGATGACCACAGACTCTTGATCCTCCTGCTTCTAGCCCTTCCACCCATTTGTCTAAGTGCCCCATATCTCTGACACCTCTGGTACCTGGGGCATATGGCTAGAATATACAGAGGGATCTGTTTTAGAAGGTAAAAAGCCCTGCAAGGAAGCTAAACATGATAATTGGGACAGGACAGCAGGGAGCTGCGCATGGGAAATGCCATATTCTCTACCAGCTGCCCGTTCTCTTGTTGGGTGGATCCTCCTGTTGGGCTGATTTTCCTCTCACCCGTCTGCTGCATACACCTGGGTCTCAGGACCAACAACAGCCCTCCTTGGCTGGTGGTTGACTGAGCCCTGGCCAACAGACAGTGGGATGCAGCACCCGCCGCACTTCGTATTCTTCTGTGACGTCCCGGGGTCCTCAGTCCACAAACTGGTGATGGGGAATATAGTATTCTTCTTTTGTTCGTTCGCCCCCTCCAAACATGTCTTCGCGACCTCCAGCATTGCCTCCGTGACATCCACTTCCAGGTTATCACTCAACCTCGCTGTATCTGGACCGCTGGCAGCTTCTGAAGGGGGAGTTCAGGATTCGTTGCAGACAACCAACTTTTCTCCTATCCAGATCCTCAGCTCTTATAGGAGGCCTTCTATCTTCTGAATAACGCAGTAGATCCCGGTATGATATGGTGATGGTCAGACACAGATCCTCAGCAATGCCACCTTCTTATCCCCGCACAGCCCGTATTTCTCAAAGATATTCATCCAATTACAAACCACCCCCAGGGCAGAAGAATACTTCTACCCCTGCGACGGATCATGACTGGATCATCCTTCTAGCCAACCACCGTGCCCAGGGCAAGTTAGCCCAGAGCATGGAGACAGAAATGTTTTGGCGGGAAAGCATTTCCCTCCAATTAACCATTTCAGGAGAGAAACAACATGGCATATAGAAATGCCATGTGTTCCACTCATAAGGGTCCAGGGAACATCATTCCCTGTGGTTAGTTGGGGTTGGACACTCCAGGGTACTTGCAGGTCAGACCCTGGTCATCTTTTGAAATGTGCTAGGATACAGGTCCTTTGAAGGAACAAGCGGAGTTGGTTCCCAGTCCTGTGCCCCTCAGACTAAGCGCCTGCTGGCAGCCGGTCCCCTTAGGAGCAGGAGTGGGGGCATTGTACAGCACAAAGCACAACCAACTGATTAACCTAACAAAGCGCCCTGACGTCCAGTGTTATGTAATGCATCATTTAGCCAGAGGATGGGGCAACCGTTCAAGGTCATGCTCTGCACAAACCGTAATCAAATTAATAGTGCAAGATCTTCATTAAGTGCAGAACCGCACAGAGGGACGGTGCCGAGCAGCTGAGAGCTTTAAAGGGAAAGTCTCATATTCAAAGCAACAAGGAATAAGAACCTAAAGCAACAAAAGTGCGGAAGCATCCAGTGGTTCTCATATCAGGACAGGACACCATTTCTGGTGATAAGCTGGAGAAAGCGCCGCTCTCACTGTGCTGCACCTGCTCGCCTCAACTCCTCACAATGTGTCCCATCACACCTTCTTCTCTTTTGCATTCATCAGCAATCAATATATATTTTATTTGATAAACTATATTTTGCTATGAGCACTTATAATATATCCAGCAAGAACCATGACCCATCAGCGCTAAACTGATGCTGTGTCACCACCATAACCGCAATAGAGAATCTAGATGCACAACAGCTACGGTGCCAGCACTGCAACAAACCAATAACGAACGCTTCAACAGCGGGCATCTGCCTCATAAATGGTGGGAAGATTAAAGAAAACTCATTCAGCAGACTGCGTGTCGCCTGCCCCCAGGATATGTACAGTAAGGGGACAATTTACACTTGTTCAGAATCGCCCAATTCTACCTTTGAAGCCAATACCAGTGTACAGGAAATCTGATACTGAAACATAAGTAACGGCAGACGAAGAGAAGCTGAATTAATCCAAAGGCGAACAAGACCCTGCAATAAGGGAACCACACGCCCCCCTCACTACACAGAACCTGGAGACAGAGGCGTCGAAGTCTGGAAAGTTTATATAAAGTTAATGGACAAACTTGTACAACAGTTCCTCTAAGTACTAATATACATATAATATATATCTGTGTGTGTGTGTATGTATGCATAAACGTGTGTAATAAATATATATATTACACTTATGTGTATATACACACATGTATATATATTACACACACATATACAGTATTGTACACTGCTCAAAAAAAATAAAGGGAACGCTTAAACAACACAATGTAACTCCAAGTCAATATCACACTTACCGGTTGTGAATCAATGTCTCCTGCTGTTGTGCAAATAGAACAGTCAACAGGTAGAAATTATGGGCAATTAGCCAGACAACCCCTGTAATGGAGTGGTTCTGCAGGGGATGACCACAGACCATTTCTCTTTTCGCATCCTTTTTGGCTGTTGTTTTGGTCACTTTTGCATTTTGTCATTGCTCTCACCACTGCATTTACAGTAGCATGAGGCAATGATTACAACCCACAGAAGTTGCTCAGGTAGTGCAGCTCATCCAGGATGGCACATCTAGGTTAAGCTGTGGCAAGAAGGGTAGCTATGTATGTCAGCACATTGTTTAGAGCATGGAGCAGATACCAGGAGACAGGCCAGTACACCAGGGGACATGGAGGGGGGCCATAGGAGGGCAACAACCCAGCAGCAGGACCGCTACCTCCTCCTTTGTGCAAGGATGAGCAGTGCCAGAGCCCTGCAAAATGACCTCCAGCAGACCACTAACATCCATATGTCTGCTCAAACTGTCAGGAACAGACCCCATGAGGGTGGTATGAGGGCCTGACATCCACAAGTGGGTGTTGTGCTTACAGTCCAACATGGGCAGGGCGATTGGCATATTCGACATTGGCGCCCTGGGCTCTTCACGAATGAGAGCTGGTTCACACTGAGCACGTGTAACAGACGTGACAGAGTCTGGAGATGCCGTGGAGAACGTTCTGCTGCATGAAAAATCCCCCGGAATGATTGGTTGGCAGTGGGTCAGTAATAGTGTGGAGAGGCATTTCTTTGGAGGGCCGCACAGCCCTTTGTGTGCTAGCCAAAGGTACTCTGGCTGCCATTAGGTACTGGGATGAGATCCTCAAACCCATTGTGAGACCATATGCAGGTGCAGTGGGCCCTAGGTTTCTTTTGATGCATGACAATGATACTCCTCATGTGGGCTGAAGTGTGTCAGCAGTTCCTGCATGATGAAGTCATTGATGCTATGGACTTGCCTGCCCATTCCGCAGACCTACATCGAATCAAGAACATCTGGGACATCATGTCTAATTCTATCCATCAACGCCTCGTTGCACCATAGACTGTCCAGGAGTTGACTGATGCTTTCATCCAGGTCTGGGAGGAGATCCCTCAGGAGAACATCCGCCGCCTCATGAGGAGCATGCCCAGGCGTTGTAGGGAGGTCATACAGGCATGTGGAGGCTACACACAGTACTGAGCA
>JARQOD010000001.1:397844618-397891378 GCA_033576555.1 Oophaga sylvatica
TTTTTGGGAAAAAAGTCAAATGGTGCTTTTTCCATTCGAGCTCTGCTGTGCCCCAAACAGTGGTTCCCCCCCAAATATGGGTTCACTACCACAACAAATTGGACTCAACTTTGTGGCCAATTTCCCTTTTCCCCTTGGAAAAAAAAAAAGTTGTGCTAAAAATAATTTTTTGGGGGAAAAAAAAATAGGATTTTTTTTTTTCAGCCGGATTAAAATTGTGTGAAAAAATTGGGGTTCAAAGTTCCCCAAAGATCTAATAACTCCTTGGGGTCAGTTTCCAAAAAAGGGGTCCTGTGGGGTTTCCACTGTTTAGGCACTCGGGGCACTGCAAAGGGAAAACATCCCCCCATCAACTTGCTTTCCAAAACTTTTACTACTTCCTTTTTCCAACCCCGTCGTGCCCCCCAAACAGTTTTTTTCCCCCCCACATTGGGGTTCGTGTACTAGGACAAATTGGACGAAATTTTGGGGGTCCAATTTCCTTGGGAAAAATAAAAAATTTTGGGCTAAAAAATCATTTTGGGGAAAAATTGTTTTTTTTTTTTTCCAAAACCCAGGCATTATAAAACTTTTGTGAACCTTGGGGGTTCAAATGCTCACAACAGTCTAGAAAAAGTTCCTTGGGGTCTATTTCCAAAAGGGTCACTTTGGGGGGGGTTTCCACTTTAGGCACAAGGGGCCCCAACACGACAGGGCGCCCAATCTAAATTCCACCAATTTTAGTTTGAAAAGAAAAAGGGCGCCCCTTCCTTTTATGACTCCCGTGTCCCAAACATTTTTTTTCCCCCCCCAATAGGGGCTATTGGGAATCAGGAAAATTGCAAAAAAAGATCTTCCTTTCTTCTTTTCCCCTTGTGAAAAAAAAAAAAAAGTTTTAAAGATCTTTTTTGTGGCTAAAAATTAAAAATTTTTTTTTTTTCCCCTTCCCCAAGTTGCTTCAGCTCCGGTGAAGCCCCCAAAGGGTTAATTAACTTCTTGAAGTGGTTTTGAGTCCCTTGAGGGGGAGTTTTAGAAGGGTGCCCCCTTTTGGGGGATTTTTGCTAAAAAGACCCCTCAAAGTGATTTCAAAAATGAGGGGGCCCCAAAAAAAAATGGTTTTGTACAATTTTTGAAAAATGAAAAATCCGGGTCTTTTTTTAAAACCCCTTTAAAAATTTGTAAAAAAAAAAAATTTGGTTAAAAATTGTGCTGATGTAAAATGACAGGGGGGAAATGTTTTTATAATATTTTGTGTGAAAAATTTCTCTTTTTAAAGGGGAAAAAAAATTTAAAATTTTTAAAAAAATTTAAAAAAATTTTTCCCCAAAATTTTTCCCCCAAAAAATTTTTTTTTTTCTTTAAATAAACGCAAGTTATATTAAAAAAAATTTTTACAAAAAAACCATAAAGTACAATATGCCGGGAAAAAATTTAAACAAAAACCTTTAAGATCTTTGAAGTTTCCCCAGAGTTAAACCCTAAAGAACAGGGGTAAAAATTTTTAAAAAAAAGGGCCCGGGCCCTTAACCCCTCCCCCAAAAACAGAGACTACCCCCCAAAGGCCCCCCGGGGGCCCGTATGCCGGGGGGGGGGGAAAGGGACGCCCCCTTTCGATCGGACCGCCCCGGGGGGGAGCGCACCCGATCGTTCCGGGTTTTTCACTGATTATCACAGCGCCCCCGGGCCCTTTTTGTGTCAGGAGGGGTAAAACGGACCGCCCCCCGGCACATTAACCCCGGGCACACCGCATCAAACATGATCGCGGGCCCCGGGGGCACAGGGGAGGTCGGGGGGGGAAGGGGGGCCCCCTTTGGGCCCCCCTGAGCCCCAAGCAGGGCGATTTTTTAGCGCTTTTTCCGAGGGTCCTTCCTCCCGGGGGGGGCCCCCGGATCCAAGAGGCGCCGGGGCCCCCCCCGGGGGTCCTGGGGGAGGGGGGTTCCTCCCCCTCTGAGAGCAGGCAAAGAAGCCGCGCATGCCAGGGGGGTCGCTGGTGTGACAGATGCTGTGAACTGTACACCAGCGATCTCCCCCATAAAAGTAAATGTCCCCCTGGGAAAAAAGTAAAAAAATTAAAAAAAAAAAAAAATAAAAATTTTTTTAAAAAAATCATAAAAGAAAAAAATTTTTATTCCCCAAAAAATTCTTTTTTTTTGTAAAAAAAAAAAACAAAACAAAAAGTACACAAATTGGTATCGCCGCGCCCTTAAAAACCCCCCCATAAAACTGCCCCTTTAACCCCTTTAGTAAACCTCTTAAAAAAAAAAAAAAAAAAAAGCAAAAAATATGCTTTATCAAAAACCGCCAAAAAAAAAGGGGAAAAAACAGCAAAAAAAAAAACCCCCGATATAAAAAAACATGGTACCGCTGAAAACGTCTCTTGTCTCGAAAAAACGACCCTCCCACACGATCAAAAACGAAAAAAATAAAAAGTTATAGCTCGCAAAATAAAGCGTGAAAAAAAATAATTTTTTAAAAAAAATTTTGGTTTTTTATTCTAAAAAACCCCAAAAAACAAAAAAAATTTATAAAAGGGGGTTATCCCGTAATCGTACGACCCAAAATAAAATTTTTTTTAAAAAAATTTTTAAAAACCCCCCGGGGGGGGGTTTTAAACCCCCCCCCCCCCAAAAAAATTTCAAAAATTTTGCTGTTTTTGTTCTTTAAAAAACCCCCCCCAAAATCGAAATAAAAAGCGATCAAAAAAAAGTTCATGCCAAAAATGGTAACCAATAAAAACTCCCTTCCCGCAAAAAAAAAACCTCCCATGACCTGTGGGCCAAAAAATGCAAAAATTAAACCTCAAAGTTTGGGGATGCAAAAACCTATTTTTGAAAAAAAAAAGTGTTTTTTAGCGTGACATGCCAAAAAAAAAAACCCCATATTAGAAAACAAACCCCCCCTTTTTAAAAACCCCCCTTTTTTAGGGAAAAAAAAAAAATTAAAAAAAATATTTTTTTCCATTTCCCCTTAGGGTTTTGGGGGTTTTTGGGTTTGGGGGTTTTTGGGAAAAAAAGGTTAGGGTTGGGGGTAAAGTTCGGATTAAAGGGGTTTGGGGGTTTGGGGTTAGGGTTATGGGTGTGTTTGGGGAAAGGGTTTTTGGGGTTGGGGGTTTTTGGCCCAAGGTTTTGGGGTGGTTGGGGGGTTTTTGGTTTTGGGGTTGAATTGGGGGGGGTTTCCGTGTTTAGGGGGATCAGGGCTCTCCAAATGTGACGGCTCTGATCTCAAAATTCCCCAACCCCAAATTTTGCTTAAAAAGTCCCAAAAGTTTCCCTTTACTCCCGGCTCTGCCCTGCGCCCAAAAGTAGTTTACCCCCACTATGGGGTTCAGTGTACTTTTGGGCCCCCTGATTTTTGTGCAAAATTTTCCCCTTTTTTTTTGTTACCCTTGGAAAAAAAAAAAGGGGGGGAAAAAAACAAATTTTTTAAAAAAAAAAAGATTTTTTTTTTTTTAAAGGCTGTAAAATTATAAAATTCGAAAGAAATTTTGGGGGTTCATACGCTCCCCCACACATCTATAAAGTTCCTTTTTGGGGGCTTTTTCCCCAAAAAAAGGGGGGCTTGTGGGGGGGGGTTTCCCCCGTTTAGGTGCATCAGGGGCTCTCCAAATGCGAAAAGACCCCCCCAGACCATTTTCCTCAAAGTTGCAATTTCCAAAAAAAGTCCCCTTTTTCCCTTTTCCCAGCCCCCGTGTCCCCCTAAGTAGTTTTCCCCTTTTTCCCCCCAAAAGGGTAAAAGCTACTCGGGGCAAAATTGGGACAAAATTTTTGGGGGCCATTTCCCTGTTCCCCCTTTTGAAAAAAAAAATTGGGGGGGAAAAAATCATTTTTTAAAAAAAAAAGGTTTTTTTTTTTTTTACGGCTGTACTTATAAATTTTGGGAAGCATTTGGGGGTTTAAAGGCCACCACACATCAATAATTCCTTGGGCTTTTTTCCCAAAAATTTGGGGGCACTTGTTTTGGGGGGTTTTCCCCTGTTAGGCGAAAGGGGGGTCCCCAAAAAAGCGCAGCGCCCCCAGAAACCCTTCTTTTAAATCTGCAATCCAAAATGTCACATTTCCCCTTTTGAGCCCCGGCGTGTCCCCCCCGTAGTTTTCTCCCCCCATATTGGGTTCAGTACCAGGAAAAAATTTTAACAACAACTTTTGGGGCCCCAAAATCCCCCTTTTTCCCTTGTAAAAAAAAAATATTGGGGGGGGAAAAAAATAATTTTGAAAAAAAAAAAAGATTTTTATTTTGGGCTTACGTTATAAACTTTGTGAAGCACTTGGGTTAAAAATGCTCAAAAAAATTCCAAAAATTTTGGGTCTTTTCCCAAAAAAAAAAAAAAAAATGGGTTCAAAAATTGTTTGGCCGGGGTTTTCCACCCTTTTTTTTTTAGGGGGGACCCAAACAGGGGGGTTTCCCAAATGGGGCCCAAAACAAAAAGGCGTCCAATCTCTTCCGCCAATTTTTTTTGGAAAAACAAATGTGCTCCCCATTCCGACTCGCGTGCGCCCAAACAGTGGTTCCCCCCCCCAATTGGGGTATCAGCGTCCAGACAAATTGGAATAATTTTGTGGTCCAAATTTTTCCCCGTTTCCCCCTTGGGGGAAAAAAAAAATTATGACTAAAAGATAATTTTTGGGGAAAAAAATGGGTTTTTTTTTTTCTGACGGGGGTTATAAACTTGGTGAAGCACTTGGGGGGGGTTAAAGTGCCCCCAAAGATCTAGAAAAACCCTTAGGGGGCTTTTTTCCAAAATGGGGACTTGTGGGGGTTTTCCACTGTTTAGGACATCGGGGCACTGCAAAGGGGCGACCCCCATCAACGTTCATTCCAAAAAATTCACTTCCCCTTTCCAACCCGTCTGCGCCCAAACAGTTCCCCCCCCCCATGGGGTACAGCGACCAGGACAAATTGGACAAACTTTTTGGGGCCAATTTCCTTGGGGGAAAAACAAAAATTTGGGACAAAAAATCATTTTTGTGGAAAAATTTTTTTTTTTTTTTTTCACACCCCGCAATAAAACTTTTGTAAACCTTTTGGGGTTCAAATTTTTTAAACATATCTAAAAATTTCCCCAGGGGTCTGTTTTAAAAAAGGGTCACTTGTGGGGGGTTTCCACTGTTTGGGCCCCCAGGGGCCTCCAAAAACGACATGGCTCCAATCCAATTCCACCCCAATTTTTTGTTTTGAAAAAGTCAAACGGCGCCCCCCCCTTACGAGCTCGCCAGTCCCCCAAAAAGTGGTTTTTCCCCCCCTTTGGGGGTATGGCGTACCGGAAAATTTCACCAACTTTACGCCATTTTCTTCTTTTACCCCCTTTTGAAAAAAAAAAAAAAAGTTTGTAAAAATCATTTTTGTGGCTAAAAATTTTAAATTTTCTTTTTTTTTCCTTTTCCCCGTTGCTTCAGCTCCTGTGAACACCTGAAGGGTTAATTTAACTTTTTGAATGGGTTTCGAGTCCTTGGGGGGGCAGTTTTTAAAGGGGGTCATTTTGGGGGGTTTTTTTTTGCTATATAGCCCCCCAAAGTGACTAAATATGAGGTGGTCCTTAAAAAAAATGGTTTTTTTAAATTTTGTTGAAAAATGAAAATCGCTGGTCAACTTTTAAACCCTTTTTAAATTTCCCAAAAAAAAAAAATGTGGGTTTTGAATTGTGCGTGTAAATGACATGGGGGAAATGTTTTTTTTTAAAAATTTTGGGGACATATTTTCTTTTTAAGGGAATAAAAATTCAAAGTTTGAAAATTTTTTAAAATTTTCAAATTTTTGCCATATTTCGTTTTTTTCAAAAATAAAGCAAAAATTTTATGGAAGAAAAATTTTCCACTAAAATGAAGTTTTAATAGTCATGAGAAAAAAAAACTCAAAACGCGAAGATCCCTTTTAAACTTTTTAGATTTTTGCTATAAAGAAAAGTGGTCAAATTGTAAAAATTGGCCCGCATTAATTTCAAACCCCCCTTTGGGGGGTTTAAAGGGGTTTTAAAGTGAAAAAACCCCCCTTGGGGGAAAGGGGGTTAAATTTCTGAATAATATTGCAACGTAGCACGGGGCATCAGCTGTTTGGAGTGGTCTTAAACTTTTACCTTTTAACAGTTTGTCTAAATTTTTTTTTTAAAAATCCTGAACAACCTTTCCCTTTACTCCTCTGGTCCATTTAAGTTGCACACACCATGTCACCAAATAGCACAGGGGAGTATCTTACCCCTCACCAGGCCCACTCACGTTTTCCCAAAATTTTTTAGACACCTGTGACAATTTTGTGGACACACCTTTTTTTAACATTCCCTTTTTTTCACATTATTTTTGGGTACTATCATTTCGCCCCAAACCATTCAAGTTTTTTTTAAAAAAAAAAACGGGAAGCAGGGGGAAAAGCAATTTTGCTTTCATTTTTCTTTTCATATTTTTTTAATTCATTATTATTTTGCAATTAAAGTTATTTCTGTCCCTTGGGGGTTTTTCGTCTTTTAAACAGGGTTCCAACTTTTTTTTACCATTTTTTTACTCTTGACCTCCCCAACTTTTTTAAAAACCCTAAAAAGGGGTTTTTTCTACCATGACAAAAGTTTGAGAATACACAAATTTAATTTTTAAAAAATTACGCTTCACTTTTTTTTTTGGAAAATTTATAACCCAAATGTTATAAAGGTGATCACAACAGCAATTACTTGCAAAGTCAATATGGCTAAAAAAGAACTTTATCCCCCAAAACACTTTAACAATTGCAGCCCTGCCTTAAAAGGCCCCGCAACCTCTTTTCAGTGATGCCCCTTTAAAAACCGGTGGGGTGTTGAGAGGAAAATGGCTGGGTAATCGCATGATTAAAAAAGAAGACACCACTGGACACTTTAAAAGGGGCTGGGCTTGGCATTTTTGTTTCTCTTCTTTAACCATGGTTATCTCAAAGAAACCTGCAGTCATCATTGCAAGCACAAAATGGAACGGGAAGAGTATCGCAGCTAAAAGTTGCCCTCAGCAACAACTACCATCATCAAGAACTTAAGGAGAGGGTTTTTCTATTTTTTCCCCAAAAAGGCCCCGGCGCCCAAGAAAGACCACAAGCGCCAGGACCGTCTTTAAAAAAGTGTTTCAGCTGCGGATCGGGAACCCAGCATGCAGATTTTGCTCAGGAATGGCAACAGGCAGTGTGAGGTTTTAAACGCACTGGGAGGCGGAGATTTTTGGACAAGGCCGGGGTCTCAAGGAGGGCAGAAAGAAGCCACTTCTCTCCAGAAAAACTCTGGACAGACTGATTTCTCAAAAGTCGGCAGTGGACTTTGGGACGGGGGTAAAGTTTTTTTTCCTTGATGAACCCCTTTTCGATTTTGGGGACATCGGAAAACGCCCATTGGAGAAGAAAGGTGAGCGCCCCACCTCTTCCCCAGCCAACGGGAACACCTAAAACCCTTTTCATGGGGGTTTTGTTTCTCCCCCAAGGGGAATCCCCTTACGTCTTGCCAAAAAAACACACCATGAATAAAGAATGGTACCAAAGCCTCCAAGAGCAACTCTCCCAACCCTCCAAGAGAGTTTGGGATCAACAAGCCTTTTCCAGCTGATGGAGACCATCCCCAAACAAAGGTGAAACTAAAAAGGGTCAGGGAACAAAACATAGGAAATTTTGGGGGCCTGGGGCCCGGAAATTCCCCCCAAACTTTTAACCCCCTTTGGGAAATTTGGCAACATCAAGGACGAGGGACAAACAAAAGCCTAAAAATTCACAAAAAAAACATTGATTGTGCAAGAATGACTGCTATCATCAAAATTTGGCCAAAAATTTTTGAGAGATGCCCGGGGGGGAAATTTCAGAGGTCCTAAGAAAAAGGGCAACACTCAAAATTTATTGCTGCTTAACTCATTTAAAGAAAAAAACTTGTTTTTTCATATGTTTCAATTTATTTCTGTCTGTGATAAAAACATCTGTCAAACACACATAAAAACCGAGGGCAGCAGATCATTTTAAAATATAATATTTTGCATCTCAAAAATTTTGGCCTACTGTAATGGTGACATTAAATAATCTGCTAAAACTCTGCCCGTTGATGAACCCCCTTAGTCAAAAGCCCAAAAACCCAACAACCATTCCCCTTTTTTTTAAAAAAATTTCTTTTTTGGAAAACTTATCCCCAAGCTTCCCCCACTTGTATTCTAGCGCGGGGGAAACGATAAAACCCTTTGGCCGTATCTATGACGCTGCGGATACCAAACTCTTTACCACTCTCATAAAAAAAAAACCCACAACGAAAAAAAAATCGAATCTCTGGGGCCAATAAATAGAAAAAAAACAAATAGAGCTTATTGACTTTCGCCACTACCCACCAATAAAAAAAAAAGCTTTAAAATAGTAACATGACACAGAGACCCTTGGAAAAAAACCTTTCAATAAATAACCACTAAACTGAAAACCCAAAGCGCCTCAAGTCCGCTTACCCCTTTCAGACCCCCCCAAAACTTCTGACAAATCGCCGTTTTTCAAAAAAAATAACAACGGAAATGAACTGTTTATACAACATTCAATGGGACCCCATGGTAAGACAGGTGAGAAAAACTGAAACGAGTTTGGCTCTTTTTTAATCACACCCAAAGGGGAAAAGGCGGCGTTGGAAAAAGGGGGGTACAAAGGGGCCTGCCGTTTGCAAGCTTTAATCTCCTTATCCCCAATTAGCCGCCACCAAACCCCGGTTTTGGAACCACTGTTTTAGATTTTAACCCATATGCACCAACGCCAGAAAGGGTAACACGAAAAAACCTTAGCAAAAAACCTCAAAATTTTTAGTTTGGCCCCCCTTGGGTTAGGGGAAAACCCTTGTTAAGCTACATGTTCCCCCCTTTTTCCCGGGATCCAAGTTTTGTTAAAAAATTTCCTTTGGGAAACGGCCCCGGAACTTCCTTTTTGAAACATCTTGCCAGGGGTGCGTTTCTCCACAAAAGGAAAAATTTATTTGTACTTCCATGTATTTGACCATTCCATTCCTTCATAAAGGGGAAAGCAGCCCCTTTTTTAACACTCTGAGGGGAAGGATGCGTCCCCCCCCCACCCCGGATGGAGTATCAGGATAGCCAGATCTAACACCCCTTTCCCATTTCAAGGTAAAAAAAACTGACTGTTCTGACAAAAGTTTTAAAAAAAAAACCATTCCCCAAACCCAAATTTTTATATGCTCTATTTTTATATCTACGTGTTAAAAGGGGCCCTAAAAAATTTTTCAGTAAATTTCTAAGCTATTTTACAATTTTTTCTCATGACGCCTGCACCAATTTTTTAAATTTTTTTAAAAGGAATAGGGCGTCGTTTTCCCCAAAATCTGAATCTTTTTCAAATTTTGGGCCCCAAAAACCCTTTAAAAGGTTTAAAAATTAATCCCCGAAAACCCCAAAATATTCATTATCCAAATTTTTTTTTTAAACGAATAGTAGATGAAAGAAAAAGGAAAAATGGAACATGTAAGGGCCCCTTGTAGCGGCCCCACTTTCCCCCTTTCACATTTGCAGTACAGAGCCCCCAAAAGCTTTGGGGCCCCTCCTTTTTCGGGGCCCTTTTTCCCCCCATTTTCAAAGCCCCCCAATATTCTGAACCTCGGTACCGGGGGAAAATGGGGCAAAAATTATACGAGGGATTTTTTTTTAAAAGGAAAAAAACCCCTGAAGGGGAAGCTAAACATAAAAAATTGGGAAGGGGAAAAGCGGGAGCTGCAAAAGGGAAATGCCATTTCTCTACCATTTTGGCCCGTTCTCTTTTTGGGGGGGAAAACCCCCCCTGTTGGGCTGATTTTCCTTCACCCGTCTGCTGCATACACCTGGGTCTGGGGCCAAACCCCAAGGCCCCTTGGGGCGGGGGGTTTAAAAGGGGCCCCCGGCCCCAACAGACAGTGGGATGCAGCTTTTGCCGCACTTCGTTTTTTCTGTCCCCGTCCCGGGGTCCTCAGTCCCAAACGGTTTTGGGGGGGAATATAGTTTCTTCTTTTGTTCGTTCCCCCCCCCCAAAAAATGTTCTTCGGACCTCCGGCTTGGCCTCCGTGACATCCTTTTTCCAGGTTATCACTCAACCGGGGCGTATCTGGACCGCTGGCAGCTTCAAGGGGGGGAGTTGGGTTTTCGTGCACCCCAACCAATTTTTCTCCTACCCAAAAACCCAGCTCTTATAGGGGCCCCTTCTATTTTAAAATAACGCAGAAACCCCCTTATGATATGGAAAATGGTCAACCCAGACCCTCCAATGCCCCCTTCTTACCCCCAAAACACCCCTATTTCTCAAAGATTTTAAAAAAATTTTTCAAACCCCCCCAGGGCAAAAGGGAAAACTTCTCCCCCCGCGGGATCATGCCCCGGATCATCCTTTTACCAACCCCCCCTTTTCCCAGGGCAATTAGCCCAGAGAAAAAGACAGAAAAAATTTTTGGGGGAAAAAAAATTTCCCCCAATTAAAAAAATTTAAAGGGAAAAAAAAACAGGGGATTTAAAAAGCCATGTTTCCCCCTCATAAGGGGGCCAGGGAACATTTCCCCGTGGTTTTTTGGGGTTGGACACTCCAGGGTATTTTTAAAAGGGCAGACCCGGTCTTTTTTTAATGGTAGGATACGGGCCCCTTAAAAGGGAAAAAAGCGGGTTTTTGGTTCCCCCCCCTGTTCCCCTCAAAATAAGCCCCCCGTGGCAGCCGGCCCTTTTGGAGAGGATTTTGGGGGATTGTACAAGCAAAAAAGAAAAACCAAAAATGTTAAAAACCCAACAAAGCGCCCTGCGCCCCCGTGTTTTGAATTTTTTTTTTTTACCAGGGGAGGGGGGGAAGTTAAGGCCCCTGCTCTCCAAAAACCCTAATAAATTAAAAAGTGCAAGATTTTCATTAAGTGCAAAACCGCACAGAGGGCGTGCCCCACACTGGGGAAATTTTTAAAGGGGAAAACTAAAATTAAAAAACAAAAAGGAATAAAAACCTAAAGCAACAAAAGAAAAGGAAGAAAACCTTGGTTTCAAAACAGGGCAGGACACCTTTTTTGGTGAAAAGGGGGAAAAAGCGCCGCTCTCCTGTGCTGCCCTTTTCCCCCTCAATCCTCACAATGTGCCCCCTCACCCTTTCTTTTTTTTTGCTTCTTTTAGCAACCCCTATAAAATTTTATTTGAAAAACTATATTTTGCAAAAGAGCCTTTAATATATCCAGCAAGAACCATGACCCACCCCGCGCTAAACTGATGCTGTGCCCCCACCATAACCGCAATAAAAAATCTAGAAACAACAGCTCGGTGCCGCACTGCAAAAACCAAAAATAAGAACGCTTCAACAGGGGCTTGGGGCTCAAATTGGTGGGAAGTTAAAAAAGAAACTCATTCGGGGGCTGCTTTTTCCCCTTCCCCCCGGATATGTACAGAAGGGGGAACAATTTACACTTTTTCAGAAATCGCCCAATTCCCCCTTTAAACCCCAACCCCAGTAAAACAGGAAATCTTTTTACTGAAACATAAGAAAGGGGGCAGACAAAGAAAAGTAATTTTAAACCCAAAGGGGAAAACAACCCCCTGAATTTTAAGGGGAAACCACCCCCCCCCCTCACAAAAAGAACCTGGAAAACGGGGGAGCCGAATTGGGAAAAATTTAAAATATAAATTAAAAAGGGGAAAACTTGAAAAAACTTTTTCCTCTAAAAAATTTAATTTTAAAACATATAATAAACCCCTTTGGTGGGTTTTATTTGTTTTAAACTGTTTTAAAAAAATTAAAAAATTTACTTTTTAATTTGTATATCCACAATGAAAATTTTTAGACCACCCCCCACAATGGGGGTTTCCGGGGGGGGGGGGGTACTGGGGACCCGGGGCCCCGGGGTAGAACCCCTATGGGATTGTCACAGGTAGGGTTGGCTCGGTTTTTTCCCCGGGCGGAAGGCGTTTTGGGGGGGGTTTTTTTTAGGGGGGAAAATTAAACCCCATTTTCGAAAACCGAACCTTTTTGTCTCTGGTAATTTGTACCAGCGCTGTGTAGATCTCTGAGGGGTTGGTGGCACTAATGTCGGGTCCCCTAAGGTGGGGATTTCCACAGGTTGATGGTTTGATGGGGTATTGCGGAATTGCAATCAAATAACACAGTCCCCACCCATCGCGTTTTTCCCCATACCTTTACTTAAAAGTTGTTCAGGCAGGCCCCCGGGGGCTGATGGGGTTGTGGAAGGATGAGCTTTGGGCAACGGCAAGCAGTTAGGGGGCCCTCCTTACTTTCAATGATGATGAGTACAACCAGCATGAACGTAGTTCCCTCTATAATCTCCAGCTATTCCAAAGCTGTGCTGCCCGGTCATTTTTGTGGTTGGAGCCTTCTTCTGAGAGAGCTGAGTTCCAATTCCGGCGTGCACTACTCAAGGTTCTCACTCTCCCTGACCCCAGTTACGTACTGACTCTTCAGGGCTGCTTTACCGTTACCTAAGGTCCGGTAAGCCTCTGGGTTTCCTACCACCCATGCATGAAGCTATGGTGATGCTTCGGTCTCCAGTGACCGTAACAATGTGCAGGTATTCTATACCATATGGCACTTTTCTGTTCTCTTTCCACTATGCCCTTCGATTTGCTCAGATCCCACAGATGTCTCAGTCCGTCCTCTAGTGGGGCACAGCTCTGACCAGGCTGAGGTGAACTGGCTCACCTTTACTGGACTCCACTTTCTGAACTGCACAAAGACTGCACTATCCTAACTCTTTCGAGTCACTGACTGAACTGAACTCAGACTACTCAGCACTCCCCTCCACACCCCTGCTGGGTGTGTCCGAAGTGTACGTGATATCATGGAGAGGCCCTTTAACCGTTTACCTCTCCACTCATCCTCCTGGTATTGTGTACCAGGGCTACACATTCCCCCATGGTAAACGACAGCACTCCCGGGCTGTGAAATACAAGAGCATTTTTGTTTAATGCATTAAACTCAACATTAAACATTAAATTCGTCCCATCCGGGAGGTAAGGATGTCTTGAACGTTGCTAACAACACATTGAATATAGAAAAATACAAATATTAAATAAACATGTTCATAAATAAACACAATATTCTTGTGAAGGACCCGCACCAAACCTTCAACGTGGGTCCTGGGTGGGCTGCAGGACTCCGAATGCAGACCTCACTCAGTGCCTCACCACACGGGTTTTATGTTCAGAGGTAAGTCAAGGCTTCGTGTGAAACCCATTAAAAGGCACCTTAGTGCAACTATTTACAAGATAAGTTCTGGGCTGGCACAGTCCTCAGCCTCTGAGTCCATTATAAGACACAATAAGGAAAATACACATTTATATATACTTTTTACAATATTCACATTAATTTGTTATAATTACTGCTGGTAACGAATGGGTATCTTCCTTTTGTGATTCGTCTGATCTACGTGGATTAGCTTCAGGTATATTAAGTTGCGATCTGTCTGCACTACGTAACGGCAAACTATAGAACTGCCTCAATCTTTCTATGGATCTGGCAAGCGTACTGATGGCTGGGCGGGTGAGTCAGCTTCACCAGGGGATCCCAAAGTATGGGGCGCTGCTTCTGATGATCCTTCTTGAGATTCCGTAGGTTGAGGTGTTGCTGAATGGTAACTCCTGAACGGACTCAACTGGCACCACGGCACAACTGGAGGTAGAACTTCCTCTTGTGGCTGATAAAAAAGGCAACACCGAACTATTACAGCACTCCCAGTCGGGCCAATCCGCAGGAAAATCTCCCAGATCCGTTGTATGACCTCTTCCTTCCTTTCTTCTTGATTGATGACATGGTTTCTTTTCACAACGCTTAAGGGTTCTGGACACAATTTCAAATGGTCCTCTGGACACAGTGGTTATTGTTCTTTCCTCCGTCCTTTACTAATGATACAAACTTTTCTGTTGTCATATTTAGAATCTTGTACGACGTAGGGTTCTTGCTCCCACTGATATATCCAATTTGTGCATCTTCCTTTTTCTTTTTAATACCACTTCTCCAGGCATCAAAGGCTTGGCAGGAGCATTTCTGTTGTAAATATCTTCCTGTTTCTCCCGTGCCTTGTTGAGACTTTCCTCTACACAGATTTGCACTCTTCTGTACTGCTCTTGCCGATTTGTGTCCCAATTTTCAACGGCGTCGTCTGCCTCCGTTTCTACTACTCCAAGTTCTAAATCCATTGGTAGTCTTCCGGGCCTTGCTCTCATAAGATAGGCTGGAGTGCAGTTAGTAGAACTTACAGGTATATGGTTATAACAAATCAACCAAATCAGGTAGTAAGTCCGGCCATCGATTTCTGTCTTCCAACGGTATGGATCTCAACAAGTCAAGGACAATATGGTTCATTTTTTCACAAAGACCGTTGGTTTGAGGGTGGTATGGCGTTGTTCTAATTTTTCTTGCACCCGTACATGTGACAGAATTCCTTGAATAAGTCAGCTTCGAAAGCAGGTCCTTGATCGGTTAATACTTGCTCCGGATACCCATGCGGTCTGCAGAAACTTGCTTGAAAGGTTTTCGGCGGCCGTCACTGCGGTCTGATCCTTAACTGGAACAACCACCAGAAATCTGGAGTAATGGTCCACCATGGTCAGGGCGTATGAGTATCCAGATCTACTTGGCGACAGTTTGACGTGGTCCAGGGCCACAATCTCCAGGGGGCGAGTCGTCCGGATAGGTTGCAGGGGCGCCTTCTGACTACCGTAGTCCTTTCTTCTGAGACCACAGGGTCCACAGTTTCCGACACCACCTTCTCAATGGAGCTGCGCATCCCTACCCAGTAGAACCGGCATCTCAACAGGGTCTCCAGCTTTCTCCAGCCAAAGTGTCCTGCTTGATCGTGGTATGCTTCCAACACCATTGGGACGTCTGCCTTGGGGACCACGATTTGCCAGACCATCTCATGGGTTCTGGGGTTGACGTATCTCCTGCACAACTTCTCACGGTATAGGAACAACCTGCTTTTCCTCGTTCCACAGGAGCTTGGCTGACATAGGTGCATCCTTTTCCAAAGAGGAGCCTTCCTGTCTTAACAACTCCTTGATGCGGCTGACCACTGGATCACTGTCCTGAGTCTCTTTCCAGCTGTGATGGGGTAAAGGATTTAATGTTGCACCATACTGCTTTCTGTTGACTCGATGCTCGTGGACTACCCCATTTCGATGGAACGCAGGTAGCTCAATTTCTTCCGGGGTCGTCCGATTCTTCTTTCCCGTATCAAGTCATGCGGCATTCGGACAATGCGTCAGCATTAGCATTCTTTCGAACCTGCCCGGTACTTGATAGTAAACTGGTAATTGGACAACCGAGCCATCCATCGCTGCTCCATGGCACCCAGCTTGGCGGTTTCCAGGTGCGTTAAGGGGTTGTTATCTGTAAAACGCAGTGAACCGATTGGAGGCCAGATAGTGCTTAAATCTTTCAGTAAGGCCCAGACCAGCGCCAGAAACTCCAGCTTGAAGCTGCTATAATTTTCCGGATTCCTCTCAGTTGGCCTGAGTTTTCTGCTGGCATATGCGATGACTTTTTCTTGGCCATTCTGCTTCTGACTGAGAACTGCTCCAACCCTTCATTACTGGCGTCTGTGTACAACAGGAACGGTTGGCTGTAATCAGATAGGTTAAGATCTCATCACCTGTAAGGATCTCTTTCATCTTTTGGAATGCTTCAGCCTGTTCTTTACCCCAATTAAAGGGAGGGTTTCTGCTCTTTAAGGATTGTCCTACCAGGAGGTCCTGTAAAGGAGCTGCCTTCTTCGTGTAATCTTTTCACGAACCTTCTGTAGTAACCCGTTAGTCCCAGGAACTGTCGCACTTCCTTAAGGTTCTTCGGCTCCGGCCACTTCTGGATGGCAGTGACTTTCTCTGGGTCCGGCGCTACTCCTTCCGAACTGACGATGTGCCCCAAGTATTGTACCTTCTGTTTGAGTAGATGGCATTTTGAGGGTTTTAATTTCATCCTGTAACCTGGACAGGGACTCGAATACTTCTGCCAGGTGCTTCAATGGTCCTCATATGTCTTGGAATACACGATGACGTCGTCTAGGTATAAGCAGCACGGTTTCAAAATTGAGATGTCCCAGACAATTTTCCATCACTCTCGAAATGTTCCTGGGGCACTGCTGAGCCCAAACGGCATTCTGTCGAACTCACAGAGCCCCATTGGGTGGTGAAAGCCGTTTCCTCCTCACGATCCTCCTCAGCCACAGCCACTTGCCAGTAACCACTAGTCAGATCAAGGGTAGAAAAGTTAGTTAGCCGTTTTTCAGAGCAGCTAAGATTCCTCTATGCGTGGTAACGGGTATGCATCCTTGTGTGTTATTGCGGTTCACCTGCCTGTAATCCACACACATTCTCATACTACCATCTTTCTTTTTAACCAGAACTAGAGGGGCTCCCCATGGGCTACAACTATCCCTTATCACCCCAGCTTTTCTTCATATCAGCAACATTTCTTTAGCCTTCTGATAATGAGCTGGAGGTATGGGCCTATACCGCTCTTTGATGGGAGGATGACTGCTGTAGGGATATGATGTTGTACTCCCTTAATTATCCCAAAATCAAGTGGATTCTTGCTAAACACTTGGGCGTACTCTTGCACCACCCGTAATACCCCTTGCTTCTGGTGAGCGGGAGTGGTGTCCGTCCCAACATGGAGTTTGCTGACACCATTCCGCCACCTGAGTTGCTGGGTCATATGTCCTCCGCTATTTGACAGGAATCTAAGGACTTCAGCCGGGAGAATAGAATTATTATCAACAGCATGTAGTTTAGCAATAGTTGCGTAACGGGGTAAGTTTACCTCATCATCCCCAATTGAGAAGCCGTACCGGTACCCTTCCATTCACCACTTCTACTACTCCTCTAGCAGTCATAAGTGTAGGTCTATGTTCTGAATGGTGGGGTTCTACTACAGCTTGGTAATTCTGTCCTCTCAGACCTATGGCTGCCCTGCACCAAATGATCATTTCACTCATTGGGGGTATCACAATAGGATCCGATCAGTGACCCGTACATTACCAATTTCGCCGTCTGTAAGCTTCGCTTGCTGCTGACACACCAGGGCCCGATCTCTCTTTGGATTACTCCTCTCTGCCTTGGTCGGGCAATCTCAGCGAGCTGTTGGAGCAAGAACACAACTTCTCCCAAACAATTACCGATAATGTTAGTACCCAAAATTATATTTAAACCGTTCTCCTCATTTACAGTCTTTACTACCAGAAGCCCCTGGTCTTTCAACTCCTCTCTGCCCACCTTTACATCTACACATTTTGTCCCAAGTACTTCTACAGGAAGACCATTAGAAGCATACACGGTAAAGTCAGAGCTCGGGGTTTAAGACTGTCCATTGACCAGTACTTAGTATAGAGGGCATCAGGAATTAGGGTCACCTGGGACCCAGTGTCTAACAATGCCGGAACTGCAATACCATCTAAGATGATAGACAGGTAGGGTCGCCCACCCACATACCTGCGGTTCCAGTCTAGGGGCCTGACGGGTATTCTCCTGGGTGTTGGCCCTCGGACCCAGGTTCTGCCCGTTTAAAGGACACTGTGGAGACAGATGACCTTTCCGGTTGCATCGGTAACAGATGACTCTCGACGAGGAGGGTGTTGATCAAGGTCGCTCCTGGGGGTGGCGTTGTCCTCCTCTGGGGGGCGACGTCTTCTTTCTTCTCCGGTGCATCCACGGGACGTCTTCTGGGCAGTCAGCTAACAAGATCTTCCCTTCTTCCTCTTTCCGCAGTTGCAGGGCACTCATTACAGCAGCCCAGATTTTTAGTCAGCTGGCGCACCTCTGAGCGCAGACAATCCAATTCACTAGGAGGGTCACCTGCGCTTTGGCTTCGGCCACTAACGGGGAATAGGGTTTACTGCCGGTTCCAGAGTGACTTCAGCCTGATGATGTTGGGTTGCCACCTCAAGTTTGCCCAGGGGCCGCAGCCCTTTTATTGCCATGTCTTTTAGGGCATCAAAGGTAGCATCCGGATGATCTAAGGACCACCAGTTTACAGTTCTGCGTTCCTCTTGGATCTCAATCCCTGTATAAATTGTTCTTTCAGCATTTTATTCTCATCAATAGCATTTAAATTATTAACCTGCTTAAGAGCTCTCAGGGCTCCTTGTAGTCGGCAAGCGTAGTCCCGGATGCTGTCACCTGGCTGTTGTGAACAGTGATAGAAGGCCATCCGGAATCCGTTTCTGTGCGGTCTTCAATATGGCATGCAGCTTAAGGAAGATCGCAGGTACCGACTCCTGATCAACGGTATCCCAAGTCTCCACTTCCCTCTCAGCAGCGCCAGTTAGCTGCCCTATTAGCACAGCAGCTTTTTGTCTCTCAGGCATGGAGTACATTTCTAGGATGCTGCATAACTTCCGCTTGAAGCCTGCTAATGTGCCTGGCTCACCGCTGTACTGGGGAAGCCATTTCGCCCCAGGCATATATGGGAGCGTTAGTGGCATGATCGGGACTACCGGACTGGGTGCAGGGCCTGCGCCCCCATCTGGCGCTACAATACCAGACGGTGCGGGATTGGGGACCTCCGGCTGGGGCCGCACTGTCAGCCGGTTTGTTGTGACATCTTAGCGCCCCCTTGGTTAAACGGAGCCTACCGGTTTCAGACGCTGCTACTTCACAGGCACCGCAGTGGGAACAGGACCTTCGTCGCAGGCGCTCTGATGTCAGAGCGTTCACTTCCTGTTGCAGGACCTGCCGCTGAGTCAGAGCCGGGGGCGTGTCCAAGACTCTGCGCGCTCTTTCAGGTACGCCCACCTTCTTCTCCAGCGCCTTAGGGCGCGAATCTGGCGGCAAATATGGCGGTATTTGGCGCCAAACAATAGCAACAGTCTTTTTCGCCAAAACACTCCACAGGCACACAGGGCTCGCAATGCTGCAAGTTCGAATCCTGTTCGTGACGCCAATTTTTGTCTCGACCACGCACCACAATTGTGGGTTTCCAGGGCAATGGGGTACTCAGAGCCGAGCCCGTAGAAGTCTATGGGATTGTCACAGGTAGCGGTGGCTCGTCTGTGGCCCTGGCGGTCAGGCGTATGTTGGGGGGTATATTTACAGGGGATATATATATACAGTTCGTGACGCCACCTGTAGTCTCTGGTAATTTGTACCAGCGCTGCTGTAGATCTCTGAGGGGATGGTGAGGCAGCTAGATGTCGGGTCCCCTACAGGTGGGACTCTTCCCTCAGGTTGATGGTTATGATGGGGTAGTGCAGGAATGCAATCAAATAACACAGTCTCACACATCAGCGTCTTTCCATACCTTTACTTCAAGTTGTTCAGGCAGGTCCCAGGGAGGCTGATGGGGTTGATGGAGGATGAGCTTTGAGGCAACGGCTAAAGCAAGTTAGGGGCCTCCTTTACTTTCAAATGATGATGAGTACAACCAGCATGAAGCGTAGTTCCCTCTATAATCTCCAGCTATTCCAAAGCTGTGCTGCCCGGTCAGTTTTTGTGGTTGAGCCTTCTTCTGAGAGAGCTGAGTTCCAATTCCTGTCGTGCACTGACTCAAGGTTCTCACTCTCCCTGACCCCAGTTACGTACTGACTCTTCAGGGGCTGCTTTCCGTTACCTAAGGTCCGGTAAGCCTCTGGGTTTCCTACCACCATGCATGAAGCTATGGTGATGCTTCGGTCTCCAGTGACCGTAACAATGTGCAGGTATTCTATACCTATGGCACTTTTCTGTTCTCTTCCACTATGCCCTTCGATTTGCTCAGACTCTCAACAGATGTCTCAGTCCGTCCTCTAGTGGGGCACAGCTCTGACCAGGCTGAGGTGAACTGGCTCACCTTTACTGGACTCCACTTTCTGAACTGCACAAAGACTGCACTTCCTAACTCTTTCGAGTCACTGACTGAACTGAACTCAGACTACTCAGCACTCCCCTCCACACCCCTGCTGGGTGTGTCCGAAGTGTACGTGATATCATGGAGAGCCCTTAACCGTTACCTCTCCACTCATCCTCCTGGTATTGTGTACCAGGGCTACACATATATATATTACACACACATATACAGTATTGTACACTGCTCAAAAAAAATAAAGGGAACGCTTAAACAACACAATGTAACTCCAAGTCAATATCACACTTACCGGTTTTGTGAATCAATGTCTCCTGCTGTTGTGCAAATAGAACAGTCAACAGGTAGAAATTATGGGCAATTAGCCAGACAACCCCTGTAATGGAGTGGTTCTGCAGGGGATGACCACAGACCATTTCTCTGTTCGCATCCTTTTTGGCTGTTGTTTTGGTCACTTTTGCATTTTGTCATTGCTCTCACCACTGCATTTACAGTAGCATGAGGCAATGATTACAACCCACAGAAGTTGCTCAGGTAGTGCAGCTCATCCAGGATGGCACATCTAGGTTAAGCTGTGGCAAGAAGGGTAGCTATGTATGTCAGCACATTGTTTAGAGCATGGAGCAGATACCAGGAGACAGGCCAGTACACCAGGGGACATGGAGGGGGGCCATAGGAGGGCAACAACCCAGCAGCAGGACCGCTACCTCCTCCTTTGTGCAAGGATGAGCAGTGCCAGAGCCCTGCAAAATGACCTCCAGCAGACCACTAACATCCATATGTCTGCTCAAACTGTCAGGAACAGACCCCATGAGGGTGGTATGAGGGCCTGACATCCACAAGTGGGTGTTGTGCTTACAGTCCAACATGGGCAGGGCGATTGGCATATTCGACATTGGCGCCCTGGGCTCTTCACGAATGAGAGCTGGTTCACACTGAGCACGTGTAACAGACGTGACAGAGTCTGGAGATGCCGTGGAGAATGTTCTGCTGCATGAAAAATCCCCCGGAATGATTGGTTGGCAGTGGGTCAGTAATAGTGTGGAGAGGCATTTCTTTGGAGGGCCGCACAGCCCTTTGTGTGCTAGCCAAAGGTACTCTGGCTGCCATTAGGTACTGGGATGAGATCCTCAAACCCATTGTGAGACCATATGCAGGTGCAGTGGGCCCTAGGTTTCTTTTGATGCATGACAATGATACTCCTCATGTGGGCTGAAGTGTGTCAGCAGTTCCTGCATGATGAAGTCATTGATGCTATGGACTTGCCTGCCCATTCCGCAGACCTACATCGAATCAAGAACATCTGGGACATCATGTCTAATTCTATCCATCAACGCCTCGTTGCACCATAGACTGTCCAGGAGTTGACTGATGCTTTCATCCAGGTCTGGGAGGAGATCCCTCAGGAGAACATCCGCCGCCTCATGAGGAGCATGCCCAGGCGTTGTAGGGAGGTCATACAGGCATGTGGAGGCTACACACAGTACTGAGCATTATTTCCTTGTCTTGAGGCATTTCTACTGAAGGTGGACCAGCCTGTAATTTGATTTTCCACTTAGATTTTGTGGATCATTCCAAACCCAGACCTTCATGGGATAATAATTGTGATTTTACATTGATAATTTTTCTGTTTTTATTGTTCTTAACGCATTCCACTATGTAATAAATAAAGATTTAACGATTTGCAACTGGAATATTTCATTCAATGATATTTAGGATGTGTGTGTGTGTGTGGTGTATTTTTATATATAAGCTATATACGATACGATACGATACACTTTATTGATCCCGGGGGGAAATTACAGTATTACAGCAGCAATACAAACAGCAGTACATAAAATATTAGGACACAAATCTTGCACAGGTGTGCCAACATTACATAATAAATAAAAGTGTGTAGTTCAGGTGTATATAAGACAATGTTAATTGACATTAGTACACCAACCATCAGTCATTATTTTCTACCACCCTTAGGAAATTATTATACATCCCCATAGCAGTAGGTACAAACGATTTCCTGAATTTTCTTCTTGCAACTTAATAGGATTAGACGGCTGCTGAATGTGCTCTTCTTCTGATTCAAGAACAGCTCGTATAGTGGGTGTGTATTATTGTTCATTATAGTCCTACACTTCTTCTGAATTCTATCCTCCAATACCTCCTCAAAAGAGTCAAGATGGAGGCCAACAGCTGCACTTGCCTTCTTGATAAGTTTGTTGAGCTTATTAGCGTCAGCTACTCGCACACTACTGCCCCAGCAAATGATAGCAAAAAAGATGGCGCTATTTATATAAATATTTATTTATATTATCTATATAATCACACACCACACACACACCTTAAAAAATAGACAACTATCCATTATTAATCCTATTGTAGTAAATGGTTAAAAAAACCACACACATTAATTTAAAATTATTTTAATGTAATAAATACACATAGTTTTTGACCATATTTTATTGCACTGGTAATCCATCTAAATCCATTGTTCTCCTGTAATAAAAATAAAATAAAAAAGCAACAATATCCATACCTCTCCGCCATTCAGTCATGTCCCACGCTGCAATCCATCTGAAGGGGTTAACAGGTTTACAGCAGGGACCGATGCTAATGCGACAAGCCCTGCTGTAAACCCCCGCAGAATGAATGAGTTCATCTCTGTGCAGCCTACCGGAGATAAACTGATTAGCGTGGGAAGCTTAATTGATTTTTCCAACACTATCGAGTTGACTTCAGGTCAGCCAGGGACTCTGCGCAGCCTCACTGACTACCGCTGAGGTGATCTGACAGTGTGGGAAAAAATCAATTAAGTTTCCCACGCTAATCAGTTCATCTCTGGTCAGCTGGGAAGGTTGCGCAGAGATGAACTCATTCATTCTGCGGGGGTTTACAGCAGGGCTGGTAGCATTAACCAGTTAAACCCTTCAGATGGATTGCAGCATGGGATCTGACTGAACTGCGGAGAGGTATGGATATTGTTGCTTTTTTATTTTATTTTTATTACAGGAGAACAATGGATTCAGAAGGATAGCAGAATAATACATTTTGGTCAAAAACTATGTGTCATTATTTCATTAAACTAATTTTTAATTAATGCGTGTGTGTTTTTTTTAACCATTTAATAAAATAGGATTAATAATGGATAGTTGTCTAATTGACAACTCTCCATTATTAACCTGGATTAATGTCACCTTTCAATAGCGACTTGACATTAACCCATTATTAACCCATTAGCTACCACTAAAGACAATTAGAATAGACAAGCTAAGTGCCAGAAAAGGCTCATCTAATAATAGATGTGCCTTTTGTGGGGTGGCTGGAGGGAAGATATTAGTAGCCAGGGGTGGCCCAAAATAATGGTCCCTCCCTTTGCTATTAATATCTGTCTTCACTCACTGGCTTTCCGTGTCTGGCGGAGAAAATACCATGGGAGGCCATGCATTTTTTTTACAACGAATTTACATATTAAATTACCACCTACATGCATGAAATTTTGCACACATACACTCATATAATTGTTAATCAAAACCATATATCAAACTACATGAAATGAAATGGTTTACTGTATGTAAACCATGTGTCATTTCATGTCGGGTTCTGTAATGTAATTAGCGGTTATTATGCTATGTAGAAGTGTATGAACTATAAATATATATACATTGCTCAAAAAAATATAGGGAACACTTAAACAACACGATATAACTCCAAGTCAATTACACTTCTGTGAAATCAACCTGTCCAGTTATGAAGCAACAGCGATTGTGAATCAATTTTTCCTGCTGTTGTGCAGGAACAGACAACAGGTAGAAATGATTGGCAATTAGGAAGACACCCCCTATAAAGGAATGGTTGTGCAGGTGGGGACCACAGACTATTTCTATTTTCTCATCCTTTTTGGCTGCTGCTTTGGTCACTTTTGCATTATGTCATTGCTCTCATCCTTAGAGGTACTGTACAGTAGCATGAGGCAGTGTCTACAACCTACAGAAGTTGCTCAGTTAGTGTAGCTTATCCAGGTTGGCACATTAATGCTAGCTGTGGCAAGAAGGGTAGCTATGTCTGTCAGAGTAGTGTCCAGAGGATGGAGGCGCTACCAGGATACAGGCCAGTACACCAGGAGATGTGGAAGGGGCCGTAGGAGGGCAACAACCCAGCAGCAGGACCGCTACCTCTGCCTTTGTGCAAGGAGGAACAGGAGGAGCACTGCCAGAGCCCTGCAAAATGACCTCCAGCAGGCCACAAATGTGCATGTGTCTGCACAAACGGTTAGAAACCGACTCCATGAGGATGGCCTGAGCGCCCAACGTCCACAGATGGGGGTTGTGCTCACAGCCCAACACCGTGCAGGATGCTTGGCATTTTGCCACAGAACACCAGGATTGGCAAATTCGCCACTGGGGTCCTGTGCTCTTCACAGATGAAAGCAGGTCCACACTGAGCGCATGTGACAGACGTGACAGAGTCTGGAGACTCCGTGGAGTGCGATCTGCTGCCTGCAACATCCTTCAGCATGACCGGTTTGGCAGTGGGTCAGTAATGGTGTGGGGTGGCATTTCTTTGGAGGGCCGCACAGCCCTTTGTGTGCTAGCCAAAGGGTAGCCTGACTGCCATTAGGTACTGAGATGAGATCCTCAGACCCCTTGTGAGACCATATGCTGGTACGGTTGGCCCTGGGTTCCTCCTAATGCAGGACAATGCCAGACCTCATGTGTCTGGAGTGTGTCAGCAGTTCTTGCAAGATGAAGGCATTGAAGCTATGGACTGGCCTGCCCGTTCCCTAGACCTGAATACAATTGAGCACATCTGGGATAGCATGTCTCGCTCCATCCACCAATGTCACGTTGCAGACTGTCCAGGAGTTGACAGATGCTTTAGTACTTGTCTGGGAGGAGTTCCCTCAGGAAGCCATCTGCAGCCTCATCAGGAGCATGCCCAGGTATTTTAGGGAGGTCATACAGGCACGTGGAGGCCACACACACTAGTGAGCATCATTTTGACTTGTTTCCACTTTAATTTTGTCTTGTTTTGATTTTCATTTTGACTTGTTTCCACTTTCATTTTGGGGGTCTCTCCAAATCCAGGCCTCCATTGGCTCAAAAATTTGATTTCCATTGATGATTTTGGTGTGATTATGTCGACAGCACATTCAATTTTGTACAGAACAAAGAATGCAATGAGAATATTTCATTCATTTAGATCTAGGATGTGTTATTTGAGTGCTCCCTTTATTTTTTGAGCATATACTGTATATACAGTGCAGACCAAAAGTTTGGACACACCTCATTTAAAGATTTTTCTGCATTTTCATGACTATGAAAATTGTAAATTCACACTGAAGGCATCAAAACTATGAATTAACACATGTGGAATTATGTAATTAACAAAAAAAGGGTGTAACAACTGAAATTATGTCTTATATTCTAGTTTCTTCAAAGTAGCCACCTTTTGCTTTGATGACTGCTTTGCACACTCTTGGCATTCTCTTGATGAGCTTCAAGAGGTAGTCACCAGAAATGGTTTTCACTTCACAGGTGTGCCCTGTCAGGTTTAATAAGTGGGATTTCTGGCCTTATAAATGGGGTTTGGACCATCAGTTGTGTTGTGCAGAAGTCTGGTGGATACACAGCTGATAGTCCTACTAAATAGACTGTTAGAATTTGTGTTATGGCAAGAAAAAAACAGCTAAGTAAAGAAAAATGAGTGGCCATTATTACTTTAAGAAATGAAGGTCAGTCAATCCGAAAAATTGGGAAAACTTTGAATGTGTCCCCAAGTGCAGTTGCAAAAACCATCAAGCGCTACAAAGAAACTGGCTCACATGAGGACTGCCCCAGGAAAGGAAGACCAAGAGTCACATCTGCTTCTGAGGATAAGTTTATCCGAGTCACCAGCCTCAGAAATCGCAGGTTTACAGCAGCTCAGATTAGAGACCAGGTCAATGTCACACAGAGTTCTAGCAGCAGACACATCTCTACAACAACTGTTAAGAGGAGACTTTGTGCAGCAGGCCTTTATGGTAAAATAGCTGCTAGGAAACCACTGCTAAGGACAGGCAACAAGCAGAAGAGACTTGTTTGGGCTAATGAACACAAGGAATGGACATTAGACCAGTGGAAATCTGTGCTTTGGTCTGATGAGTCCAAATTTGAGATTTTTTGGTTTCAACCACCGTGTCTTTGTGCGACGCAGAAAAGGGGAACGGGTGGACTCTACATGCCTGGTTCCCACCGTGAAGCATGGAGGAGGAGGTGTGATGTGTGGGGGTGCTTTGCTGGTGACACTATTGGGGATTTATTCAAAATTGTAGGCATACTAAACCAGCATGGCTACCACAGCATTTTGCAGCG
Source organism: Oophaga sylvatica (assembly GCA_033576555.1). NCBI lineage: Eukaryota > Metazoa > Chordata > Amphibia > Anura > Dendrobatidae > Oophaga > Oophaga sylvatica. Next base: position 397,870,691 of record JARQOD010000001.1, read on the forward strand.
GCATGCTATTCCATCCGATTTGCGTTTAGTTGGACCATCATTTAATTTTCAACAGGACAATGACCCCAAACACACCTCCAGGCTGTGTAAGGGCTATTTGACCAAGCAGGAGAGTGATGGGGTGCTACACCAGATGACCTGGCCTCCACAGTCACCAGACCTGAACCCAATCAAGATGGTTTGGGGTGAGCTGGACCGCAGAGTGAAGGCAAAAGGGTCAACAAATGCTAAGCATCTCTGGGAACTCCTTCAAGATTGTTGGAAGACCATTTCCGGGTACTGCCTCTTGAAGCTCATCAAGAGAATGCCAAGAGTGTGCAAAGCAGTCATCAAAGCAAAAGGTGGCTACTTTGAAGAACCTAGAATATAAGACATATTTCCAGCTGTTTCACACTTTTTTGTTAAGTGTATAACTCCACATGTGTTAATTCATAGTTTTGATGCCTTCAGTGTGAATGTACAATTTTCATAGTCATGAAAATACAAAAAAATCTTTAAATGAGAAGGTGTGTCCAAACTTTTGGTCTGTACTGTATATATTGTATATATATTATATATTATTATATATATATATATATATTATACACACTGGGTACGGAAAGAATTCTGACCCCTTTAACCCCTATAAACAGCTGACATGTGCCTGCAATAGGCGCGAGCGGAATCGCGATCCGCCCGCACCTATTAACTAGTTAAATACCGCTGTCAACGGGCATTTAACTAGAGCTTCCGGCGTGTGGACGGAAATGAGCACATCGCCGAACCCGTCACGTGATCGGGGTTCAGCGACGCGTTGCCATAACAACCTGAGGTCTCCTTGTGACCTCTATGGTTGTTGATGGCAGATTGCTATGAGCGCCACCCTGTAGTCGGGGCTCATAGCAATGCTGTAATTCTACAGATGATCTATGCATCACCTCTATGTAGCAGAGGTGATCGTGCTATGGCAGCTTCTAGACTCCTATGGAGGCTATTGAAGCTTGCCAAAAGTAAAAAAAAAAAAAGTGTTTAAAAATTAAAAAAAAAAAAAAAGTTCAAATCACCCCCTTTCGCCCCAATCAAAATAAAACAATTAAGAAAAAATCAAACCTACACATATTTGGAATCGCTGAATTCAGAATCGCCCGATCTATCAATAAAAAAAAGGATTAACCTGACGGCGTAGCGAGAAAAAAAATCAAAACTCCAGAATTATGTTTCTTTGGTTGCCGCAACATTGCATTAAAATGCAATAATTGGCGATCAAAAGAACGTATCTGCACAAAAGTGGTTTGATTAAAAATTTCAGCTCGACACGCCAAAAATAAGCCCTCACCCGACCCAAGGTCTCAAAAAATGGAGACGCTACGGATCTTGGAAAATGGCGCAATTTTTTTTTTTTTAGCAAACTTTGGAATTTTTTTTCACCACTTAGATAGAAAAGAACCTAGACATGTTTGGTGTCTATGACCTCGAAATGACCTGGAGAATCATAATGGCAGGTCAGTTTTAGCATTTAGTGAACCTAGCTAAAAAGCCAAACAAAAAACATTGTGGGATTGCACTTTTTTTGCCATTTCACCACATTTGGAATTTTTTTCCCCGTTTTCGAGTACACTAAATGGTAAAACCAATGATGTCGTTTAAAAGTACAACTCGTCTCGCAAAAAATAAGCCCTCACATAGCCATATTGATGGAAAAATAAAAAAGTTATGGCTCTGGAAAGAAGGGTAGCGAAAAACAAAAACGCAAAACCGAAAAAAACTCCGGGGGTTAAATTTTTCACTCTTTGTTTCATTGCAGCCATTTGGTAAATTCAAAAAGTTCATTTTTTTTTCTCATTAATGTACACTCTGCACCCCATCTTGACTGAAAAAAACTGAAATGTATATGTGTAGCCCAGCTGTGCCTGGAATCTTATTCCCCAGGGGGATGCAGCAAAGGTAATACCCACAGAGACCTGATATGCACACAACACACCTTCACCATTCCCTAGAGCCACCAGAGGGAGCCCTTTTGTAGTATATAAGGGTGGTGAAGTCACAGCAGAGAGCTCAGTTTAGTCTAGTCTAGCTGAGAGCTGAGAGGAGGAATTGAGAGTCGCTGAGAGAACCTGAAGACTGCAGCTTTGAGCTTAGTTCAATGTGTGGAGGCTAGTACAAGTGGAGAAAGATAGCCACTTCAGCCTGGTCAGAACTGAGTCAACTGAGTGCAGTTTCAGTGAGCAAGCGTGCTGACGCTTTGAGAGCGGTGAAGAGAGAGAAGAATCAGCCATCTTCTGCTAGTGTGCTTATGTTGAAGGTCGGAGTAGGACGAAAGGCGAGTGGAAGAGAAGAAGAGAGTAATAGGGGTTGAAACAGCATTGATAGCTTACCTCTACTCTGAATAACCGGACACCGGGTCCGAGCTTGCTAGCATCTACACGACTAGTAGGAGATACCGGAGACCCTGCGGGACTTCAAGTCGCAGGGGCCCACAAGTGTTGATACGTAACCAGGGTTAGGAAGACAGGAGTCTGGGCAGGATCCGCCATTAGAGACACTGTTCTATCCTAGAGAAAGCCCCACCACAAAGTCGGCCGGGCGTATAAGTGAAGACAGAGTTAGACTTCGTTATATACAGGTCAGAAACTCACACTACAGGAGTAAGGAGGCCTACACCTACTCAGTGGGAATAACTGGACGTGCATCCTCCACCCTGCCAGCATCCCGGGACGTGCCTGCTATCCCACCAGTAAAGGTACAGAAAGAGACTTTTGTGTGTGTCTGCCTTATTACTCCTGCGGCTGAACTCCCCTTCTCTGTCCTGCACCCCAACACTGCCATCTACCCTGAGGGACCCAGTCTTGCCTGTGGAAGACTTAACACCTTGCTGCCCAGTAACAACCCCTCAGTGGATCCACACAGCAGCGCTGGTCACACTGACCAGGTACCACAGGTGGCGTCACGAATTCCTACAAATACTTTAATCCCCTGTAAATAACCCCCCTTTTTAGTGAGCGCCCAGGGCCACGGACCGAGCTGTGCTACCCGTGACATTCCCCATTGAAGTGAACGGGCTCGGTGCCGAGTACCCCACAGGCCCTGGCGGGCGACTCACCTTCTGGCGTCACGAACAGGATAGTCGTGCCCTGCAGCAACGGAGTGATTGGTGCCCGTTGCCACCGGGTACTGTGTGCCTGAATTGGACTGTTTTTGTGCAAAAAGACTGTGGTTACTATTTTGTGGTTTTGCCGCCAATTGTCCGCCATTACCCGCCAAATTGCAGCGCTACGGCGCGAAAAGAAGGGGGTGTACCTGTAGAAAGCGCGCTGAGTCCCGGACACACCCCAACGCTGACGCGGCGGCAGGTCCTGTGGAGAGCTTCGGTGAACGCTCTGACGTCAGAGCGCCGGCGACACAGGTCCTTCTGACTACTGAAACCGGAGGAAGCTGCGGCCTACAGGAGAAGGTAGGCCACGCTTAACTAGGGGGGCGCAGACATGTCGCAGCAGCAAGCTGACAGCGCGGTCCAGGCCGACCGTCCCAATGACTTACCCACCGGCGCTGCAGCACAGGATGGAAACGTTGGCCCCTCACCAGGTCCTGTGGCCCCGATAGTACCGCTGACGCTGCCATACCTGCCTGGAGCAAATTGGCTCCCTCAGTATAGCGGTAAGCCAGACACCCTGTCAGGGTTTAAGCGCAAAATATGCAGCATAATGGACATGTACCCTATGACAGAGAAACAAAGAGCTGCAGTGGTAGTGGGACAACTGACTGGTGCTGCAGAAAGGGAAGTAGAGACATGGTCAGCTGCAGACCAGGAATCAGTGCTTGCAATTTTCTTCAAGCTACAGACTATCTTTGAGGACCGCACTGAAACAGATCTCCGGATGAGATTTTGTCACGGGTGTGTCGTCTCGAAGATCTTCGCGATTACACAATCTGAATTCTCGCAGCTGAGTTTTTGGTGCTTGGTGTTTTTCGGCAGTGAGGGAGTTAATTCTCTCTCTCTCTGTGTTAGACGAGGCCCAGCCTCGCCCAGCTGCAGTTAATGCTGCAGTAATGAGATTCCTTCAAATACCTGCCAGTCTGCTAGGAATGTGTCGGTGAAAGCATTCATGCAGACCAGCAGAGCGGATCGTGGTATTGTGAAGTCTGAAGTGAAGAGTACCTGGCGTGGTTTTTTCCCCTCCTCGCTTTATCATTTATTTCCATACCCGTTGGTGTTTCCTCTGTAGTTGTGGACTGAGTTTTGTATGCAAGGTGGATTTTAGTTTACCCCTTGTACTGTCTCGTTCATCTATTACTGTGTTTAGGCATATATCTTCCAGTCCCCTGTGGTTGTGATCAGGGTCCTTCTCAGGACTAGATTACTGAGGGTCAGGGATTTGCAGGAGATAGGGTTACGCTGGCGGCCTGGACCTCTGTACCATCAATAGTACCTCCAGGTAGAGGGATTAGTCAGGGCCCCTGCTTAGGGTCAGCGTAGACCCCGGACCTCCTGTATGCAGTGATAGCGTGACATTTTCACCGACCGCACTAAAGATTTTTTCCAGCCACCATGGATCCAGTAGCCAGTCTAGCTCGGCAGTTGCAGAGTTTGTCCATGGAGCTGGCGGACGTTAAGTCCAAGGTTTTGTACCCCCCGGAGCAAGCCGGTCCAGAACCTAAAGTAGCTCTCCCTGACAGGTTCACTGGGGGGCGGGACAAGTTTTTTGCTTTCCGGGAGGCATGTAAATTGTACTTTCGGCTGCGACTTCGGTCATCGGGGAGTGAAGAACAAAGGGTGGGGATTGTCATCTCGCTCCTACAAGGGGACCCCCAATCCTGGGCGTTCTCCCTTCCACCAGGCTCCCCAGCTCTCCAGTCAGTGGATAGGTTTTTCGCAGCTCTGGGTCTTGTATATGATGACCCGGATCGGATCTCTCTTGCTGAATCTAAGTTACGTAAGATACAGCAGGGAGATCGTCCGGCGGAGGAATTCTGTTCGGAGTTCCGTAGGTGGGCCACGGACACCCAGTGGAATGACCCGGCTCTTAGGAGCCAGTTTTGTCAAGGTTTATCTGATAAATTAAAGGATGTGCTGGCACAGTATGACCCCCCACGTCACTGGAAGCCGCTATGGCCCTTGCTATTCACATTGACAGACGGCTTCGGGAGAGGTGCTGGGAAACCCCTGCCCCCTGTGATGACTCCACCTTCTACTAGGGCCCCTTATATGGAGGTTCCCCTGGTCAGTCCAGAAGAGCCGATGCAGTTAGGAGGGACATCATTCCGGGGGAGGGGATCGGCAGTGCGCCACAAGACAGGAAGGTGTTTCTTCTGCGGGAAAAAGGGACACTTTATTGGGGGGTGTCCATCCCGTCCTTTGCAGAGGGAGAAGTCGCCGGAAAACTATTGATCCCAGGTTGTGTGGTGGACGGCAATCTGGGAGTAGGTATTTCGTCCCTAGGTCCGTCTCAATTCCTCGTACCGGCGGAGGTGGTGGTGGGTACGAGAATTGAGAGGATATCTGTTCTTCTGGATAGTGGGGCTGGGGCTAATCTGGTGGACGCTCGGTTTGCCCGGGTTCATGGTATGCGACTGAGTGTATTGGCTAAACCCATTCCCATATTCTCGATCGACGCCAGACCTCTCGGTCAGGGTAGTTTTTTGCAAGCAGTGCATAACATAAATCTCCAAGTGGGGGCGATACATAAAGAACTGTTGTCGTGTTACGTATTGGAGGGTCTTCCCACTCCTATAGTGCTGGGCCTTCCTTGGTTAACTAAGCATAACCCGGTGATTAATTGGCAATCCGGAGAGATAAGCCAATGGAGTGAATTCTGTGATAAAAACTGCATGAATACGGTCATCGGTGCGATCGCTCCTAGGACCTTACCTCCATTTCTGGTGGACTTTGAGGATGTATTCTCGGAGAAAGGGTGTCAAGAACTACCTCCTCATCGCGTGTATGACTGTGCTGTTAAATTGCTCCCTGGGGCCAAGTTACCGAAATCTAGGTTGTATAACCTTTCTGGTCCTGAGAGGCAGGCCATGAAAGATTATATTTCAGAGAGTCTGGCTAAGGGGCATATTAGACCTTCATCTTCCCCGGTGGCCGCGGGGTTCTTCTTTGTGAAGAAGAAAGATGGAGGCCTACGCCCTTGCCTGGATTTCCGTGAACTTAATCGGATTACGGTCCGAGATCCGTATCCGCTCCCACTTATCCCCGATCTCTTCAATCAGATCGTGGGCGCCAAATGGTTCTCTAAGTTGGATCTCAGGGGGGCGTACAATCTGATTAGGATGAAGGAGGGGGATGAATGGAAGACGGCGTTTAACACTCCGGAGGGGCATTATGAGAACCTTGTCATGCCATTCGGTCTGACTAATGCCCCGGCGGTGTTCCAACACTTTGTTAATGACATTTTTCGCCGCCTTGTGGGACAGTTTGTTGTCATATATCTGGATGACATCTTAATTTACTCGCCGGATCTGGTGTCTCATCAGGAGCATGTTAGGCAGGTGTTGCAGATCTTGCGGGATAATAAACTGTATGCCAAATGGGAAAAGTGTGTGTTCGCCGTACAGGAACTTCAGTTTTTAGGTTTCCTGGTGTCAGCGTCCGGTTTTCGTATGGACCCTGGGAAAGTGCGGGCAGTTCTTGAGTGGGATCTGCCAGAGGATCTTAAGGCACTACAACGTTTCCTGGGGTTTGCTAACTACTACCGGAAATTTATTCGTAATTTCTCGTCCATAGTTAAACCTCTCACTGACATGACTAAAAAAGGGACGGATTTTTCTAGGTGGTCTGACAAGGCTTGTCAAGCGTTTTCCTCCTTGAAAAAATGTTTTGCTTCGGCTCCCATACTCATTCAACCGGATGCGTCTCAGCCGTTCATTGTGGAGGTAGACGCTTCTGAGGTAGGGGTGGGAGCGGTATTATCTCAAGGTTCGTCCCCTGGTAAGTGGCACCCGTGCGCTTTCTTCTCTAAAAAATTGTCGTCCGCTGAGAGGAATTACGATGTCGGCAATAGGGAACTCTTGGCCATTAAGTTAGCTTTTGTGGAGTGGCGTCATTTTTTGGAGGGGGCAGTCCACCCGGTCACCGTCATCACCGATCACAAGAACCTGCTATATTTAGAGTCCGCAAAACGTCTGAATCCCAGACAAGCTAGGTGGTCGTTGTTTTTTACCAGATTTAATTTTGTTGTCACATATCGTCCTGGGTCAAAAAATGTAAAGGCGGGTGCCTTATCTCGGAGTTTCCCTGGGGCCGGGAAGACGGATGACCCGGTTCCGATCCTTCAGGAGGGGGTGGTGGTGTCGGCAGTATGCTCTGAGCTTGAGAAGGAGGTATTGGAGGCTCAGGGGGACGCCCCTGTTGGACCTCCAGGGAGACTGTTTGTTCCAAAACACTTGCGACAAAAGGTGATCGAGGCACGCCATAACTCAGCTTTGGCAGGCCACCCAGGGAGTAAAGCAACTGTGGATCTCCTCTCGCGGCGGTTTTGGTGGCCTAACTTATATAGAGAGGTGGTAACTTTTGTGGCATCCTGTGGGGTTTGTGCGCGCTCTAAGACCCCACATACCCGTCCGTCTGGGGCCCTCTTACCTTTGAAGATCCCGGAGCGTCCGTGGACTCATCTGTCTATGGACTTTATTACGGACCTCCCGCCGTCTTCGGGTAAAACAGTCATACTCGTTGTAGTGGACAGGTTCAGCAAGATGGTTCATTTTATCGCTCTTCCTGCTCTTCCTAATGCTAAAACTCTGGCGCAGGTGTTCATTGGGGAGATTGTGAGGCTTCAAGGGGTACCCTCCGATGAGGTGTCGGATCGAGGGTCTCAGTTTGTGTCCAAATTCTGGAAGGCATTTTGTACACGGCGGGGGATGCAGTTGTCGTTTTCATCGGCTTTTCATCCTCAGACCAATGGTCAGACAGAACGTCTGAACCAGAGCTTGGAGACATATCTCCTGTGTTTTGTGTCAGAGAACCAGGAGGACTGGGCTTCTTTCTTGCCTCTGGCGGAATTTGCTCTTAACAATAGGTGGAGCGAGTCCACTGGTAAGTCCCCGTTTTTTGGGGCATATGGTTTTCATCTCCAGTTTTGTACTTTCAGTAGGGGGGGCTCTTCGGGGGTTCCGGAGGAGGAACGATTTTCGTCATCACTTGCTTCAGTGTGGAGAGGAGTGCTGAACAATCTAAGTACTATGGGGAACCGATACAAACGTATGGCTGACAGGAGGAGAGTGTCTGGTCCGGACCTATGTGTGAACGATCGGGTATGGTTGTCTACCAAGAATATAAAACTTAAGGTTCCCTCTTGGAAACTGGGTCCCAGGTTCATCGGGCCATACAGGATCAGTTCTATAATTAATCCGGTGGCATTCCGTCTTGACCTCCCCCCTACGTTTAAAATTCACAACGTGTTCCACAGATCTTTGCTTCAGAGGTATGTGGCGCCGGTGATACCGTCACCTTTACCTCCTCCTCCTGTGGTGGTCAATGGTAACTTGGAGTTTCAGGTGTCGAAAATCATCGATTCACGTCTTAACCGCCGGTCCCTTCAGTACCTGGTTCATTGGAGGGGGTATGGTCCTGATGAGAGGACGTTGGTTCCTGCGTCGGATATTAACGCAGACCGATTAATTCGGGCCTTCCACATGACTCACCCGGATAAGCCTGGCTCTGAGGGTCCGAAGGCCCCTCGTAGAAGGGGGGGTACTGTCACGGGTGTGTCGCCTCGAAGATCTTCGCGATTACACAATCTGACTTCTCGCAGCTGAGTTTTTGGTGCTTGGTGTTTTTTCGGCAGTGAGGGAGTTAATTCTCTCTCTCTCTGTGTTAGACGAGGCCCAGCCTCGCCCAGCTGCAGTTAATGCTGCAGTAATGAGATTCCTTCAAATACCTGCCAGTCTGCTAGGAATGTGTCGGTGAAAGCATTCATGCAGACCAGCAGAGCGGATCGTGGTATTGTGAAGTCTGAAGTGAAGAGTACCTGGTGTGGTTTTTTTCCCCTCCTCGCTTTATCATTTATTTCCATACCCGTTGGTGTTCCCTCTGTAGTTGTGGACTGAGTTTTGTATGCAAGGTGGATTTTAGTTTACCCCTTGTACTGTCTCGTTCGTCTATTACTGTGTTTAGGCATATATCTTCCAGTCCCCTGTGGTTGTGATCAGGGTCCTTCTCAGGACTAGATTACTGAGGGTCAGGGATTTGCAGGAGATAGGGTTACGCTGGCGGCCTGGACCTCTGTACCATCAACAGTACCTCCAGGTAGAGGGATTAGTCAGGGCCCCTGCTTAGGGTCAGCATAGACCCCGGACCTCCTGTATGCAGTGATAGCGTGACAGGTTTTACCAATGCTCCCAGGAACCAGATGACAGTATTAGGGACTACGCCTGCCGACTACAGGGGGCCCTGCGAACTCTCAAACAGGTTAACCCCATAAGTGTCATCAATGAAAATAAAATGTTAAAGGAACAATTTGTACGGGGACTGAGGTCCCAAGCTGAAAGCAGAACTGTGCACTGGTGGTCCTTGGATCATCCTGAAGCTACCTTTGATGCCCTAAAGGATATGGCTATAAAAGGACTGCGACCCCTGGAAAAGCCCGAGATGGCAACCCAGTGTCTCCCGGGTGAAGCCACTCTAAAGCCAGCAGCATCCACCTTTTCCCCGCTGGTGGCGGAAGCCAAAATGCAGGTGGCGACCCTACTGAGTTGGACTGTCTGCGCTCAGAAGTGCGCCAGCTGACCAAAAACCTGGCCACTGTAATGAGTGCCCTGCAACTGCGAAAGGAGGAAGGAGGAAAGATCCTGCTAGCTGACTGCCCAGAGGATGTCCCTTGGATGAGCCGGAGGAGATGGAGGACGTCGCCCCACCGGAGGACAACGCCACCCCCAGGAGCGACCCCCGATCAGCACCATCCTCGCCGAGAGATCATCTGCTACCGTTGCAACAGAGAAGGTCATCTAGCCCGACAGTGTCCTTTAAAAGATCAGATCCTGGGTCCGAGGGCCAACACCCAGGACTAGACACTTCAGGCCCCTCAGACTGGAACCGCAGGTTTGTGGGAGGAAGACCATACCTGTCCATCATCCTGGACGGGATCGCAATCCCTGCCCTGCTGGACACTGGATCTCAGGTGACCATCATACCTGATGTCCTGTATAATAGGTTTTGGTCCATGGACAGTCTCCAGCCCCCGAGCCCTGACTTTGCTGTGTACGCCTCTAATGGTCTCCCTGTTGATATACTCGGAGCCAAAAACGTGGACGTAAAAGTGGGTAGAGTGGAGCTGAAGGACCAGGGACTCTTAGTAGTAAAAACTGTAAATGAGGAAAATGGCTTAACCCCTTAATGTCCATGGACGTGCACAGTCCGTCATGGCAAGGTGCCAGTTCCGACACCAGGACGGACTGTGCACGTCATGCCTTTGATCTACCACTGCGTGTAAACACGCAGTGGTAGATCAGTGCCGACAGCTGTCACAGACAGCTGACAGGCACGCAAGCGGTGCGGGGACCTTTGCCGTCGGTCCCCGCACCCACAGCGCTGTGATTGGTCAGTCAATCTGACTGACCAAACACAGCAGCGATCGCACAGGAGAAGCTGAAATTTCAGCTTCTCCAGTGCGATCAGTGCAGGAGCCGGCACTGCAGTGGCCAGGCTTCCTGCACTGACAGCCAGGAGCGGAGCCCCCACCGCCCCTGGCTGTTAACCCCCTGAATGCTGCGATCCAGCGATCGCAGAGCTCAGGGGGGGAGGCAGAGGGTCGGGAGCTCCCTCTGCCTCAGATCGGCGCCCTGCAATGTATTTGCAGGGCCCGATCTCTGCCTTGATGACTCGGGGTTGTCATGACAACCTCCGGGTCATTTAGCTACGGGAAGCTGCTGTGATCATGTCACAGCAGTTTTCCCCATAGGTACAATGCATTGCAATGCTGGAGCATTGCAATGCATTGTAACTGCAATAAAAAGTAAAAAAAGTGAAAGTCCCATAAAGGGACAAGTTAAAAAAAATCATTTTTTAAAAAAAATTGTAAAAAAAATATTAAAAAATAATTTAAAAAAAATCCCCTAAAAAATACACATTTTTATGTAATAAAAAAAATAAAAAACAAAAAAAATACACATGTTAGGTATCGCCACGTCCGTAAAAATCCCATCTATAAAAGCGTAACCCTAGTTAACCCCTTCAGTGAAAGCCGTAAAAAAAAAACACAAAAAAGTAGTAAATTATACTTTTTCCAAGCGGTATCATCATACCGCTTGGAAAAAGTGCAATAACACGCGATCAAAAAGTCAGATATAAATAATCATGGTACCGCTGAAAATGTCATCTTGTCCCGCAAAAAACAAGCCCTATACAGCATCATCAGCGAAAAAATAAAAAAGTTATAGCTCGCGGAATAAACTGATGCAAAAATAATTATTTTTTCTATAAAATTTTTTATTGTGTAAAAAACGCCAAAACATAAAAAAATATATATAAATGAGGTATCGCTGTAATCATAGTGATCCGAAGAATAAAGCTGCTTTATCAATTTTACCACACACGGAACGGAGGAAAAAAAAAAAAAAAAACAATTCCTGAATTGCTGGTTTTTGTTCATTCTGCTTCCACAAAAATCGGAATAGGAAGCGATCAAAAAACGTTATGTGCCCGAATATGGTACCAATAAATACGTCAGCTCGTCCCGCAAAAAATAAGCCCACAGATAACTCTGTCGGCCGAAATATGGAAAAATTATAGCTCTCAAAATACGGCGATGCAAAAATTTCTTACAAAAAATTATTCCAAAAAAAAGCATCTTTTAGTGTGTGACAGAAGCTAAACATGAAAAAAGAGTATAAATCTGGTATCGCTGTAATCACACCGATCCGAGGAATAAAGTCGCCTAATCACTAATACCGCACGAGGAACAGCGTAAAAAAGAAAACCAATTCTTCACCTTTTGTAGATTTGTTCATTGTGCCTCCCAAAGATCGCAGTAAGGCGATCACAGTGGTTCCCCCCCACATATATGGTATCAGCGTACTCAGGACAAAATGCACAATAGCTTTTGGGGTCCTATTTCTCCTGTTACCCTTATAAAAATAAAAATTTGGGGGCAAAAAGGTCATTTTTGTGGAAAAAAATATGATTTTTTTATTTTCACGGCTCTACGTTATAAACTTCTGTGAAGCCCTTGGGGGTTCAAAGTGCTGACCACACATCTAGATAAGTTCCTTGGGGGGTCTAGTTTGCAAAATAGGGTCATTTGTGGGGGGTTTCTACTGTTTAGGCACATCAGGGGCTCTAAGCGCGACATGACACCCGAAGACCATTCCATCAAAGTCTGCATTTAAAAACGGTGCTCCTTCCCTTTCGATCTCTGCCATGCGTCAAAATAGTGGTTCCCCCCCACATATGGGATATCAGCATACTCAGGACAAATTGCACAATAGCTTTTGGGGTCCTATTTCTCCTGTTACCCTTATAAAAATAAATATTTGGGGGCAAAAAGATTATTTTTGTGGAAAAAAATATGATTTTTTTATTTTCACGGCTCTACGTTATAAACTTCTGTGAAGCACTTGGGGGTTCAAAGTGCTCACCACACATCTAGATAAGTTCCTTGGGGGTCTAGTTTCCAAAATGGAGTCACTTGTGGGGGGTTTCTACTGTTTAGGCACATCAGGGGCTCTCCAAACGTGACATGACACCCGCAGACCATTCCATCAAAGTCTGCATTTGAAAAAGGCGCTCCTTCCCTTTCGAGCTCTGCCATGCATTAAAATAGTGGTTTACCCCCACATATGGGGTATCAGCGTACTCAGGACAAATTGCACAATAACTTTTGGGGTCCTGTTACCCTTTGGAAAATAACAATTGGGGGTGGAAAGATCATTTTTGTGGAAAAGATATGATTTTTTAATTTTACTGCTCTACATTATAACCTTCTGTGAAGCCCTTGGGGTTCAAAGCTCTCACCACACATCTAGATAAGTTCCTTGGGGGGTCTAGTTTCCAAAATGGGGTCACTTGTGGGGGTTTCCACTGTTTAGGCACACAGGGGCTCTCCAAATACGACATGGCGTCCAATCTCAATTCCAGCCAAAAAAGTCAAATGGCGCTGCTTCCCTTCCGAGCTCTGCCATGCGCCCAAATAGTGGTTCCCCCCCACATATGGGGTATCAGCGTACTCAGGACTAATTGCACAATAAATTTTGGGGTCCTTTTATCCTTTGGAAAATAAAAATTGGGATGAAAAGATCATTTTTGTGGAAAAAATATGATTTTTTTAATTTTACGGCTCTACGTTATAACCTTCTGTGAAGCCCTTGGGGGTTAAAAGCTCTCACAACACATTTAGATAAGTTCCTTGGGGGGTCCAGTTTCCAAAATGGGGTCACTTGTGGGGGGTTTCCACTGTTTAGGCACACAGGGACTCTCCAAATGCGACATGGCGTCCAATCTCAATTCCAGCCAAAAAAGTCAAATGGCGCTGCTTCCCTTCCGAGCTCTGCCATGCGCCCAAATAGTGGTTTACCCCCACACATGGGGTATCGGTGTACTCTGGAGAAATTGTACAACAAATATTGTGGTTCATTTTCTCCTGATACCCTTGACAAAATTAAAAAAATTGTGTCGAAAGAAAAATTTTGGGAAAAAAAGTTAAATGTTCATTTTTTCCTTCCACATTGCTTCAATTCTTGTGAAGTACCTAAAGGGTTAATAAACTTCTTGAATGTGGCTTTGAACACGTTGAGGGGTGCAGTTTTTAGAATGGTGTCACTTTTGGGTATTTTCTGTCATATTGACCCCTCAAATTCACTTCAAATGTGAGGTGGTCCCTAAAAAAAATGGTTTTGTAAATTTTGTTGGAAAAATGAGAAATCGCTGGTCAACTTTTAACACTTATAACTTCCTAACAAAAAAAAATGTTGGTTCCAAAATTGTGCTGATGTAAAGTAGACATGTGGGAAATGTTATTTATTAACTAATTTTTGTGACATATCTCTCTGATTTAATGGCATAAAAATTAAAAGTTTAAAAATTGCAAAATTTTCAACATTTTTGCCATATTTCCGTTTTTTTCATAAATAAACGCAAGTTATATTGAAGAAATTTTACCACTATCATGAAGTACAATATGTCATGAGAAAACATTCTCAGAATCGCCAAGATCCGTATAAGCGTTCCAGAGTTATAACCTCATAAAGAGACAGTGGTCAGAATTGTAAAAATTGGCCTGGTCTTTAACCTACAAAATGGCTTGGTCATTAAGGGGTTAAATGTGGTTTTAGGTACAAACATTATCAGTAACTGTCTGGGAGAAGTTGTGTTTTTGCTCCAACAGCTCGCCGATGTTGCCAGGCCAAAGCAAAAGGGGTGATCCAGAGGGAGATCCGGGCCCTGATGTGCCAGCAGCAAGCGAAACTGACAGATGGTGAGATTGGTAATGTACGGGTAACAGACCCGAACCCCATTGTGATACTCCCAATGAGTGAAATGCTTATATGGTGTAGAGCAGCAATAGGTCTGAGAGGACAGAACTACCAAGCAGTAGTAGAGCCCCATTGTTCAGAACATAGACCTACACTCTTGACTGCTAGAGGGGTAGTGGAGGTACGAAATGGGAGGGTGCCAGTACGTCTTCTCAACTGGGGAGAAGATGAAGTGAACTTACCACGATATGCCACTGTTGCTAAATTACATACAGTAGATAATAACTCCATTCTCACGACGGAGTCCTTAGCCTCCCCCCAACCAGCGGAGGATAACGACCCAGCAACCCAGGTGGAGGATTGGTGTTAACAGCTCCATGTCGGGACGGACACCACTCCAGCCCACCAGAAACAGGGAGTACTTCGAGTGGTCCAGGAGTACACACAGGTATTTAGCAAACACCCACTTGACTTTGGGACAATTAAGGGAGTGCAACACCATATCCCTACAGGCAACCATCCCCCATTAAAGAGCGGTACAGGCCTATACCTCCAGCACACTACCAGAAAGCTAAGGAGATGTTGCGTGATATGAAGGAAGCAGGGTGTCAGGAGTCGAACTCAGTACCTCTTGTCCACTGGCCAGCAGCTCTACCATCTGAGCTATTCTGCTGGCTGCAAAGTTCCTTGCTGAACCCAGATACCATTGACTGTTCTTCCTGATTGGCTACACCTAGTGCTCTCTTGATTGGGCCTCTGATTGCCAATTACACACCCTATATAAACCTGGCCCTGTGGGTGTGTCATTGCGAGATTATTGTGCTTCCAGCCTTTAGTCAAGCTCTTTCTCCTGCTGTTCCTGCCGCTACAAACACTGCTCTCCTGTGTACCGACCTCCTGCTGCCACCTGACTACGTTATCTGCCTGCTCCTCTGCTACCGAACTGCCTTTCCTGTGTACCGACCTCCGGCTGCCACCTGACTACGTTATTTGCCTGCTTCCCTGCTACAAACACTGCCTTTCCTGTGTACCGACCTCGGCCTGCCTTCTGACTACGCTACCTGCCTCTGCTTCCCCTAGTGTTTGCAGTAACATCGGCTCCAACCCAGACGGGATCTTGACAGAATAATCTCGCGCCAAAATGGAGTCCGCTGTGAACACCCTGAGGCGGCAAGTTACGGAGCTTCAAAGTTTTTGTACTGACTCTCAAGGAAAATATGCCAAGTTACAAACTGATTTCACGGCGATACAACAGGAAGTAATTGAGCTACAAAAACAACTACTGGACGTGCGCAATTCAGGGTCCGAATCAAACGCGCGGCTGCCGCTGCCTGCAAAGTTCAGTGGGGATCGCAAGCAGTACCGAGGATTCCTCAATCAATGCCGCATATACTTCCAGATGCAACCTGCTCCCTTTACCAGTGAGAGGAAGAAAGTTTTTTTCATGATAAATCTCCTGACGGATGAAGCTCTTGCTTGGGCTTCACCTTATGTAGAAAATGACTATGCCCTCCTTAATGACCTGGAAGCTTTCATCGCAGCTATGAATCAAGTTTTTGATGACCCAAACCGCTGTGCCACAGCAGAAACCAAATTACATAATTTGCGCCAAGGACGTCGCTCTGTTGCGGAATATACATCGGAGTTCCGTCGCTGGGTGGCCGACACCACCTGGAATCCAGCGGCCCAGAGAAGTCAATTTCGACGAGGGTTATCAGAACCAGTGAAAGACGAGCTTGCCAGGGTTGAGACCCCTGACCAGTTGGAGGACTTTATTCAACTATGTATCCGGATTGACCAGAGACTTACTGAAAGGAGAAAGGAGAGACTGCGAGCACTTGGGAATAGCCCTGGCTTCTCATTTTCAGCATCAGACCACCAAGAAAAGACGCAAGTTGTGTCTGAACCGATGCAGATCGACGTCATCCGAAGACCACTCTCTGCACAGGAGAAGGAGAGGCGACGTGCAGAACATCTCTGCCTCTATTGTGGGGACCCTGGACACTATGCCATCAACTGTCCTAACAAAAGGACTATAGCCTTTACCAACAACAGGTCTGCCAGCAATACGGACCTTTCTCAGCAGTCGGATTCCATCTTGCAGACTATCTCATCAGTAACGCCAGAAATAGACAAAATACATACCACATCATCTCATTTTGTAATCCCCATTCAGGTTGTAATGGGCACCCAAAAAATACAATGCTCTGCCCTGTTTGGATTCGGGAGCAGGAGGAAATTTTATGGACTTAAAATTTACACGTGATAATAATATTTCCAGTAGGACCAAATCCACACCAATTGAAATGGAAACTGTGGATGGATCACCTTTGTCTTCTGGACCTGTCACGCATGAGACAATCGAACTGGAGATTTGTATCGACCCGGATCATCATGAAGCTGTCAGTTTCCACCTTATTTCATCTCCGAAATTTCGGTTATTCTAGGGATCCCCTGGTTTTCAGTCCATAACCCTTCTATCAACTGGGCATCAAGGACCATCACCTTTCCATCTGACTACTGTAAGAATAATTGTCATAAGGAACACCCTGTTCTCCAACAAGTCCAAATCTCTGAGATTTCGCATGAGAAGGAAGAGAAACTACCACCTCAATATCAGCAGTTCTCTGATGTCTGCAGTAAGAAGAAAGCAGATCAATTACCTCCTCACCGTCCTTACGACTGTCCCATTGAATTGCTGCCAGGAGCAACCATTCCATTTGGACGGATTTAACAATCTTTCCGAACCTGAATTGAAGGTATTAAGAAAGTTCCTGGATGAAAATTTAGAGAAAGGCTTTATTCGACCTTCCACATCTCCAGCTGGGGCACCCCTGTTCTTTGTTGAAAAGAAAGACTCCACTCTGCGGCCATGTATTGACTACAGAGAGATGAATAATATCACTGTCAAGAATCGCTACCCGCTACCCTTGATTCCTGAACTATTTGAGAGACTCCGTTCTGCGAAAATCTTTACGAAGCTGGATCTTAGAGGGGCTTACAACCTCATACGGATTCGCCCAGGAGATGAGTGGAAGACCGCCTTCAGAACGAGATATGGACATTTTGAATCTCTTGTTATGACCTTTGGCCTTAGCAATGCCCCAGCCACCTTTCAACATTTTATTAATGATGTATTTCGAGATTTCTTGGACCAATTCGTTGTGGCTTATCTCGATGACATTCTTATATTTTTCAGACACCTTGGAAGAGCATCGCAGGCACGTCCAGTTAGTCTTGGAACGACTACAGGAGAACATCTCTACATTAAACTTGAAAAATGTGAGTTTGAACAAACCAGTATCCAATTTCTGGGATATATCATCTCCCAGAAGTTTGAGCATGGATCCCGGCAAAATCAATGCTGTAGTAGACTGGCCTGTTCAAGAAATTTAAAAGACGTCCAGCGTTTCATAGGATTTGCAAATTTTTACCGAAAAATTTATAAAGAACTTTTCACGGATCATACTACCAATTACTACACTAACAAAAAAGACCAAAGCATTTTTCTGGTCTCCGGAGGCACAGGAGGCTTTTGACAAGTTGAAAACTCTTTTTAACGTCTGCTCCATTGTTAGTACAACCCAAATCCTGAATTGCCATTTACTGTCGAAGTGGACGCCTCAGACTCTGCAGTGGGAGCCATTCTGTCTCAGCGAGTTGGGGACAAGATGCAACTTCACCCATGTGCGTTTCTTTCCCACACCATGTCATCTGCAGAAAAGAACTACGACATTGGTAATAAAGAACTGTTAGCCATTAAAGTTGCCTTCTCCGAGTGGAGACATCTTCTGGAAGGTGCCAATCACCCTGTGACTGTCCTCACGGACCACAAGAATCTTGAATTCCCTCCGTACAGCAAAAAGATTGTCTGCAAGACAAGCACGATGGGCCTTATTTTTCTCAAGATTCAATTTTATAATCTCTTACCGGCCTGGTTCAAGAAATGGCAAGGCTGACGCCCTGTCCAGGATGTGTTCGGAACCTCAGGAGAGGTCTAGTAATGATGATACAATTCTAGGCCCTAAAAATTTTTTGGGAATATTGCACTCTAGAGGACTAGGTAATAGAATTAAAGAGGATATCAAGAGGACTCTTTCCTTAACCATCCTTCGGAAGACGTCGATCTTTCATTCAAAGAGGGGTTTTGGATGCAGAAACACCAAATATATGTACCTGAATCTTCTCGCCTTGAAGTCCTCAAAAGTGTCCATGATTCTAAACTGGCAGGGACATCCTGGGTTGCAAAAACACAAGACTTACTACTTCGTTTCTTTTGGTGGCCTAATTGTAGGAAGGACGTGAGGAAATATGTTTCAACCTGTTTAACATGCGCACGAAACAAGACCCCACGATCGTTCCTCTAGGACTCTTGCAACCACTCCCAGTTCCATCCAGGCCTTGGGATCTATTTCCATGGATTTTTATTGTGGAACTACCCCCTTCCAAACAGATGACCGTCATCCTTGTCATAGTGGACCGACTCACAAAAATGGCCCACTTTATTCCAACTGAAGGAATTCCTACTGCTGAAAAAACTGCAGAACTGATGATCAAAGAGGTATTCAGGTTTACATGGAATTCCTGACAGCGTGGTGTCTGACAGAGGCGTTCAGTTTACGTCAAAATTTTGGAAGAGTTTCTGTACAGCCTTGGGAGTCACGGTGAATCTTTCTACCGCTTTCCATCCTCAGTCCAATGGCCAGACGGAGAAACGAACCAGACTTTGGAGCAATACCTCCGTTGCTTCATTTCCTATCTTCAGGATGACTGGGTGGACTATTTACCAACAGCAGAGTTTGCCTACAACAACTCCATACATAGCGCTACATCTCAAACCCCATTTTTTGCTAATTATGGAGTACATCCAGTATTTATCCCTAATCTGCCAGTGAACACTCCCATTCCTGCTGTTAATGACAGGCTTACAAAATTACAGGAATCCCAGAAGGAATTATCAGAGATATTCTCAAGACCCAGGAAGAATATAAGGAAGCAGCAGATAAACATCGGAGAGTGCCCCTGCTCTTCAGGTTGGAGACAAAGTTTGGCTGTCCACTAAAAACCTTAAGACACATGTGCCATCCTCCAAATTGGGTCAGAAATTCATTGGACCTTTTCAAATTTCTGCAAAAATTAACCAGGTTGCTTTTCGTTTAAAACTTCCCAACAATCTAAAGATTCATCCAGTGTTTCACATATCCTTGCTCAAACCCTTCTGTGAAAACCCGTTTCCAGGAAGAATTCAGCCACCTCCTCCACCAGAAAGGATCCGTGGTGAAGAAGAATACATTGTGGATAAGATTCTGGACTCCCGAAAATTCAGAGGTAAACTGCAGTATCTGGTACAGTGGAAGGGTTTACGGACCAGAGGAAAATTCATGGGAACCAAGGGACAACGTCCATGCTCCTAGACTAACAAGAGCCTTTCATCAAAGGTACCCGGATAAGCCAGCTCCTGAGATATCCAGAGGCCATCCTGGAAGGAGGGGAGTACTGTCAGGAGTCGAACTCAGTACCTCTTGTCCACTGGCCAGCAGCTCTACCATCTGAGCTATTCTGCTGGCTGCAAAGTTCCTTGCTGAACCCAGATACCATTGACTGTTCTTCCTGATTGGCTACACCTAGTGCTCTCTTGATTGGGCCTCTGATTGCCAATTACACACCCTATATAAACCTGGCCCTGTGGGTGTGTCATTTGCGAGATTATTGGCTTCCAGCCTTTAGTCAAGCTCTTTCTCCTGCTGTTCCTGCCGCTACAAACACTGCTCTCCTGTGTACCGACCTCCTGCTGCCACCTGACTACGTTATCTGCCTGCTCCTCTGCTACCGAACTGCCTTTCCTGTGTACCGACCTCCGGCTGCCACCTGACTACGTTATTTGCCTGCTTCCCTGCTACAAACACTGCCTTTCCTTGTGTACCGACCTCGGCCTGCCTTCTGACTACGCTACCTGCCCTTGCTTCCCCTAGTGTTTGCAGTAACATCGGCTCCAACCCAGACGGGATCTTTGACACAGGGGTGATAAGGGATAGTTGTAGTCCCTGGGCAGCACCTCTAGTCCTAGTCAGGAAAAAGGATGGAAGCATGAGAATGTGTGTAGATTACAGACAAGTGAATCGCATTACACATAAAGATGCATACCCTTTACCACGCATTGAAGAATCCCTAGCTGCCTTAAAGACTGCTAACTACTTTTCCACCCTTGACCTCACTAGTGGGTACTGGCAAGTAGCTGTGGCTGAGGAGGATCGGGAGAAGAGGCTTTCACCACCCGAAGGGACCCCTGGGGAGTTTGACAGG
>JARQOD010000001.1:397891478-397935654 GCA_033576555.1 Oophaga sylvatica
CTGCTGGAAGCAGCTCCTCAGAAGATTTTATTATTTTAATCGGACAAGAGACTTGGATCACCAGAAGTGGTCTAGAGGTCTCAGGGGTCTCAGCGCTCCTGGACTCCCACCTCTCCCTTGGCGGATCTGTATTACCTGTTGGTGGTCCCTGCAGAATCATGCCGGCCCTGGGGGATGAGGATGGCTTCCCTGGCGGGGACGCAAACCGCGCTGCAGGGGTCACTGCGTTCCCCGCCCTGGGGGGAAGCATGGGCATAGCGCCAGAAACCCCTGGGGGTCCCTGTGGCGCTTCGGCTAGTGAGTACTCCACATTTTTATTAAAGTGTGTGTGAGTGATTTAGCGACTGCTGCGGCAGCCGCTGTACAGTATACATGCCGGTGACTAGTTTTTTTTTTTTTTTATGTCCGCAGGATGATGCCTGCAGGACGGGGAAGGGAGAGAGGAGTGCGTGCTTTTTTATTTGAATTTCGCGCCGCTCTGAGCGCGCGCGCTTTACTGCAGCCTCCATTTCCGGCTCCTCTACATGGAGCACACGGAGGCACAGCGCGGCGGCCATTGCTGGTCAGAAGCGCGGTCCTGCTGAGATCGCTCCCCTCTCCTCCCGGCAAGAACCGTGACCAGCTGGGTGAGTCGCTTCTAGCCCGCCGGCAGAAGCTTCACCCCCACAGCGCGGGCGCCGTCTGTGGCACTAATGAGTGACAGATTGCGCGGTCCTGCGGCTGTTATCGCATAAGGGGCTCGCACACTCTTTCAATATTAATAAAGAGGTTGTGGGGAGTCTGCGACATTAATACTGCCACTATACGTTCCCGCTAACGATCCCGATAACGACGCATACTATGCGATCGTTTGTGTGATAGTTTTTAATGTCGCTAGTAGCTGCCAATCTGGGCGATCTCATTAACATCGCATAAGCGATTACTGATCTCCTTAACAACTTTGGCGGTCATTGCGATATACAAAACAGCGCAATTTTTTAGCGATCTTGTGGAACGTTTTTCTGTTTAGTGTGGCATAGCTGTCCTGCAGCTGCGACCTTATACGAGGCGCTTGGGGCTCGCACACCCTTTTCATTATCAAGGTTTGGGGAGTCTGCGACTTTAACCCCTTCTTAGGCGGTTAACTCTTAATGGGGAGGAGCAGCAGTAATCCTCAGCACACTGTTAGACTGGGTGAGACGTCTAAGCTGAGCAGGCTCCACTGCGGATGGAGATTAATGGGGACCGCAGGACTGGTTCGAGACTCCCCTTGTGCAACAGCAGGAACTCGAACTCTAACAGACCCCTTTACATTTAGAGACAGCTGGGGTAGCTCTCTCTTTAAAAGCTTTAACCCTTCAGCGTTGGTTTTTTCTTTAAGAAACACACTGTTCTAGTTACTGACAGGTTTAACCTGCCATATACTGGCAATGTCAGAGTCCATCTCCCAGATCCGCTACAGGATCAGTCTCGCGATCTGACACGCAGACCTCGACGGCGTCATGCGCAGCGGTCGGAGGTTCCAGTGGTGTCAAAATGGAGGCCCTCGCTAGTTTCTATTGATGGCCTGTCTGACCTTCTAGGTTATTGAGTGTCAGCCAGATCCTCTCAAGGAAGCGACACAAATCGGTGCCTTCCTTCTCGCGTAGCGAAGATGTCCGATTCGGACAAGAAGGATCGGCAGGGACACTCTGCCTCTCTCATGGGCCGTACTAAGATTTCTATTGGAGTCATGAGGGCGTTACAGTTACGGAGGAGGTAACTAGACGTCCTGGTAAGTCGGCCCGGATGTTTCAGGAGGTCGCGACGGCTTTACAAACTGTATCCGTTTTCTACGGAGTTGTTTGTTAATTGGACCCCTTCTCCTGAAGTGAATGTCCCTTTATCCCAGCTAGCAAATCTTCCTGGTAAAGGGAAGGCGAGTCTGCAGGACCCGCTGGGCAGAAAAACGGAGATGGCAACAATATCCATCTGCGAAGCCTACGGTTAATGGATTCAGTATTAAGGATCTATGTGTACTTGTAAGTTTCCCTGAGCCGGTTGGACCGTCTACGGACGGTGTGGCAAGATGGATCCCCTCTATCGAGGTAGATGGGCTTTTCAAGTTGAAGGATACTGCGTCACTGCTATCCAGGGCGTAATCCTCGGCAGTCACAGTCAGAAGACACTGTGGCTTAGACAGTGGAACGCGGTTTCCAAGCAGGGTTTGCTATCTTTAGCTTAGAAAGTGGTCAGCTACTTGAATCTGACCTCACGGAGCTGATTGCCTAGGCAAAGAAACAGCTTTACCGCAGCGCAGAGCTGTCACTTCTGCATCTGGCAGGACTAGTGCCGGTAGTTGTCGGCGGTCTTTTCGGTTCAGGGGATGATCCAGCCAACCCTCTGGGGGTTTGGGTCGTCTCTCTCTTTTTTAAAAAAAAAAAAAAAAAGGGAATTCTCGGAAATTCCGCATACCCTGGAAACAGAACTTCTGTTAAGACAGAAGCTGGCAAAAAACCCGCTAAGGCGGACTGACGTCTGGGTCTCACTCGAGCGCTCTCGAGTGGGGGGTCGTTTACTCCAATTCAAACCGACTTGGATTTCCCGTGTGTCGGACGCCTGGGTGACACAGGTTGTGTTGGCAGGCTACTTCATAGAGTTTCTTTCTCGACCCCCGGACAGTTTTTTTGCCAATCTCGCATTCCGTCAGAGCCGAACTATTTGCCGCTCTACTGCGAGAGGTCGATTCTCTTCTGCAGAAGGGTGTGGTGATACCGGTTCCGCAGAGGACCGGGGAAGAGGATTTTTATTCCAACCTCTTTGTGGTCCCCAAAAAGGAGGACAAATTTCCCCTATTCTGGAAGATTGAATCGGCTTGTCCACACCCGAACATTCCGCATGGAGTCGCTTCGCTCCGTTGTGGCAGTCCTGTCGCAGAACGTCTTTTTGGTCAATCGACATTCACGACGCTTATTTGCATGTTCCCGTCGGAAGGGCTCACCAGCGCTTCCGTCGTTTTGCCATAGGTCAGGACCATTACCAGTTTGTGGCTCGGTCATTCGGCTTGGCCTTAACGCCCAGAGTTCTTACAACGATTCTGGTGCCTCTCATGGCAATTCTTCGAAGACAGGGACTTACGATTCTTCCCTACCTGGACGACCTTTCGATTGTGGCGTCCTCAAAGGAGGAGGCAGTGACGGCTCGCAATCTATTCCTTCAGCTACTGGAGGACTTCGGGTGACTGGTCAATTGGGAGAAGTCGTCTCTGGAACCATCGCAGTTTATCCTATTTTTAGGAATGCATTTCGACACGGTACGGGCAATGGTGCCTCTACCTTCAGACGGGCGGGCATGTCTCCCTCGACATGTACCGATTATGAAGTCTTCGACAGTAATGTCTCTTCGGAAGTGTATGCGCCTTCTGGGTTTAATGGTGGCGTTCATAGAGACACTTCCGTTTGCCCAGTTTCATTCCAAAGGCTCATGAGTCATTGGGATCGATCACAGGCTTCTCTGGATTGCAGCGTTATCATCTCTCACAGGGTGCGAGAATCCCTAGGATGGTGGTTACGTCCAGGAGCGTTATCCCATGGGGGAAATCTTTCCTCCCTCCGAGGTGGTCGGTCATAACCACCGATGCCAGCCTGACGGGCTGGGGGGGGGTGTCTGGAACGACCTCTGGATCCAGGGAGTATGGTCATCGGAAGAGTCTGTTCTACCGATCAACATCCTGGAATTGAGGGCAATTTTTTCTTTTGCCTCCAACACTGGACGGTCCCTTTGAGCGGTCTGCCAGTCCGAGTGCAGACAGACAACGCAACGGCGGTCGCGTATATCAACCACCAAGGCTGGACAAGGAGCTCATGATGGAGGTGTCTCGGATCCTGCTATGGGCCGAGACCAGGTTTCCAGCCATCTCTGCGATTCACATTCCAGGAGTCCAGATTACACAGCGGACTTCCTAAGTCGCGAGAAGATGGATCCTGGAGAATGGAGTCTTCATCCGGAAATCTTTGCACTGCTGTGCTCCCGTTGGGGAATTCCCCAAGTGGATTTGATGGCATCCAGCTTCAATGCCAAACTACCGACCTTCATGTCCTGGTACAAGGACCCGAAAGGCTGTGGCGGTGGTTGCTCTGGTGGCTCCGTGGGACCATTTCGAGCTAGTCTATGTGTTTCCACCGATATCTTTACTTCCTCTGGTGCTGCGTCGGATCAGACTGGAGAGAATTCCGGCTATTTTGATAGCTCCGGATTGGCCAAGGAGGACGTGGTTCTCGACACTGGTGTCGCTTTTGGCGGCATCGCCATTCCCACTTCCTCCTCGCCCGGACCTGTTAACCCAGGGGCCGTTTGTCATCCGGACTTGAAGTCTCTGCGTTTGACGGCTCTTGAGACCGAAATATTGACCCGTAGAGGTTTTTCAGCCGAAGTCATTGCACTCTACGAGCTGCCAGAGGTCCGGCTACTACTAAGATTTATCACAAGACTTGGTCTTTTCGTGGTGTTCGGGTTCTTCAAGGAATCCGAGGATTTTTTTTTTCCATTCCCAAGCAGTATGGGCTGGACAAAAGGTTTGGCAGTTAGCACTCTGAAAGGTCAGGTTTCTGTCCCTGTCCTTGCTATTTCGAAGGCTATCGCCTCGCGTAGGGATGTACGTTCCTTTTTTCGCGGAGTAACCCGTCAGTTTCCACCGCGGAAGGCGCCTGTGTCTCCTTGGCGGCTCAACCTTGTCTTGGAGGCTCTTTAGCATGTACCTTTTGAGCCTATGGGTTCTGCTAGCCTTTCTTTACTTTCTTGGAAAGTTGCCTTCTTAGTGGCGGTAACCTCTTTAAGAAGGGTTTCTGAGTTGGCAGCTCTTTCTTGCTCGCCTCCTTTCCTGGAGTTTTACCCGGATCGAGTAGTGCTTCGCACACGGGGCGACTTCCTACCTAAGGTGGTGTCGCAATTTCATGTTAACCAGGATATTGTGTTGCCCTCGCTTTGCTCGGGCCCAAGGAATACAAAGGGAACGGGACTTGCACAAATTGGATTTAGTGCGGGCCTTGAAGTTCTATTTGTTTATTACTCAAGTTTTTCGAAAGTCAGATTCTCTGTTTGTGATTACAGCAGGTCGTAGGCGTGATCAAGAGTTTCCAAGGACTCTATAGCTCGTTGGATTCGGTCGGCTTTTTTGGAGGTATACCGTCTTAAAGGCGAACCTTGCCCGATTAAGATTCGAGCTCGCTCCACGAGGGCTGTGGCTTCATGTGGGCCTTTCATCAAGGGCTTCGGCAGCTCAGCTCTGCCGAGCGGCGACCTGGCGTTCCGTCCACACATTTACAAAGTTTTATAAGGTGGACGTCAGTGCTTCCGCTGATGCGGCCTTAGGACGTAGGGTCCTGCAGGCAGCGGTAATTTATAGTTTTTAGCTAACTTGTATTTGGCGCCTGGGCGCATTTATCTAGGTTGTTGGGTTTCTGCCTATTTTGGTTTTTTCCCACCCTAATTTTTGGACTGCTTTGGGACGTCTCACTAGTTATGAACTAGTGTGTCTCCTTTCCTTCCACCTGCTGCTGAAAGACGGATTTTGGTAAGAACTTACCTGTAAAATCCTTTTCAGCGAAGGAAGGAAAGGAGACACAGCTCCCTCCCATGGCAGAAGTGTGTTGTTGTATTTACAGATGCAGCGTGACCCTTCTCTGATAGCGATTATCTGGACTGAGGTCGACGCGCTACGGCTCTGTTCCAGCATTGCCAGCTTATCGCAGTAGTCAGGTTCAGTGAGTAGAATCATAGAATCATAGAATGGTAGAGTTGGAAGGGACCTCCTGGGTCATCTGGTCCAACCCCCTGCTCAAAGCAGGATTCTCTAAATCATCCCAGACAGATGTCTATCCAGCCTCTGTTTGAAGACTTCCATTGAAGGAGAACTCACCACCTCTTGTGGCAGCCTGTTCCACTTATTGATCACCCTAACTGTCAAAAAGTTTTTCTAATATCTAATCTGTGTCTCCTCCCATTCAGTTTCATCCCATTGCTTCTAGTCTTTCCTTGCGCAAATGAGAATAAAGATGATCCTTCTACAATGTGACAGCCCTTGAGATATTTGTAGACAGCTATTAAGCCTCCTCTGTCTTCTTTTTTGCAAGCTAAACATTCCCAAATCCTGCAACCGTTCCTCATAGGACATGGTTTGCAGACCGGTCACCATTCTGGTGGCTCTTCTCTGAACTTGCTCCAGTTTGTTGATGTCTTTTTTAAAATGTGGTGCCCAAAACTGGACACAGTATTCCAGATGAGGTCTGACCAAAGAGGAGTAGAGGGCAATAATGACCTCACGTGATCTAGACTGTATGCTTCTGTTGATACATCCTAGAATTGCATTTGCCTTTTTTGCTGCTGCATCACACTGTTGACTCATGTTAAGTCTGTGATCAATTAGTATACCCAAGTCTTTTTCACATGTGCTGTTACTTAGCCCTATTCCTCCCATTTTGTATATGCTTTTTTCATTTTTATTGCCCAGATGTAGTACTTTGCATTTTTCCCTGTTAAAATCCATTCTGTTAGTTGCTGCCCACTGCTCCAGTTTATGTATATCTTTTTGAATCCTCTCTCTCTCTTCTCTAGTATTAGCTACCCCTCCTAGCTTTGTGTCATCAGCAAATTTGATCAGTTTACCCTCAATTCCTTCATCTAAATCATTGATAAAGATGTTGAACAATACAGGGCCCAAAACAGAGCCTTGTGGTACCCCACTTGAGACATTCTTCCAACTGGATGTGCAGCCATTTACAACCACTCTTTGGGTCCGATCACTAAGCCAGTTATGAATCCACCTAACAGTTGCCTTGTCCATTCCATACTTAGTCATTTTTTCAATAAGGATTGTGTGAGATACTTTGTCAAATGCTTTGCTGAAGTCAAGATATACTATATCTACAGCATTTCCCTGATCCACCCAGTCAGTGATTCTGTCATAGAAGGAAATTAAGTTAGTCTGACATGACTTATTAGTTACAAACCCATGCTGACTCTGTTTAATCACTTCATTCTTATCCAGGTACTTGCATACATGTTCTTTAATAATTTGTTCAAAGATCTTTCCTGGTATAGAAGTCAGACTCACCGGCCTGTAGTTCCCTGGGTCCACCTTCTTCCCCTTTTTGAAGATAGGAACAACATTTGCTCTTCTCCAGTCTTCTGGGACTTCTCCTGTTCTCCAAGAATTTTCAAAGATTATGGACAGTGGTTCAAGAATTTCTTCTGCTATCTCCTTCAGTACCCTGGGGTGTAATTCATCTGGACCTGGAGACTTGAATTCATTTAGGTTAGTTAAGTGTTTCCTCACTGTCTTTCTGTTTATAGATATCCTGGATTCTTCTATTCCTTTAATAGGACAGTGAAGATCAGTTGATGTTACATTTCCTTTCTGAGAGAAAACAGATGCAAAATAGGAATTTAAAAGTTCAGCCTTCTCAAGATCCTGACTTACCATTTCATCATTTTCATCCTGTAAAAATCCTATAGCATCTTTGACTTTTCTTTTACTTTTGACGTATCCCCAAAATCCTTTTTTGTTGCTTTTGACGTCACTTGCAAGCCTTAATTCATTGTCAGCTTTAGATAATCTGATTTGTGCCCTGCAGGTTCTGCAGACGGCATTATATTCTTCTTTAGATATGCCTCCCTCTTTCCATTTGATAAACATTTCTTTCTTCCTTTTTAGCATGTGTTTAAGTTCTATGTTCATCCATCCTGGTTTCCTTAAATGCTTCCCATTCTTCCCTCTTTTCGGAATTGTTAACGATTGTGCTTTGAGAATCTCATTTTTCAAGATTTTCCATCCTTCCTGGACATTTTTGTCCTTAAGGATATCCAGCCATTGGATCCCTCCAATTCTCTTTGAGTTCCTTAAAATCTGCCTTTCTGAAATCTAACCTTGACGTCTGAGTCTTCACAGGTCTTCCTCCTCTTGTTATCCAAAATTCTAAAATAGCATGGTCACTACCTCCTAGGGTCCCAGCCACTCTTACCTCCTCCACCATTTCCTCCCTGTTTATGAGGATTAGATCCAAGGTAGCAGATCCCCTTGTTTTCTCCATTACCTTTTGGAAGATAAAGTTGTCAGCAAGAGAGGATAAGAATTTCCTGGACCTGTTAGTTTTGCCTGAGAGAGATTCCCAACAAATGTCTGGATAGTTGAAATCTCCCATGACCACTATGTCATATTTTTTGGAGAACTTGGCCATTTGATGCATAAAGAGTTCATCCATATCTTCAGCTTGCACAGGCGGCCTGTAGTAAATGCCTACAATGGTGTCCTTTCCATTGTTCTGTCCTTGTATTCTTACCCAAACAGTTTCCACAGAACTCCCAGTCTCTGAAGCTTCAATCTCTGTGCAGATATACGCTTTTCTAACATACAATGCAACACCTCCTCCTCGTTTATCAGTCTGTTTCTTGCAAATAAGTTGTAACCTTCTAGCCTTGTATTCCAATCATGTGTATCGTCCCACCAAGTCTCAGTGATTCCAATGACATCATATTTCTTCTCCTGCGTTAGTAGCTCCAGTTCTCCTTGTTTGCTGCCCATGCTTTGTGCATTCGTATAGAAACACTTTAGTTTGTGATTGGTTTCTCTTTCTTCAATATTTTTATTATGTAGATTTTTTTGTCTTTGTTCTTCCCCTTCACTTCTAATAGCAGAGTTCTCAATAGCATTTGTCAGGTGTATGGCTTTTGCTGGCGTTTTGCTTCCCTTCCCACATTGTTCTAGTTTAAAGCTCTCCTGATGAGTGTAGCAAGGCGACTTCCAAATACATGTTTTCCAGTCTTCGTAAGGTGCACCCCATCTCTAGCAAGTAGTCCATCGTACAGGTAATTCACTCCGTGATCCAGAAATCCAAATCCTTGCTGACGGCACCATCGACGTAGCCAGTTGTTCACCTGCAGAATCTTATTCCACCTCCTTGTTCCATGGCCATCCACTGGAAGGATGGAGGAGAAGACCACCTGCGCTCCCAGTTCTTTCACTTTCTTACCTAAGTTTTCAAAGTCACTGCAGATGGTTTCCAGGTCACTTCTTGTGGTGTCATTTGTCCCCACATGTATTAGCAGGAATGGGTAGTCATCTTTAGGTCTGAAGAGTCCTGATATCCTGTCAGACACATCTTTAATTTTTGCACCTGGAAGACAGCACATTTCTCTTGAGGTTATATCTGGTCTGCAGATAGCAGCCTCTGTTCCTCTCAACAGGGAATCCCCCATGACAACAACTCTCCGTTTCTTCTTCACAACATTTTTCTTTCTCCATTCAGGAGGACTCTGAGGGCGTACAAGGTTACTCTTTGTTGGCAAAGTCTTATCCTGATGTATTTCTTCATCGTTCTCCTGTGTAAGAGCCTGGTACTGGTTTCTGAGCAGAATTGGTGCTGACTGCCTCCTGATCCTCCTGCTTCTCTGGGTCACATGCTTCCATTCCTCTGTTTCTTCAGTTGCACTTCGAATTTCTTCTCTTTCTGTACCATGAAGAGATAATTCTGCTCTGTCTAAGAACTCTTCACCTTCCTTAATGGTCTTCAATGTAGATAACCTCTCTTCCAGATTTTGCAACTTTTCCTCCAACAGGGACACAAGCTTGCATTTGTGGCATGTGAAATTTGGCTTTTCCACTGGTAAGTCTATGAACATGTAGCAAGAAATGCAGCTCACCACATGGCTCCTGGCCTCTTCCATGTTCTTATTGTTCAAGAGATAATCAAGCGGCGAAATATAAGCCAAAACTCGCGCGCCACTAGGCGCACGGTTTACTGATGTCCTCCTTTCAGCTGCAACAGCCAAAATCCAGTGTTCCTTGAGCTCGCGGAGACTCTTCACTTATCCCAGAAGGCACTGGAATATGCAAATTATCTCCTCGGGACTCCTCCCCTGGTTTACTGATGTCCTCCTTTCAGCTGCAACAGCCAAAATCCAGTGTTCCTTGAGCTCGCGGAGACTCTTCACTTATCCCAGAAGGCACTGGGAATATGCAAATTATCTCCTCGGGACTCCTCCCCTGGTTTACTGATGTCCTCCTTTCAGCTGCAACAGCCAAAATCCAGTGTTCCTTGAGCTCGCGGAGACTCTTCACTTATCCCAGAAGGCACTGGGAATATGCAAATTATCTCCTCGGGACTCCTGGAACTGTGTGATTTTTTGCCAAATGCATGCATAACCTGTACTCTTATATTTTTTCTCTGAAGTCCTTCAGAAGGGGTTATGTTGCTTCGCTGGTGATATTGTTCTTCCTTAAGCTTGGGTACGACTGAAGAGCTGAGTAGGAGGAGCCCGAGCTGGAGGGGCCAGTCAACACTTTTTAATCTGAGGTGTTAATCCTATCTGGGCTCCGCCTACCCACTAGTTATGAACTAGTGTGTCTCCTTTCCTTCCTTCGCTGAAAAGGATTTTACAGGTAAGTTCTTACCAAAATCCGTCTTTTATATAGTGTATGTAAATTTCTGGTTTTAACTGTATGTACACAGTGACTGCAGCAGCAGAATAGTGAATGCAGCTCTACTCACTGTGGTGATTGTGGGTGTGGTCCCCACTGATTCTGCTGTTCAATCTGAGTTCAGAGACTCAACACCTCTTCACCTGGGTACCTGCTCTCTTTCTCTTACCCAGGGAGCGAGTTTGTTTCCTGGGATGATAAATGGAGCCAAGTTCCAGGCTTCTGTTCCCTGGACCAAGCCGGCTGGGAGGCCAGAGAAACCAGCAACTGGCCTGCACATCAGAGGACTCGGGGATGAGACACTCTTCCAGCAGTTGCAGCAATGTGGCTCCTACAGTCATGGCCAAAAGTTTTGAGAATGACACAAATATTATATTTTCACATGATCTGCTGCCCTCTGGTTTTTATGTGTGTTTGACAGATGTTTTTATCACAGACAGAAATATAATTGCAAACATATGAGTAACAAAAGCTTATATTGACAGAATGAGTTAATGCAGCAAGTCAATATTTGCAGTGCTGACCCTTCTTCTTCAGGACCTCTGCAATTCTCCCTGGCATGCTCTCAATCAACTTCTGGGCCAAATCCTGACTGATAGCAGTCCATTCTTGCACAATCAATGCTTCATTTTGTCAGAATTGTTAGGTTTTTGTTTGTCCACCCGTCTCTTGATGACTGACCACAAGTTCTCAATGGGATTAAGATCTGGGGAGTTTCCAGGCCATGGACCCAAAATCTCTGTTTTGTTCCCTGAGCCATTTAGTTATCACCTTTGCTTTATGGCAAGGTGCTCCATCATACTGGAAAAGGCATTGTTGATCGCCAAACTGCTCTTGGAGGGTTGGGAGAAGTTGCTCTTGGAGGATATTCTGGTACCATTCTTTATTCATGGCTGTGTTTTTAGGCAAGACTGTGAGAGAGCCGATTCCCTTGGCTGAGAAGCAACCCCACACATGAATGGTTTCAGGATGCTTAACAGTTGGCATGAGACAAGACTGGTGGTAGCGCTCACCTTGTCTTCTCCGAATGAGGCGTTTTCCTGATGTCCCAAACAATCGAAAAGGGGATTCATCAGAGAAAATAACTTTACCCCAGTCCTCAGCAGTCCACTGCCTGTACCTTCTGCAGAATATCAGTCTGTCCATGATGTTTTTTCTGGAGAGAAGTGGCTTCTTTGCTGCCCTCCTTGAGACCAGGCCTTGCTCCAAGAGTCTCCGCCTCACAGTGCGTGTAGATGCACTCACACCTGCCTGCTGCCATTCCTGAGCAAGCTCTGCACTGCTGGTAGTCCTATCCCGCAGCTGAAACACTTTTAAGAGATGGTCCTGGCGCTTGCTGGTCTTTCTTGGGCGCCCTGGAGCCTTTTTGGCAACAATGGAACCTCTCTCCTTGAAGTTCTTGATGATGCGATAGATTGTTGACTGAGGTGCAATCTTTCTAGCTGCGATACTCTTCCTTGTTAGGCCATTTTTGTGCATTGCAATGATGACTGCACGTGTTTCTTTAGAGACAACCATAGTTAACAGAAGAGAAACAATGATGCCAAGCACCAGCCTCCTTTTAAAGTGTCCAGTGGTGTCATTCTTACTTAATCATGACAGATTGATCTCCAGCCATGTCCTCATCAACACCCACACCTGTGTTAATGGAGCAATCACTGAAAAGAGGTTAGCTGGTCCTTTTAAGGCAGGGCTGCAATGATGTTGAAATGTATTTTGGGGGATAAAGTTCATTTTCTAGCCAAATATTGACTTTGCAAGTAATTGCTGTTAAGCTGATCACTCTTTATAACATTCTGGAGTATATGCAAATTGCCATTAGAAAAAGTGAAGCAGTAGACTTTGTAAAAATTAATATTTGTGTAATTCTCCACTTTTGTCCATGACTGTACTCGTCCCGGGTCTGCAGAGACACAGAGAAGCCACAAGGCTTCCAACCTGGAGGAGAAAGCTGCTACTCTGTGTGATAGCTTGCCTTCTTGAGGAAAGCGGAGTGCTCACGAGGTGAGGCCAACTTCACTGAGGAAGGTTGGGGACTGCAGAGACCCCGGGAGTTTATCTCCACCTCTGTTTCCGGGGCATGAGCCTCCGCCATTAGTATGAAGAAGCAAGCAAGACTATCAGAAGGTCCCGGGAGGAACTGTGCTGAAAAAGCGCCAAAGCTACAGGTGCCTCCAAACGAAAGAAGAATCGGCTCCATGCGGAGGTAAAAAGACAAACATTAAATAAATGAGCTGGAGGTAAGGAAAGCCTTCATAAGCGAGAAGAGTGGTCCTTTCAAGGAGAAATTATTGAATAAAGACTAATTCAGAGATATGGCTGATAACCGAGAGCAAAGGCAGATTCGGCTGCAGCCTGAGAGCCAGATAGAAGATGAGAGCGATGACTAGCAGAAACCTCACCTAGCCACCTGAAAAGTCACCCGCAGGCCACGTGCGGCGAGCTCCCTGCAAGACAGGCAACATTGATATCTGAGCGCAGTTCTCTAAGGAGGTCAGTGGCCAGGGAGGGGTGCTAATGACGGAGATAAAGCTCCTGGAGTCCCCAGTGTGCATTCAGAATGCCCATCTTGGTGATGATTTACTGGAGGCCAGACGAAAAAGGCAAAGAAGACCACCAAGCCAAAGCTGCAGAAAGCGGTAAGATATGTGTATGCTCCCCTCCCTGTACCCCGAGTCGGCTGTAGGGTCAGCTCACTGTATAAGCCCCGTTGCCCAGCCCAGCCTGGGTTCTGCTGTGTATCCATATGCAAAGGCACAGGGAGATTACAGAGCATGGTAGTGAGGTGCAGAGCTCCGTTTCTGCTTGTAGTAGCTGGGGAGGTAGTAGGAGGTGCATCAGTCAAGAGGCTGGAGAGTGAGGGCGGCAGGCGTATGATCAGGCCACGATACTGTGGTGCGCTCCTCAGTGGGATGGTGGAACGGTCCAGTGTCGGCAGCTCCGGTAGCCTCGGCGCCCCTGAATGCTGTTGCCTCTGATCGCTTATTTGAGAAGCTGCGGCAGTGTGAGGGGGTTGCTGGGGCTGGGAGTTCCGGTCCTCCCAAAGTGCTATTCTGTGTTGGCACCACTGGACAGCAAGGTCCTGATATTAAGGATCAGCGGCGCATGGTAGCATATGTGAAGCAATGCAAATTATCAACTGATAAAACCAGGAGTGAGGTCGCCTCTAGTTCTGTGGGGATGGTCAAGTCCCTTGTGCCTGATGATGCGAAGGTCCAAATGTCACCCCCTGTTGTTACTGGTCCAGAAGGAGTGATATGTGTCATCAAGGCTATTAGCTGCGGTGATGTGAACTCAGAGGTATGCTCCAGCACATAGTGCTGAGAGGATTGTTTGGGCCACTCCAGGGCCGGGTTTTACGATTGGTCATAAGAGATGGGTGGCAATGACTGCTCACATCCCACCCCAGGGCGTGTTTTGCTGAATAAAATAGAGGCCAATTGCCTCATTCAATGTCTGTGGCTGGAGGTGTGGAGACCTCCATTGTGTGTTGTAAAAGACTGACCTGTGCGGTTGGACCCGCTGTACTACAAGGACTGTGTACCTTTTTTTTCCTGTTTGTTACTCTGTGCCGGGAAAGGCTATTCATTTGTTTTTTTCTAACCAGAGAAGTTTATGCCATTTCAATAAACTTGCTGGGACATTTCTGTGATACCTCTTCCTGGGCCTACCTCAACAACAGCTGAGTGAGTACAGATCCCTACAGTGTGCATGAGGAAAATGCTTTGCCTAGTGGTGTGGTTGCTGGTTTGGTTGACGGTAAGTGGGATATGGAGGTGGGCAATAGTGATACTGTTGGAGTTGATGTGGTCACTAGTCCGGTTGCCCCTCCCCCCTGATTGTGGCAGCGCCTGTCAGGAGTTATTGCCACTGTCTCCTATGGGGGAAATAGGGCATGCTCCTAGTCTCTGGGGACAGCATGTTGCAGCGGCATCTCTTGGAGGCAATAAAAAAGGTGAGCGATCACTAAAGGTAGAGGGTCGAGAGGTTGATCTATCTTTCTGAATAAAGAGACATGGCCTCAGGGCCTTCTGAGAGCAAAAAGGGGGGGGTACAGTGTGGTCCTTCCCAATAGCCGGGCAGCATGGTCTGTCTTCAGTGGAGGGACAGTGATGCGTGTCCTCCAAGGTATAATTTTGAGGAGCTTCGGCTGAGGATGGGCTTCAATTGAAATCTACGCCTTGATATATCCCTATTCCACGGCTGAGTATGATGTCAGCTTTGTTCTGCCAGTGGGGCTTTAGCTCTTCTGGTCGAAATATGAGTTGGCAAACAATTAGCCCGCTTGTCGAGACTTTGCCAGTCAGGTGGTGTCATGCCAAAACCAAGTAAAAAAAGTGACCATGATGACTTGTAACGAGTCGCATTCTTGTTATGACATCATGACATAACTTTGCCACAGTCTTCATCCCTACTCTCACACACCTCTTCAACCTTTCACTTACAAATGGTGTCTTTCCTTCATCCTTCAAACATGCCTCAATCACTCCCATCCTCAAAAAGCCCTCCCTCGACCCATCCTCTGTGTCTAACTATCGCCCGATATCTCTTCTCCCCTACGCCTCAAAACTACTGGAACAGCATGTATATCTCGAACTGTCCTCCCACCTCTCCTCCTGTTCCCTCTTTGACTGTTTACAATCCGGCTTCGGACCGCATCACTCAACTGAAACTGCCCTAACTAAAGTCACTAACGACCTGCTAACCGCCAAGAGCAAGCGACACTACTCTGTCCTCTTTCTCCTGGACCTGTCTTCTGCCTTCGACACTGTGGACCATTCCCTCCTGCTACAGATTCTCTCATCTCTTGGCATCACAGACTTGGCCCTGTCCTCGATCTCATCATACCTAACAGACCGAACATTTAGTGTCTCCCTCTCACACACCACCTCCTCACCTCGCCCCCTGTCTGTCGGTGTTCCTCAAGGCTCAGTCCTAGGACCCCTACTCTTCTCCATCTACACCTTCGGCCTGGGACAGCTCATAGAATCCCACGGCTTGCAGTATCACCTCTACGCCGATTACACGCAGATCTACCTATCTGGACCTGACCTCACCTCCCTACTGACCAAAATCCCACAGTGTCTGTCTGCTATCTCAGCCTTCTTTTCTGCTTGCTTTCTCAAACTGAACATGGACAAAACAGAATTCATCATCTTTCCCCCACCTCATTCTTCCCCTCCACCAGACCTATCCATCAATGTCAATGGCTGCTCGCTTTCCCCAGTCCCGCATGCTCGGTGCCTTGGGTGATCCTCGACTCTGCCCTCTCTTTCAAACCACATATCCAAGCCCTCGCCACCTCCTGCCGCCTCAAAATCAAAAATATTTCCCGGATCCGCTCATTCCTCAACCATGAAACCACAAAAACACTAGTGCACGCCCTTATCATCTCCCGCCTCGACTACTGCAACCTCCTACTGTCTGGCCTCCCCTCTAGCACTCTGGCACCACTCCAGTCCATCCTACACTCTGCTGCCCGACTAATCCACCTGTCTCCCCGCTATTCCCCAGCCTCCCCGCTATTCCCAGCCTCCCCCTATGCAGGCCCTTCACTGGCTTCCTATTGCCCAGAGGCTTCAGTTCAAAACCCTAACCATGACATACAAAGCCATCCACAACCTTTCTCCTCCATACATCTGTGACATGGTCTCCCGCTACCTACCCACGCAACCTTCGATCCTCTCAAGATCTCCTTCTCGACTCCCCCCTCATCTCTTCTTCCCACAACCGCATACAAGACTTCTCCCGGGCTTCCCCCATACTCTGGAACTCCCTGCCGCAAAACATCAGACTTTCACCAACAACGGAAACCTTCAAGAAGAACCTGAAGACCCACCTGTTCTGACAAGCCTACAGCCTACAATGATCCTCAGTCTACTGAACCATCGCACGACCAGCTCTACCCTTTCCTAGTGTATCCTCACCCATCCCTGTAGACTGTGAGCCCTCGCGGGCAGGGTCCTCTCTCCTTCTGTACTTGTGTGTCTCTTGTCTAGCACGTTTATTGTACCTGTCTATATTTTCCCTTTTCATATGTAAAGCGCCATGGAATAAATGGCGCTATATAAATGTGTAGTAATAATATTAATAATGACCTGGCTTTGTAGATATGGAGAGGTGGTAAAGATGCCAAAGAAAAACCTTGATGAGTTTGGTATCTGGTCAGAGGCATGGTAAAACTTAAGCGTTCAGCAGGTACAGTTGCCCACATTCCACTATCTGCCTTCCTGGCTACAGATCGTATCCTGGTCTTCTACCAGGGGCAACAGAAGCTCTATCACAAGTTCAGCGACCCCACACATTTCAGTGCAAACAGCACTGTCCAGAAATGTGCATTGTGTCAGGATATTGGCCATTTTGCTGCATCTTGTGTAGAGATTAGGTGCCACCTGGGTAGTGAGTTAGGTCACCCATTCAGCCATTGTCGCTTTTTCACTAATGCAGTCTTGACCCCGGTGGGAGAAATCCTTGAGACCAATTCTGCTGGGGAAGGGACTAGCAGGGGTGAGGGAGTTGAGGGGCCTGGGAGGAAAAGCAATAAAGACGCCTGCCTAGCTGAGGCGTCCAGACAAGCGCAGACAGGAGAGGGGGCTTTTCAAGCTCCGTGCTACTGGGGCAACCCCTATCCTGGATGCCAGTCTTGTTGCTGAGGCCCCGAGGGATGATGAGTTGGATGAGGAAGTCAGGAGGATCCACAGGGAGGAAAGCGTCACTCTGTCAGAATCCTCCCATTATGAAAGTATGGATGAGGATAATAAGCAGTTGCTTGAGGACAAGTGTAAGCTCAGAACCAAAAAGAAGAGAAAGAAGGGAGATAGAACATCTTCTCCCATTCTGACCAAGGTACCTAAGGTAGGAAAAACTGACAACCCCTCTGATTGGTCTTTCTAATTTGTTCCAAGCCTTTGAGGACAATCTGTTCCTCTGAGGAGGGGGACGAGGGTGAGGCTTCGGCGGTGCTTTTAACAGGGGGTGCCGAGTCTCCTTCTGGGGATTCAAGGTGCACGGGGAAAGGGACTGGCCCAGAGCCTGGAGATGACTATAAAATAAAAAAAATGTGGGAATCGACATCTCTGTGTCATTAAAGAGGGGAAAGGATTCCTCCTCTGAGGCAGAGGATAAGGTGAGTAGGAAGGAGGCCTTCTAACTCAATCACCAATGATGGCGGTACCCATTCTGTTGATGCGGGCGTCCGTTAATGTCGCCAGCATAAAGTCAAATACTGCCAGATTTGCAGCCTTTGATTTTCTCAGCCGTGTAGAAGCTGACATTTTCTTTTTTCAAGAGACCAGGCTGCCAAGCATGGCAGACGTGATGAAAGATATGATGGAGTGCAGACTCTGGCCCTCCTTGTGGTCTCTTGAGACCGAGCCGTTGAGCGGAGTGTTGGTCCTTTTAACTGCACCGATGGGTTATTGAGTTAGAAATCTGGAGGTGCC
Organism: Oophaga sylvatica; assembly: GCA_033576555.1. Taxonomy (NCBI): domain Eukaryota; kingdom Metazoa; phylum Chordata; class Amphibia; order Anura; family Dendrobatidae; genus Oophaga; species Oophaga sylvatica. The sequence continues at coordinate 397,909,353 of JARQOD010000001.1, forward strand.
TGATCTTAGGTGTTCCATGAAGGGACAAGAACTCTGGATCATTAACATCTATGGTCCCCAATCTAAGTTGAACCGGAAGTGTCTCTTTATGATGATCAAGCCCTACCTTTTTGGAAGTTGGTAGGTCATCTTTGGATGTCTTCCACATTGTCACGAGGCCCTGGGATATTGGAGAAAAGCTGACTTATGATAGCATAGCCCTTAATAGTATAGCTAGTGAGGCTTGCCTGGCGTATGACCACATTTGGCACACCCCAGTCCACGAGGGGTTCACCTATCTTACATGTAACTGTAGGTCCAGAATAGACAGGTTTTACTTAAAGGAGGAAGTTGTCTCTCAGCAGTGTCTGTTGTTGAGGTGAAGCTCTCCGACCACTGTTTAATTTTGTTTTCTCTGAATGTTACAGAGACCCTCCCCCCCTTCCTTTTGGAGGCTCAATTAGTCTCTGTTGGAAGAAGTGGAGCTAAGACAGTCCGTTGAGGATTTTATTCAGAGCCAGGTACCCTTACTGGGTCTTTGTAGTAGTAAGTTGGAATGGTGGGAGATGTTCAAGAAAAGGGTGCCGAAATTCTTCCCTCAACTCTCGAGCTCAGTAGTCTTAACAGGTACCGCCCATATCAGGTAATGAGGAGAAAACAAAAGCATCTTGTCTCAACTGGAGGTAACAATGAGGAGGTCTCCAGAGTGAAATCTTTGCTAATGAGGTGTCAGTCCAATAGACACGCATGGGACATTACTTACTGTATTAGGAGACTAGGAGGGTTGGATATGGTCAACCCTGTGGTATTCCTTGTTAATACCTTCATTAAGATCAGTATTGCAAACCTCTGGAAAGAGACGGCTCCTCCGTGTGTATTCTTCTATAAGGGTTGTTTCAGCCTATCTTCCTGGAATATGAGACGTGAGGGATCTTCGCACACCACATGAACAACTTCCGGCTTACTCTACCTAAATTCTGAAGGTAATTCGCCAGTGGGATCTGGGATGTGGGAGATCGGGACTCTGCCAATGATGCTCCTTGACAAAAGGGTTCTGTTGACGCAGTTTCATAGGCCACTGGCGCTCAGGGATTGCCCAAGTCGATATCTTAGAGTGCGTTTGCATCTTCTGAATTCTATCAGGATCCCCTCGAAGTTTTGAGACTTGGCACTGCTTCCACGGGAAACTGTGTGTGAGGGACAATATGAAGTGTAGGAGCTCTGAGGACTGGAACTGGTCTCTGTAGCATTGTGGTACCATGCTGGAAAACATGGACCTCTTCTTGCCTCCTTTGGTTGGTGTCGGCTAACCGGTCTGTCACGGTCAGGCAGGATGCGGCATAGCTTGCCCACGCTCCCACGACGCCAGGCCACAACGACGTGGGGCGTGCGTCCCAAATGATAAGGGAATGTGGACCCATTGAACCACAGAGGAGGACCTGGGCCTACCTGAACTAGGGAAGGGCAGCGACCGTGGTCTGTGGCAGCTGAGAATGTGGGTAAGGTGGTGACATGCAGGACTAGATGACACCGCACAACTTCAGGTATGAAGAAACATAAAGTTTACTTAAAGTCACGATACAGAACAAAAGACAATAATGCTAGGCTCCTGATTCAGCACATCAAGCAGGGGTTAACTACACGGGGCTGCAGACGTCAGACAATAGCAGGAGGTCATCATGGGTTGATGCAGTCCAGGGTCATCTGGCACGGGCATGGTAGGAGAACCTCTTTCTCAGGCCTCAGACGTAGCGCAGGCACAGCAGGAGAACATCGGACACCGACCTCGGACAGACGTCATCACAGGATGGACCCCAGGGAACCGGCAGGACATCGTGACACAGGCAAGATACGGACAGCACAGGTCAAGGAGCATCAGCATGGTAGCTCAGGACATCAGTTGGTCAGATCCAAGACACACAGGCAGAGCAGTCACTGAGAAGACTGGTGACTCCCCAGAAACACGGAAGAGGAGCCTGACCAGAAACACGAGCGGGACCGACTCTTGAACACCAGCTGGACCACCAGGACCATGGACTGGATATCTGGACACAGGCTGGACATCTAGGACAAAGGCAAAACATCTGGACTCCGGACTTCAGACACTGCTCCAGGCAGGGAACGTCATGACACAGGAAGGACATCAGAGACACCGGCAGGACATCAGGGACACCGGCAGGACAGCGAGCAGCGGTCATCAAGCATCAGGCAGCGGTCGCCAAGATCCAGACATCCAACACGACCTAGAAAGGAACTCAAGCGGTATGGTGCAAGCACCGCAGGCTCGAACCGGAAAGTCACTGGGTACATAATTCCAGACACAGAAGGACTTCAAGAATATCACACAGCAGGAAACCACATTCAAAGTAAGGACTTTGGTACCAACACATAGACAAGACGGGTACAGGGAAAAAGACATCAGCTTTCCTAGAACTGATAGCAGGCAGAACAGGAGCAACATGGAGGACCAAACACACATGGCTAGGTTCAGAAACTTAATGAGAAGCACTGGCAACACCCAACATGGAAGAGGAACTTTAAATAGGAGCTGCCCCACAGCAATAGGCTGGGGACAGCAATTCAAGTGCACACACTGACCTTAATAAAAGCAGGGAAGGTGTGGCCGCGCGCACCCTAAGCACAAACGGAAACCAGTACAGCATAGCCAGCACAGGAACTGAGGCCTAGGGCACCTTGCAGTGGCTGCAAGCCTGGACACATGTGGAAAGTCATGCACCAACTGCAGAGGACCTCACAACCCATGGATAGCTTCCACAGCAGCAGCCAGGGACCGCACACTCGGAGGGTCGTGCAGCAGAGCCAAGACTCTACAACCGGTTTCCCAGCTCCAGTCCTCAAGGCCCACCAACAGGTCATGTTTTCAGGATTTCCTTTGTATTGCACTGGTGATGCAATTATGACCTGGAAAATACTAAGGAAATCCTGAAAACATGACCTGTTGGTGGGCCTTGAGGACTGGAGTTGGGGAACCCTGCTCTACAACACATGTACGGCTACGCAGCACAGCAGGGAACTGAGCAGCATCCATACAGGTAACAGGCAACAGTATCCCAGCTGATTAGGGGGAGAGGAGCAAAGGGTAAGAGCACAGATATCCACAGTAACGTCGGAGAAACAAGGCACAAACACACCAGCATTACACGGTCTCTCTTAGGCTGAGGTCACACTAGCGACAAAATCGGACGACTGCAATGCGATGAAATATCGCATTGCAGTCGGACCTATGTTAATCTATGGAGCAGCTCCCAGTATCAGATTTTTTGTGGTCCGTTTTAAACGTCCGAGTGCAATCGCAGCATGCTGCGATTGTCACCGATTGTGGGTCGACTATCGCCAATGCAAGTCTATGGGAGCGATGAAAAATCGGATTACAAACGGACCGCACGTGTGACTTGCGATTAAATCGCACCTGTGTCCTTTAGAAAAGCCAGCAATTCATCCCCGGCTATACTGTAAAATCACACTGACAGCTTTAATAAAGAATAGAATCAATACATTTACACACATAGAATACATATATATATATGTCATTGTGACATATATATATATATATATATATACATATATTTATAGTTCATCAACTTCTACATACTGTAATAGCCGCTAATTCAATTGCCGGCTTTTGTGAAAATACAGAACCCAACATGAAATGACACATGGTTTACATACAGTTAACCATGTCATTTCATGTATTTTTATATATGGTTTAAACTTACAATTACATGAGTATATGTGTGCAAAATTGCAGACATGTAGGGGTTAATTAAAGGTATAAATTCGTTGAAAAAAAATGCGTGGGCTCCCGCTGTATTTTCTCCACCAGACAGACAAAGCCAGCGAGTGGGGGCAGATAATAATAGCCTAGGGAGGGTACATTTTTTTGTACCCCCCCCTGGCTACTAACATCTGCCCCCAGACACCCCAGAAAAGGCAAATCTCTAATTAGATTAGCCCTTACTGGCACTTTGCCCGTCTATTCCCATTGCCCTGTAGCGGTGGCGAATGGGTTAATAAGGGGTTAAAGCCACCTTGCAATTGAAAGGTGACTTTAAGCCAGGTTAATAATTGAGAGCTGTCAATTAGACAACTATCAATTATTAATCCTATTGTATGAAAGAAAAATCAAACACACACACTTTAATAAAAAAGAAGTTTAATGAAATAATCAAACAGTTTTTGACCATATTTTATTTTCCTGCTAAAACCATTTCCTGTAATAAAAATAAAATAAAAAACCAAAATTATTCTTACCTATCCGATGCACAGTCAGGTTCCACGCTGTAATCCATCAGAAAGGGTTAACAGGTTACAGCTAGCAGGGAGCTAATGCTGCCTGCTGAGCTGTTACCCCCTGAATGAATCAGTTCCTCTCCCGGCGAAAGGAGAGGAAGTGATTAATGAGTGGAGCTTAATTGATTTATTGCCACTTTCACTTCAGGTCAGGTCACCCTGACCTGACCTAAAGTGAAAGTGGGACGCAATCAATTAAGCTTCCCACAGTAATCACATCCTCTCCTGTTGCCGGGAGAGGAACTGATTCATTCAGGAGCTTTCAGCTGAGCAGGCAGCATTACTTGCGCTGCTTGGCTGAAAGCTAGTTAACTCTGTGAAGGACTACAGCGTGGGACGTGACAGATCGCCGGATAGGTAAGAATAATGTTGTTTTATTATTTTTTCTTTATTATAGGAGATCAAGGGCTTCGCAGGGATTAAGAGTTAAATAAAAGATGGTCAAAAAAATGTGTTTTTATTTCATTAAAATTATTTATTCTTAAAGTGTGTTTTTTTTATTTACTTCAATAGGATTAATAATTGATATTTGTCTAATTGACAGCTCTCAATTATTAACCTGGCTTAAAGTCACCTTTCAATTGCAAGGTGGCTTTAACCCCTTATTAACCCATTCGCCACCGCTACAGGGCAATGGGAATAGACGGGCAAAGTGCCAGAAAGGGCTAATCTAATTAGAGATTTGCCTTTTCTGGGGTGTCTGGGGGCAGATGTTAGTAGCCGGGGGGGCACAAAAAAATGTACCCTCCCTAGGCTATTATCTGCCCCCACTCACTGGCTTTGTCTGTCTGGTGGAGAAAATACAGCGGGAGCCCACGCATTTTTTTTCAACGAATTTATACCTTTAATTAACCCCTACATGTCTGCAATTTTGCACACATACATTCATGTAATTGTAAGTTTAAACCATATATAAAAATACATGAAATGACATGGTTAACTGTGTGGAAACAATGTATCATTTCATGTCAGGTCTGTACTTTCACAAAAGCCGGCAATTGAATTAGCGGCTATTACTGTTGTGAATGGGTTTGAGATGAGTTCTGAGCAGAGGCTCCCTCTGGTGGTTACAAGCGGTACTAGTGAAGATTGTGAGGACTGGGAATCAGGTGTTACTGATTGGTCTTATATAAGGGAGTCATTTTCCCATCAGGGTTGCCGGTGATCAATTGTTCTGGTCTGAATCCTTCATTCCAGTTTCCCTTGTAGCCTGCTGTGTCGTGTCTGCATCTCCTGCTACCAGATAAGAATTTTTCTTCTTTTGTGTTGTTGCTATATTTTTGCATTTTGTCCTGCACTTCTTTGGGGGCCTTCAGGGTCCCCTCCGGGGGCTTTTGCCTTCTCAGTTTAGTTCAGCCACTGAGTTTTGTTCTTTTGCTTTTTCCAGTTTTTTTTCAGTGGCTGCTGTTTTGATTTTGTTACACCAGAGAACTAATTTAGGTGGTAGAGGTCGTGTGATCTCAGGTGATTTTGAAATTAGTAGAGTTGGTGTTTTTCAGGGTTTTCTGGGATTGCAGTAAGTACCCTTCCTGTCCTTTTCTATTTAGATAGTTTGGGCCCCAGCGTTTGCTCATTCTATTTTCTTTCTGTGTCAGTATTTCCTCTTGTCTAACCGCCATTACATGTTTGGGGGCTTTCTATTATCTTTGGGGTTCTGCTCCGGGGCAGATAGCTTTCCTATTTCTATCTTTAGGTGTAGTTAGTTTCTCAGGCTGTGACGAGGCGTCTAGGACCAACGTAGGAACGCTCCACGGCTGCCTCTAGTTGTGGTGGTTAGTCAGGGTACTGCAATCTCATAGATTCCAACTGCTCTGGTGTATTGCCTTTTTTACCTGCACTCCTCAGCCACCGAAACATAACAGTATCACCGGACCAAAAAATTGAAAATTGTATGGTACTCACAGAAGGGAAAAAATATTGTGATAGAAAAAAGGTTGTCAGAGTTGTCAGAGATATTTTTCTGTTTGTTGCATTTTTTTTTTTTTTCTTTCCCTCTGTATCTCTGGGTGCTGGGGAGGATCTTTTCTCCCAATGGAGTTTGCACAGTTGTCTGGCCGTGTGGATCAGCTTGCCACTGAGGTTTGGAGTATTGCTATCTATCTTGCTGGGTTGCCTGTTGTGGAACCTAGGATCCCCATGCCAGATTTGTTTTTAGGGGGTCGAGCTAAGTTTCAGAATTTCAAAAATAATTGTAAATTGTTTTTTGCCTTAAAATCTAAGTCCTCAGGAAACGCAGCGCAGCAGGTTCAAATTATCATCTCTCTCCTGCGCGGCGATCCTCAGGATTGGGCTTTTTCCCTGATACCTGGGGATCCTGTTTTGAGTGATGTTGATGCGTTTTTTCAGGCTTTGGGGTTATTGTACGATGAGCCTAATGTCACTGATCAAGCTGAAAAAGCCTTGTTGGCATTAAATCAGGGGCTTGATGACGCTGAGTTATACTGTCAGAGATTCCGTAGGTGGGCAGTCCTGACCAAATGGAATGATGACGCTTTGGCGGCCCTTTTCCGGAAGGGTCTGTCGGATAATGTAAAGGATGTTTTGGTGGGATTCCCTGTCCCCCCTGGTCTCAATGATTCTATGTCATTAGCGATTCAAATTGACAGACGTTTGCGTGAGCGGAGAAGTATGCGTGGAGTGGTGTTGCCTTGTGAGCCAGCTTCTGAGCCCATGCAGTGTGATGGAGTGGTGTCCGGGGCACAGCGTCATGAGTTTCGAAAGCGCAATAGGTTATGTTTCTACTGTGGTGATGCCTCTCATGCTATTTCAGTCTGCCCTAAGCGGGGAAGACGTTTTGCACGCTCAGTTGTCTTGGGTAGTGTTTAGACTAAGTTTTTATTAACTGTCACTCTGATATGCTCTCTGTCCTCATTTTCTGCTCAGGCTTTCGTTGATTCTGGAGCAGCTATTAACCTGATGGATTATGATTTTGCTAAACGTTGTGGGTTTCCCTTGATACCCCTACAGAAGTCTATTCCCTACTGGGGATCGATTCTACCCCTTTGGCTGAGAATAAACCCCAGTTTTCTACTCAGGTGATAATGAGGGTTGAACCTGATCACCAGGAGTGCTGCAAATTTTTGGTTCTGTATAATCTGCATGACATTATCGTGCTGGGTTTCCCTTGGTTACAGTCTCATAATCCTGTTTTGGATTGGAAATCTGTGTCTGTAACCAGTTGGGGCTGCCAATGTGTTAATACCAACACTCCTGTTTTTTCTGCCTCCCCCCAGGCTCAGGATGTTCCTGACTTTTTGATTGATTTTTCTGATGTGTTTAGCGAAAGTAAATCTGCATCCTTGCCTCCCCATAGGAGCTATGACTGCGCTATTGAATTAGTGCCGGGTAGTAAATTCCCTAAAGGTCGCCTTTTTAACTTGTCTGTACCTGAACATGACGCTATGCGGTCTTATATCAAGGAATCATTGGAGAAGGGTCATATCAGACCATCCTCTTCACCCTTAGGTGCCGGTTTTTTCTTTGTGGCCAAAAAAGATGGTTCATTAAGGCCGTGTATTGATTATCGTCTCTTGAACAATATTACTGTGAAATATCAATACCCGTTACCCTTGATTTCTGACCTGTTTTCCAGGGTGAAAAACGCTACTTGGTTTACCAAGCTTGACCTCAGGGGGCGTATAACCTTATTCGCATTAAGCACGGGGATGAATGGAAGACGGCGTTCAATACCCCTGAAGGGCATTTTGAGTACCTAGTGATGCCCTTTGGGCTCACTAATGCCCCTTCCGTCTTCCAGTCCTTCATGAATGACATTTTCAGGGATTTTGTGGACAATTTCTGATTGTTTATTTGGATGATATCTTGATTTTTTCTAATGACTGGGACTCTCATGTGAAACATGTTCGGACTGTGTTCCAGATTTTGAGGGATAATGCTCTGTATGTGAAGGGATCAAAGTGTCTTTTTGGCGTACAGAAGATCTCATTTCTGGGATTCATTTTGTCCCCATCTGTTATTGAAATGGACCCGGTCAAGGTTCAGGCCATCTGTGATTGGGTCCAACCTACTTCATTAAAGGCTCTTCAGAGATTTTTGGGTTTTGCCAATTTTTATCGTAAATTTATTGGTAATTTCTCGGTTATTGTTAAACCATTAACTGATTTGACCAGAAAGGGTTCTGATGTGGTGAATTGGCCTCCTGAGGCAGTCTCTGCATTTCAGGAACTTAAGCAGAGATTCACTTCTGCTCCTGTTCTACGGCAGCCTGATGTTTCTCTGCCATTTCAGGTGGAGGTTGATGCCTCTGAAATTGGGGCAGGTGCCGTTTTGTCCCAAAAAGATCCAGAGACCTCTAAAAGTAACCCTTGTGCCTTTTTCTCTCGAAAATTTTCTCCTACTGAACGTAATTATGACGTGGGTAATCGGGAGTTATTGGCCATGAAGTGGGCTTTTGAAGAGTGGAGACATTGGCTGGAGGGAGCCAAACATCAGGTGGTGGTCCTTACGGACCATAAGAATCTGGTCTATCTGGAATCTGCCAAGCGACTCAATCCTAGACAGGCCAGGTGGGCCTTGTTTTTCACACGTTTTAATTTTGTGGTTTCCTTTCTTCCTGGCACTAAGAATGTTAAGGCGGATGCCCTCTCGAGGAGTTTCCTTGCGGACTCTCCTGAGTTATCTGATCCTTCTGTTATTTTGAAAGAGGGTGTAGTTCTTTCCGCCATCTCGCCCAATTTGAGACTTGCTCTGGAGGTGGTCAGGAGGATAGGCCCGAGCGCTGCCCTGTTGGAAAATTGTTTGTCCCGGACCAATGGAAAAAGAGTGTGATGTCTGAGATTCATTGTTCCGCATTGGCTGGGCATCCCGGAATTTTTGGTACCAGAGACTTGGTTAGTCGGTCCTTTTGGTGGCCTACCTTGTCTCGCGATGTCAGGGAATTTGTGCAGTCCTGCGGGACTTGCTCTCGCTCCAAGCCTTGCTCTCGCTCTAGTGGTTTGTTGATGCCATTGCCTGTGCCCAAGAGACCATGGACCCATATCTCTATGGATTTCATTTCCGATCTTCCTGTTTCTCAGAGAATGACCACCATCTGGGTAATTTGTGATAGGTTTTCCAAAATGATACATCTTGTGCCATTACCTAAGTTGCCTTCCTCCTCTGAATTGGTGCCGTTGTTTCTTCAGCACGTGGTTGTTTACACGGCATTCCTGAGAACATTGTGTCTGACAGAGGAGTCCAGTTTGTTTCCAGATTTTGGAGGACTTTTTGTTCTAAACTGGGTGTTCAATTGTCTTTCTCCTCTGCATTTCATCCTCAGACCAATGGTCAAACTGAGAGAACAAACCAGACATTAGAGACTTATCTAAGATGCTTTGTGTCTGCTGATCAGGATGACTGGGTCTCTTTTTTGCCTTTGGCTGAGTTTGCTCTTAATAATAGGGCTAGCTCTGCCACTTTGATGTCTCCGTTTTTCTGTAATTCTGGTTTTCACCCTCGATTTTCTTCAGGACAGACAGAAGCTTCTGTCTGTCCAGGTGTTGACTCTGTTGTTGAGCGTATGCAACAGATTTGGGACCAGGTAGTGGAGAGGTTGTCCCTCTCTCAGGAGAAGGCCCAGCGGTTTGCTAACCGGCATAGGACTGATGGTCCTCGGTTTAAAGTGGGGGACTTGGTCTGGTTGTCCTCAAAGAATATTCCTATGAGAGTAGCATCTCCTAAATTTAAGCCTAGGTTCATTGGACCTTATAAGATCATGGAGATTATTAATCCTGTTTCTTTTCGTTTGCTTCTTCCAGGGACATTTAAGATCCATAACGTGTTCCACAAGTCCTTGTTGAAGAGGTTTGTTGAGCCAGTGGTTCCTGCTACTGTGCCTCCTGACCCTGTTTTGGTTGAGGGCAATCTGGAGTATGTGGTTGAGAAAATATTGGATTCTCGTTTTTCTAGACGAAGACTCCAGTATTTGGTTAAATGGAGAGGTTATGGTCAGGAAGACAATTCTTGGGTGTTTGCTTCGGACATCCATGCTAGGAGACTTATCCGTGCGTATCATAGAACTCATCCTGACCGACCTGGTTGCTCAAATGAGGGTTCGGTGACCCCTCCTCAAGGGGGGGGTACTGTTGTGAATGGGTTTGAGATGAGTTCTGAGCAGAGGCTCCCTCTGGTGGTTACAAGCGGTACTAGTGAAGATTGTGAGGACTGGAATCAGGTGTTCTGATTGGTCTTATATAAGGGAGTCATTTTCCATCAGGGTTGCGGTGATCAATTGTTCTGGTCTGAATCCTTCATTCCAGTTTCCCTTGTAGCCTGCTGTGTCGTGTCTGCATCTCCTGCTACCAGATAAGAATTTTTCTTTTTTGTGTTGTTGCTATATTTTTGCATTTTGTCCTGCACTTCTTTGGGGGCCTTCAGGGTCCCCTCCGGGGGCTTTTGCCTTCTCAGTTTAGTTCAGCCACTGAGTTTTGTTCTTTTGCTTTTTCCAGTTTTTTTTCAGTGGCTGCTGTTTTGATTTTGTTACACCAGAGAACTAATTTAGGTGGTAGAGGTCGTGTGATCTCAGGTGATTTTGAAATTAGTAGAGTTGGTGTTTTTCAGGGTTTTCTGGGATTGCAGTAAGTACCCTTCCTGTCCTTTTCTATTTAGATAGTTTGGGCCCCAGCGTTTGCTCATTCTATTTTCTTTCTGTGTCAGTATTTCCTCTTGTCTAACCGCCATTACATGTTTGGGGGCTTTCTATTATCTTTGGGGTTCTGCTCCGGGGCAGATAGCTTTCCTATTTCTATCTTTAGGTGTAGTTAGTTTCTCAGGCTGTGACGAGGCGTCTAGGACCAACGTAGGAACGCTCCACGGCTGCCTCTAGTTGTGGTGGTTAGTCAGGGTACTGCAATCTCATAGATTCCAACTGCTCTGGTGTATTGCCTTTTTTACCTGCACTCCTCAGCTACCGAAACATAACATATTACAGTATGTAGAAGTCTATGAACTATAAATATATATATATATAACATGTCACAATGACGTGTATATATATATATATTATGTGTTGCTATGTGTATATATCTATTCTTTCTTTTGTGATTTAAATACTATTCATTTGGATCCATTATATGTCAGTTTTGCAAGCCTGCGAGAAATTCTCGCAAGTCGGATGTAAATCGGATGTTACAACTATGGTCAGATGCGACTAAATCGCATCTTTCCAGGAAAATCGGATGCCAGACGGATGTCTGTTCTTTACATTTTGGTCCGATAATAGACCGACTAAAACTGTCAGATTTTTTAGACGTTGTGTGTGACTCCAGCCTTAGCGTTAATGTAGCATTCGGAGACCTAGGTGGTCAGGACCACTGCACCTTATTTCTTGTTAGCGCAGTGGTTTGTGCACGTTGCTTAGTATCGACTCAACGGAAAATCCTCCCAGTGGACAATGGTTTTAGGGCCATATGACCTGGTGAAGGTGCGCTCTATGGAGTATGAGAGAGTGGGCACACGTAGGGCCACTCTCCTTTCGAGGGGTTTTTCTTCTAGTGTGTCCTAGTCTGGTCATCTCCTTTCCTGGTGGTGGGCTGCTGCTGACACTGTAGATTTTTGTTTTGTTTGATCAGTATACAGTGATGTAGGGCTGCAGGCGCTGAACTTGGGCTTCGTGATTTGTGGTTATTGTAGTGTTTGTTTCTGTATATACTGTATATAGGGATATACAGATTTGGGTGTAGGTGTTAGGTTCGGTGGTGGGGAAAAGGGGGGAGGTGGATTTATCTTGTGGGACTTTGGGACACTGGTGTTTTGGTGAAAAACTGGCACTGCCTGATCTGGCCTATGGACATTGGACATGGACTAAGGCATGAGACGCAGGACCAGCTCTCAGGTCAGTGCGGGGGTGGTGGTTATTTATTATATATATATATATATATATATATATATATATATATATAACAGCTTGTGTACAACTTGTCGGCTATTGTTTATTGTTCGTAGTTAGTGTTTTATTCGGTGACCAGACCAGAAGGTGTAAATAGTTATTAGTTATTATTCTGTATATATGTATAATATGTGTGTGAGGATAGAATGATCGGCTGGACCAGTTTTCATTATAGTGATAATTTTCTGGTTGATATTTTTGTTTTGTTTCTGTTATTATTGTTATGTTTTTAATTTTTATAATCAAAGATCTACAGGATGTAACTCGGATCAGTAATGTAATATATGTACACACTGACTGCACCAGCAGAATAATGACTGCTGCTCTGGAGTGTAACACAATAAGTAATGTATGTACACAGTAATTTTGTGCTGGATGTACCCTGGACACTCCCTCCCCCCACATACACTTTGTGACTTTAGATGGAGCCTCACTTATACATAGGACATGTGGGATTTTGGTTATTAAAAATGTTGCCTACTTACTAAAGGGGCTGTAAAGAATAATAAATGACTGTTTTCCTAATAAGTTACTGCTGCCACGGATTGTCTGGTGTTTTAGTCAAACCCTGTTAACTTCAGTGGTGTAGAGCTGCAATACCAGACACATTCTCTGGGCAGGTGTGGCACTGCCATGTTTTCTAACCCAATACAGCCCCTTTAGTGACATTTCACATGTGATAACATTGGAAAATGTTACTGAGCTTCAGATAGTGGTTATGTGGCTGCAAGATCCAGACCTTCGATTAGGGAGCTTTATTCTGTACGCTACAGCAGGGGCAGCAGTGCATCACTTGCCCAGCAGGGGGTACAGCCAGCAGAATGGTGACTGCAGCTCTGGTGAGGAGTGGAGTATAACAGGTGAAGTATCTGAGGAGATAATAGGTACAGAGGTGGATTCACTATGTAAGGTCGGGGTCACATGATCATATAAGATGGCTGAGTGTTATCTGATTTTTTATCAGACAGCTCTCGGCCCAGTTTTATTCTATGGGGTAGCTCTGGCCCCAGCGCATGGCGCTCTGATCACGCTCGCTCAGAGCTGGAGCCGAGTGTCTATAGTATACCGCATTTGATGCTGTACGCTCGTCTGATTCCAGTATAAGGCCGGCGTCACACTGCCGAGTTTGATGCGAGTTAGTCGCACGACTTTCTCGCATCAACACCCGGCACGGCCGCCCGCTCGCTCTCGGACCCGAGTGCGCGGCGGCATAGAAATCCATGCAGCCGCACACTCGGGTCAGAGAGCGGGCGGCCGTGCCGGGTGTTGATGCGAGAAAGTCGTGCGACTAACTCGCATCAAACTCGGCAGTGTGACGCCGGCCTTATGAAGATTGTAGCAGCGCGCCGGTGGCCGACACTCCCACTATTAGAGATGAGTCTTGACCGTGTGATTGCTGGTGATTCTGGTTTCACATCTCAGGCCTCTGTTCTGCATTTGACGCTTGAGGTATAAAGTTCTGCTTATCCAGCGCAGACTGCAGTCGTCTCTGGATCTGAATGTCAGCGAGCGCTCAGACATTTCACGGGATGCTCTGTATTTTCAGTGATTTAAAGCTTCTATATATTTTTTCTTGTCAAACCTGAGATGTTGACTTAGAATCTGGTTGAGATTGGTTCCTTGAGGATTTATTATATATTATTTCCCCTTCGCTCGCGCTGCTTCATTTCCAGGAACCGTCTGCAGGTGACACCCTGCTACTGCGAGCAGATGCTTCCACTGCTTTTGAGACGTCTTCAAGATGTGCGGAATAATAACATCAAATATCCCTTTTTCCAAAGGAAAAGTGGAAAAGAAAAAACCCTCTTGTTTTTGCAACTGAAATTTTATCTTCTGCGTCTGTTGCCCCCAATCCCGTGACGAGCATGGACGGTTAAAGGGAAAAAGCAGAAACCAAATGAATGGGGTTTATTTTTAGTCACTTTCTATGCGGTTACACAAGATATTTACAGGAGGCATCACAACTTCACTTTCCACCATTACAATGTTCTGTGTGCGGAGCCAGCGTCAGCCCCTCATATCAGACCCAGAATCTAGCTACAGTTATATGAACTTGGTCCGTGCCCTAAATCTAAGAGACCACATTGTTTTATTAAGAAAAAAAGGCATCTCCTTGGGAAAACCTCCAAGATCCGGCTCAATGTAAATTCTTGCATGATGGTTTGTTGATTGTTTTCTGCTTCTGGAAAAGCTGGGTGACGATCCCTATGTTCGAATTAAAGAGATTCTCTGCAATGAGAGATCACTGACTACGTTGTGTGGACAGATTCCAGCCAGGACGGCCGACGGGTATTGTGCACCTGTCCTATTAATTAGAGTAGAACTGAAGCAGGAATCCCGGCAGGTACCTATCCAAACAGGGTGATTAGAGTCTCACTTGCTGCTGTGGACCGAGGCACCAGAGAATCCCTTTAACCTGGCTTAGTCGTACAAGAATAATAGTCACTAGATGTAAAATGTGGCAATATCTTTCTGTATGTGGGAAATGCTCTTTATGTTCTGGTCAGTGACAGGACCGAGCTCATCATACAAGGTCCATGTGCCGGGGGTGACTAAACCCTGGGGTTAATAGTTAGTGGTCACTAGTTCACAACATGGGTTCCCTGTCCAGTCTGTGCCGGTGGTCAGATGAGGTGTCTGAAAATGTTACAAAACAGTCATGCATCTGTCCTCCAGGAGAGCGCCTTGTGACGCCGACACCACTTGGTTCTCTTTAAGGAAATCTGGAATATTTGCCAAGGTCTGCCCTGTGCCCCCGCTGCTCCTCTGCCCATACGAGCCGCCGCTGCTGTTCTTAGTAGAAACTGTCTGTCCACGATAAACTTGTGCCTGATGCTCACAGACGCCAAACTTACTGAGAAGGATAAAGACGTCTCTCCGGAAAGTCTTGGTAAATATGGCATAGAGAAAAGGATTGGCGCAGGAGTTCAGAGGGTAGAACAAGACCAGAAGGATTTTCGAGTTGGAAACCGTGATGAGCGGCTTGTTCATAATGGCAGACAAGGCATAGAAGGAAATGGGTGCCATACAAAGGAAATCGGTGAAGATGAGGACCGCCATGCGCTTGGCGATCTTCGTGTCTTTGTCTCCGGACTTGTAATGAGGGTTTCGTACAGTGATGTAAATCTTAATGTAGCAGGCGCAGATGATGATGAACGCCGTGATGTTGAGCATCAAGACCAAGATGATGTAGGCCTGGGAGAGTGTGGTCTCCGTATCCATCGGTAAACAGATGCTGACCTTGATGTAACTGCTAATTCCAACCAATGGTAGAGCTGCCAGAAAGAAGCAAAAAGCCCACCCGCCCAGCATGATGAAGGCGGCGTGTCTGAGGCGGATCTTACGATCCAAGCGCATGGCAAATGTGATGGCATACCAGCGCTCCAGCGTTATCACAGTAAGAGTATACACTGAGAGCTCGCTGGCGAACACTGTGAAGAATCCGGCTGTGTTACACCCCGGCCCTGTCTGCCAGTTAATGGCGTAGTTATAGTACTCAGAGCGAGTGTGAAGGTCTTCAGAGGCAATGAGAAGCAGGTAGATGCCCATGCAGAAGTCTGCAAATGCCAGGTTGCACATGAGGAAGCGTGGCACAGTCAGCTTGTAATGGCTGGTGATGAGAATCAGCAAGACAAATGCGTTACCCAGGATGGCCAAGAGATTGACAAACCAGACCACGATCCTCAGGAAATCGTAGCCCATAATGTCTTCACAAGGGTTAAACTCGTCCGGCGTGGGTGTGCACACCAGCTTCTCGCCACCATCACAAATATCATACACATCGTAGCTCTTGAAAACCGTGGTGTGCTGCTCCTGCGCGTTCTTGATTTCCTGCCCAAATCCAACCTCTTCATCCCCCTGATCCTCAAAGAAGACCGAGAAATGACTACTGCTGTGAAAAGTTGTAGATTTCATGTTCTCCGTCTGGTCTGAATCTCCATCCATGTAGTCTTGGTAATACGGTCCGTTCCCTACAAAGGTTCTGACGGAGCGTTTCTGGTGGCTGCTCTGCATGTAAGACTGGTTACATAAGAAGGACTCCAGGTCGCTGTGGAGGGAATCGGACAGACAATCAGCGAATTGTGGAGCAAATGTCGAGCACAAAAATAATTCTGCAACATGGCGACCAAACAGTCAACAGAAGCATCGTAGCTCCTAGGGAAATGTGCATAATGTGAACTGTGTAATTGTGAGATGTGCCCAAGTGGCAATCAGTGCGAGCAGCACAAATTACTCTGTGGCACAAAGGACATGAGCTTTCTCCGACGATTCTGGCATTGTCCATGGCTACATTGTCATATGGCGAATGTGGACTGTTCACCATCAGATGGGCAAAAAACTAATGTGGGAAAGGGGCATGCGGTCGTCCCAACTCTCCATGGGATCTTATTGGCTGCTGTTCGCCGTTGGTTATACGAAATGTCATGGGGCTGTCTCCCTCGTCATTTATGCTCTTCCACATATTACCTTTATTTAGGGATTAATTATCCTGTCATTTAGTTTTGCTATATTTTCAGTTTTCAATTGAAGGAAAATTTATGAAGTGACCCAAGTCTTAAAGGGGTTGTACCATTTTGTCTATTTTTAGGCCCAGCGCAAAGTCGTCACCGCTGCAGTCTTCGTTGTGTGGCTGCAGTGGTGATGTCATATTAGCAGAGCCGCAGCCAATCACTTAGCTCAGCAGCTCTGCCAGTGTAGATGTTTGGTAAAGCAAAAGGATGACACAGGAGGCTACCCCAACGTAACATAATAACACACAATGGTGTATATATTTTAGGGGAACCTAATATCGCTGGACAGTGTAGGACACACTGCATATATAATACATAGAAAACCACAGAAAAAAGCAGTGCAAGATGTCCATATAATTAACAAATATAATTTTTATTGATTAAAAAATAATATCAAAGGTAGCAAGGGGGCTGAAGAAAGTGACCTGAGGAAGGCATTTTGTGCCGAAACGCGCGTCTGGGAGGCAGGGGTTGGAGCTTGGTCCTGGGCACTGTCAGCTGGTATGTCCACTATTTATATATGTCTTTGTACACATGTCATCTAGGCAGTATATGTAATTGTCTTAGTATTCATTGCTCTCTTCCATACTGGCACTTGCTTTATATTGTATTTGATTGTATAACATCATCTCTTTTATAGATGGAATTGAGAGACAGCATGATACATATGCTATTTGCATTTTGCATTATATTTGTATCTGCCTATGTGGCCATACCTATATTTATAATGTGGACACTCTCCTAGATCCCCTGCTGCATTGTATTGTCATGCGGTGATTTGCACACGTCACTTTCTTCAGCCCCCTTTTTGATATTTTTTAATCAATAAAAATTATATTTGTTAATTATATGGACATGTTGCACTGCTTTTTTCTGTGGTTTTCAGTGTAGATGTTTGAAGTCGCTGAGCCCAGAGATTGGCTGCAGCGCTGTAGACATGACATCACCTCTTCTGCCAATCAACGAAGACCACAGTAAAATGCACCTGGTTATTAAGATGTGCATAATGTCATGAGTTCAGTGCATCTCCGACCGTGCAAGCACCAGAAAATCAGGTGGGGATGGGGATGATAAATTCCCACCAAAGGCTCTTAAAAGGCTGCAGAACGTCTCATTTTTTAGTGATTAAGTGTTCTGTACATAGAACAGAACCAGGTTATTAATCTGGGTGTCTCCACACACTGATGTGGCCGATGCAGACAGGACCAGGCTACTAATGTGGGTGTCTCCATGCACTGATGTGGCCGTTGCGGACAGGACCAGGCTATTAATGTGGGTGTCTCCATGCACTGATGTGGCCGGTGCGGACAGGACCAGGCTACTAATGTGGGTGTCTCCATGCACTGATGTGGCCGATGCAGACAGGACCAGGCTACTAATGTGGGTGTCTCCATGCACTGATGTGGCCGTTGCGGACAGGACCAGGCTATTAATGTGGGTGTCTCCATGCACTGATGTGGCCGGTGCGGACAGGACCAGGCTACTAATGTGGGTGTCTCCATGCACTGATGTGGCCGGTGCGGACAGGACCAGGCTACTAATGTGGGTGTCTCCATGCACTGATGTGGCCGGTGCAGACAGGACCAGGCTATTAATGTGGGTGTCTCCATGCACTGATGTGGCCGTTGCGGACAGGACCAGGCTATTAATGTGGGTGTCTCCATGCACTGATGTGGCCGATGCAGACAGGACCAGGCTACTAATGTGGGTGTCTCCATGCACTGATGTGGCCGGTGCGGACAGGACCAGGCTATTAATGTGGGTGTCTCCATGCACTGATGTGGCCGGTGCGGACAGGACCAGGCTACTAATGTGGGTGTCTCCATGCACTGATGTGGCCGGTGCGGACAGGACCAGGCTACTAATGTGGGTGTCTCCATGCACTGATGTGGCCGGTGCGGACAGGACCAGGCTATTAATGTGGGTGTCTCCATGCACTGATGTGGCCGGTGCGGACAGGACCAGGCTACTAATGTGGGTGTCTCCATGCACTGATGTGGCCGATGCAGACAGGACCAGGCTACTAATGTGGGTGACTCCATGCACTGATGTGGCCGATGCGGACAGGACCAGGCTACTAATGTGGGTGTCTCCATGCACTGATGTGGCCGATGCGGACAGGACCAGGCTACTAATGTGGGTGTCTCCATGCACTGATGTGGCCGGTGCGGACAGGACCAGGCTACTAATGTGGGTGTCTCCATGCACTGATGTGGCCGGTGCGGACAGGACCAGGCTACTAATGTGGGTGTCTCCATGCACTGATGTGGCCGGTGCGGACAGGACCAGGCTACTAATGTGGGTGTCTCCATGCACTGATGTGGCCGGTGCGGACAGGACCAGGCTACTAATGTGGGTGTCTCCATGCACTGATGTGGCCGGTGCGGACAGGACCAGGCTACTAATGTGGGTGTCTCCATGCACTGATGTGGCCGGTGCGGACAGGACCAGGCTATTAATGTGGGTGTCTCCATGCACTGACGTGGCCGGTGCGGACAGGACCAGGCTATTAATGTGGGTGTCTCCATGCACTGATGTGGCCGTTGCGGACAGGACCAGGCTACTAATGTGGGTGTCTCCATGCACTGATGTGGCCGGTGCGGACAGGACCAGGCTACTAATGTGGGTGTCTCCATGCACTGATGTGGCCGGTGCGGACAGGACCAGGCTATTAATGTGGGTGTCTCCATGCACTGACGTGGCCGGTGCGGACAGGACCAGGCTATTAATGTGGGTGTCTCCATGCACTGATGTGGCCGTTGCGGACAGGACCAGGCTACTAATGTGGGTGTCTCCATGCACTGACGTGGCCGGTGAGGACAGGACCAGACTGTTAATGTGGCTGTTTCCACACACTAACATGGCCGGTGAGGGCAGGACCAGGATATAAATGTGGGTGTCTCCACACACTGACATGGCCGCTGCAGACCGGCGCAACCCAGAATGGCGACGTTACAAACCTTTTCTTTTTGGTCCAGTTGGTAAAAGCACAACAGTGACTAGGGTAGGACAGGTCTGCTGTCGCTAGGTGCACAAAGGTATTTAGTGGGGGCAACTTCTTCAGGTACCAGGTGCTCTTTGCCTGCAGATGCTTCAGGTACTTAAGGCCTTTGGTGGGCAATGAGAAAACTGCCGTCCTGGAGATGTCCCTGGATGAACAGAAAAAAAAACGGTGAAGTGATGCAGACTGACCCCGCCTACTAGTCTAGCCACACCCACTTGCCCAGTTTTGTGGAAACATTAAGAGAGTAGTCAGACACCAGGATATGTGGCTGCATAGGACCTGGTCTCCGCTTCATGGTGGTCCCCCCTGGATGGTGGTCGCACCTTAGCAAGGTTTATTCTGGGAGTGACCTCAGCAATCTGATCATGGCCAGGGAACTTTTATTGTATTCTGATTGTGTGGCTGGGGATGGACTTCACCAATTCCAATATTGTGCACTAAAACACTTAGGAAAACCTCACTCACAAGGTTGTGGGTCCTGAGACGACCCCCATAAAGACTTCTCTGTGGAGCCCACCCAGACGTTCATTGTTGTGCAGGTCCCTAGAAGAGAGGAGAGAAGGGTTCAGATGCTGGAGCTGCTTGTGGTTTAGGCACAGTCTCCCGCAGGAGGAGTGTTACTGGGTGTTACCAGCTGGCTCTCGCTTCACACAACTTGTTGAAACACATGCAGAGGTTTTCCAACATTTTGTGCCGGTGACGGAGCCCACAGCCGTGACTTGTGATACAGACCTCGGACAACAACCTACACGTAATCCCGCCATCTCTTGCCAATGAGTATAACCGTCTGGATCGCTAATCTCCAGAGTCCAGCACAAAAGGGGTTACCTGGCTTAGCAGCAGTGGAGAATTGCTTAGCGTGGGAAGAAGGAAACTTGCAAAACCCCAGCAGCCTGGCAAGTGGATCTCACGATCCTTTCCCTGTGTTTTAATGAGCCACCTACACCCAGTCCCTCCCTGAGATCTGCAGTCTGCAAATTGTCTAATGTTCTTAGGCTGAAAAAATAAAAACTCCAGAGCTGAATTTCTGTTATTAACCTCCACCCTTATAATGTGGATGCCAGAGGTGACCATAGAGTGAGAGCCATTACTGTGAATGGATGGGAAACCGAGGGGTTAACAAGTGCATCTTGGGAGAGCATCAAGCGGGCCCTGATCCAGCACTACAACCTCACCCCGGAGTCGTACCGCAGGAAGTTCAGGAGCCTGCAGCGGGGTTCAAAGGACACCTGGACCGACCACATGCGGGCCCTGTTGAGAGCTGCGGAGCACTGGACCTCGGGTCTAGAGCTCACTACCCGTCAGGAGGTCCAGGAACTGTTTGTCGTGGAGCAATTCTTGTGGAACTGCCAGAGGACCTCCAGCAGTTCCTCCGTGACCGGAAACCAAAGGGGGCTTCTGCTACAGCCGCCCTGGCAGACGAGTATGCCAACAACAGGGCGCCGGAGCCAAAGAAGCCTGCCAGCAGCACCTGGAGAGGGGGTAAGCCCAATCCTGCCCCAGCCCCATATCCAGCCCCCCGAGTGCAAGGGGTGTACCCCCCTGCTGCCCTCTCCAGGCCAGGAACAGAACCCAGACGTTGCCATAATTGCAATCAGCCAGGACACTTTAAGGCTGCATGTCCCCAGCGCCAGAAGGCCCCATCCCTGTCCCAGAAACCGTCCACTGTTTTGTGTGTGGGAGGGGGTGGTGGGAGGTCCCTAGACAATTACCAACCCGTCACCATCGGCCGCTCAGCGGTCATGGGACTGCGGGACACAGGCGCTGAACGAACCCTGGTACGCCCTGAGGTGGTGTCCCCTCAAGACTTGGTACCTGGGAAAACCCTTTCCGTCTCCGGAATCGGAGGCGTTGAACCGGCGCTGCCCGTTGCCAAGGT
The DNA here is from genome assembly GCA_033576555.1 of Oophaga sylvatica. NCBI lineage: Eukaryota > Metazoa > Chordata > Amphibia > Anura > Dendrobatidae > Oophaga > Oophaga sylvatica. The sequence goes on from JARQOD010000001.1 coordinate 397,930,922, forward strand.
GTATTTGGATTGGGGTGCCGGGAGGGGGATGCGGGAGGTGGGAGTAACGCCGAATATTCCTGCAAATGTGTTGCTTGGGACCGATTTGGGGCGGCTAGTGTCCCAGTATGTGGCCACTGAACCCCCAAGTCCGGCTCCCCAAGAATGTCATGACTCTACTGTGAATGCTAATGTTAATGTATTGAATGTGCCTCCAACAGTGGAGGAGGGAGTGAAACCTGATGGTAAGCCATGCACTGACACTACACACACAGGGCTCACAGTGAGGACAGGTGAGGAGGCTGTAGGGGAGAGCTCAGAGGTGGAGGGAGGGGCTGCTATGGGCAGTGTAGGGCCCCTAAGTGAATCCAGCCTGCTGAGTCTAGGGCCCCTGCAGGAAGAGGAACAGGCCATGGGGGGAGGGGGTGTCCCGGGAGAGGAGCCACCAGGTAGGACCCCAGGTCAGGAGTTCCCCACATCCGGGATGTCAGGAAGTCAGGGAAGTCTGCCTGACCCGGCGACTTGGTCAGAGGAGGAGGGAAAGCAGGCGCTACCCGTGGTCTCAGCGGTCGTGGCCGCTGTTACCAGGAGTGGGAGCGCTGAAGCCCAAGGAGCCTCGCGGAGGTCCGACGGTTTCCCCCTCTCTGACCAAGTGGCTGCCGAGTCAGACAGTAGCCAGGAGACAGATCCCGGGGAACTGACAGAGGACAGGGCAGTTTCATCAATTCTTGCCATATCTAGTCAGGGATTTCAGGCAGCGTTGGAAGCTGACCCTAGCCTGAAGACTCTCAAGGAACAGGCGGCACAGCCTCCCCTGGAGTCCGACCGCGAGCGAGTGGTCTGGGACCAGGGACGGCTGTACCGGGTAACGGTCCAGCAGGGTTCACCGGAGGCGTGGCCCAGGGACCGACAGTTAGTGGTGCCCCATCCGTTCAGGGCGGAATTGTTGCGGATCGCACACGAGATTCCAATGGCCGGACACTTAGGGATCACTAAAACCAGGGCCAGGCTAGCTCAGCATTTCTACTGGCCTGGAATGAGGACCGAGGTGATAGCCTACTGCCGTTCGTGTGACACCTGTCAGAGGGTGGGGAAGGCGGGGCCGCGCCCCAAAGCCCCACTGGTAACTCTGCCCATCATCGAAGAGCCTTTCTCGAGGGTGGCTGTGGATCTCATTGGACCTCTGTCCACTCCCAGCCACTCCGGGAAATGCTTCATACTAACGGTAGTGGACTATGCCACCCGGTACCCGGAGGCGGTAGCTTTGTCGTCCATTCGGGCCGACAAAGTGGCCACTGCCTTACTGGAGATTTTCTCCAGAGTGGGGTTTCCCAAGGAAATGCTCACCGACCGAGGGACCCAGTTCATGTCGCAGCTGATGGAGTCTCTCTGTAAGCAGGTACAGGTGCAACATCTGGTGGCCAGCCCGTATCACCCACAGACCAATGGCTTGTGTGAGCGGTTCAATGGCACCTTAAAGCAGATGCTGAGGATGTTGGTCGACTCCCACGGGAGAGACTGGGAGCGGTATCTCCCACACCTGCTGTTTGCCTACCGGGAGGTTCCACAGGCCTCAACTGGGTTCTCCCCCTTTGAGCTCCTGTACGGGCGACGTGTACGGGGGCCCCTTGCTCTGGTGAAGGAAGCATGGGAAGGGGATTTAGCCACCCCTGGAGTGTCGGTCATTGAGTATGTCGTGCGCTTCCGGGACCGAATGATGGCCTTGACACGGCTGGTGCATGACAATATGGCCCAAGCTCAGGCTGACCAGAAGCGATGGTACGACCAGAATGCTTGTGAGCGGACCTACCAGGTGGGTCAAAAGGTGTGGGTACTGGTCCCCGTACCACAAAACAAGCTTCAGGTGGCCTGGGAGGGTCCATACCTCGTGCACGAGCAGCTCAACGCCGTCACCTACCTGGTCACCCTGGACCACGCCCGTGGAAGGAGGAAGGCCTTCCATGTGAACATGATGAAGGCCCATCATGAGCGGGAGGCTTATGCTCACCCAGTGTGCAACCTTCCAGAGGAAGGAGAGGCAGAAACCCTCCTCGATCTGCTCACCCAAGCCAAGGCGGGTGGATCCATCGAGGATGTGGGGGTTGGCCACCAGCTCTCGGAGGACCAACGTTCCCAGCTGGGGGCCACCCTACACCCCTTCCGGGAGCTGTTCAGCAGCCTGCCCGGAAGGACTGAGGCAGCAGTCCATGACGTGGACACTGGTAACCACCCCCCAATCCGGCGTTCAGCATATCGGGTCTCTCTTGAGGTGCAGCAGCAGATGCGCCAAGAGATAGACGAGATGCTGAGGCTGGGGGTGATCCAAGCGTCCAACAGCGCGTGGGCTTCGCCTGTAGTCCTCGTCCCTAAAAAGGACCGAACTACGCGGTTCTGCGTGGACTACAGGGGGCTCAACACTGTGACGGTCACCGATGCGTACCCAATGCCGCGCATCGATGACCTGCTCGACCAGCTGGCCGGGGCCAAGTACCTGACCATCATGGATCTGAGCAGGGGGTATTGGCAGATCCCCCTGACCCCTAGGGCACGGGAACGCTCTGCCTTTATCACCCCATTCGGACTGTACGAGTCCACGGTGATGCCCTTCGGCATGAAGAATGCCCCTGCCACTTTTCAGCGGATGGTCAACACGCTGCTCGAGGGACTGGAAGGGTATGCGACCGCGTACCTGGATGACATTGCCATCTTCAGTCCCACCTGGGAGGATCACCTAGAGCACCTGGCGCAGGTGCTCGGGCAGATCCAGCGAGCCGGCTTGACCATTAAGCCGGAAAAATGCCAGCTGGGTATGAGTGAGGTCCACTACCTGGGACACCGGGTAGGTGGGGGAGCTCTGAAGCCAGAGCCCGGGAAGGTGGATGCCATCGCATCCTGGCCCACCCCCAGGACCAAGAAGCAGGTGATGTCCTTTTTGGGTACTGCTGGGTACTATAGGAGGTTTGTTCCACACTATAGTGCCCTGGCCAAGCCCCTGACGGACCTCACCAAGAAAAGGCTGCCCGTCGCAGTCGACTGGACAGTCGCCTGCGAGACAGCTTTCCAGGCGCTCAAGACCGCCCTTTCTAGTTCTCCTGTACTACAGGCAGCCGGCTTCACGCGGCCATTCTTAGTGCAGACCGACGCCAGCGACTTCGGCCTCGGTGCTGTGCTCAGCCAGGTTGACACTACGGGCCATGAACACCCCATTTTGTACCAGAGCAGGAAGCTCCTGCCGAGGGAAGTGGCCTATTCCACGATGGAGAAGGAATGTCTGGCAATTGTGTGGGCCCTGCAGCGTCTGCAGCCATACTTGTACGGACGCCAATTCACCGTGGAAACAGACCACAACCCCCTCAGCTGGTTACACACGGTCTCTGGGACGAATGGGAGGTTGCTACGCTGGAGCCTCGCTCTCCAACAGTACCATTTCACCATTCGCCACAAAAAGGGCAGTGACCATGGTAACGCTGATGGGTTGTCCCAGCAAGGAGAGGGTGCGGTAGGGCGCACGGGGGAACACAGGAATGTGATACCCCCTAGCGCCCTCAAAAGCAGGGAGGTGTAAGGAAAAGGTTGTCGCCATTTTGTATAGGGCCTGTACCAGCCTCCATTTTGTCAGTTCACACAGCCACAGACTTTTAGCTACACATTGCCTATTAGCATATCCAGTACGACAGGTTTTGATGTCCACTAGGAATCAATAGGCCTTTACATGCTAATTAGTCTAGGCCAGTGACTGAATGAGATGGTCAGTCGTATGGTAAATAGCCCAAGCTCAGGCATTGTTTCCTGCTCCATATGAATTGCAGGCCAATTAATATGCGTGCTTCAAAGCAATGGGGATGGGCCTAGCAGGTTTAAGAACTAGCCATGACCAGGCTGCTGGTCTCATTCCATTTCACACACAGAAGCCAACAAGATGGTCTAGGAAAGACCAAGGGACTATTCAGGAACTGAAGACTGTACCTGGGAATGGCAGAGCCAAGGCCTTCCCATGACCATAATACCCGGTAATATTGATCCATAGCTTATACCTTTAAGCCTTGTACATTATTGTTTTATTTTTACTCTGACTGCCATTCCATTGTAGTTACGTTGTATAGCTTTACTGTATATTTCTGTAATTATCTAGTGCGCCCTTAAGGCAAATTAAACCATAAAATTAATCTTGGGCTGATGCTTTTACTCTGATCACGAATCTTAGAATACCCAGTGGGTAGCAGGACACCTTCCCCGGCGGCCATTTGCTCCAGGTGCAGTTCTCTTACTGACCTGAGAGACAAAGGGGGGCGCCGGAGAGCTGTACCTGTGGAGTTACGTCCCATTGGTGACGTGGGAGGAAAGGGATCGTCCGTCACATTTGGTAGCGGCGGTGGTATCAGAAGCTGTGATACCCGGGCTACCGTGTGGCGGCCGGCTGAGTTCCTCACATAGTTATTTATAGTTTTTCATGGGAATCCATTGCCCCCAAACACTAAGGAGTGCAGGCGAAAAAGTCCTATGGGTGCTTCTCACAAAATTAGAATATCATCAATAAGTTAATTTATTTCAGTTCTTCAATACAAAAAGTGAAACTCATATAGAGTCATTACAAACAGTGATCTATTTCACGTGTTTATTTCTGGTAATGTTGATGATTATGGCTTACAGCCAATGAAAGCCCAAAAGTCATTATCTCAGTAAATTTAGAATACTTTTATAACATCAGCTTGAAAAATTATTTTAAAATCCGAAATGATGGCCTACTGAAATGT
>JARQOD010000001.1:397936038-397968373 GCA_033576555.1 Oophaga sylvatica
TTAAAATATTTTTTTTTCCCTTTCCACGTTCTTTTTTCCTGTGAAGCATAAAAGGTTTAAATTAATCTTCTTGAATGTGGTTTTGATTACCTTGGGGTGCGTTTTTTGAATGGTGTAAACTTTTGGGTATTTTCTCCCCATATAGCCCCCTCAAGTGATTTCAATGGAGGTGGCCCCTTAAAAAAAAGGGCTTTGAAAAATTTTGTTGTAAAAAGGGAAATCGCTGGTCAACTTTTAACCCTTATAACTTCCTAACAAAAAAAATTTTGGTTCAAATTGTGTGATAAAAAGGCATGTGGGAAATGTTATTTGTTAACTTTTTTCTGGAATATTTTCTTTTTTAGGGAAAAAAAAATTAAAGTTTGAAAATTGCAAAAATTTTAAAAATTTTTCCCATTTTTGCTTTTTTCAAAAAAACGCAAGTTATATCGAAAAAAATTTTATTTTAACGTGAAGACAAATGTCCGAGAAAAAAAATCAAAATCGCGAAGACCGTTAAAGGTTCCAGATTATAACCTCATAAAGAGACAGTGGTCAGAATTGTAAAAATTGGCCCGGTCATTAACGTGCAAACCACCCTTGGGGGGAAGGGGTTAAACAAAATACAGAAAAATAGCTGTTTTATTGCGGATGCTGTTGACATTTTGGAAGGAATGAGTGAACACTTAAAAACAGAACTACACATGGACAGAATTAAATTACAAGCAGTAAACAAACGAAAGGGACAAGCACTGACTCCAGCTCATTTTTTGGCAAATCTTGTCAATATCCAATATCAGGGTCAAAACCTAAGTGCTGAGGAAGAGGAGTTAGCTATGACATGGGTATCCAGCAATCAAACATCTTTAATGCCAACTATTATAAACTTCAGAGCTAAGGGGAACGATTCAAGAAATATATGTTTGCTGAAGATATTTTAAGGAAGGTCACACCAGTAAACTGGTGGAAGTCACTTAAGCGCTTGGATTTAGAGACTGTTAAAGTAATGATTTCACTTTTAACAGCAGTAGCTTCTTCTGCAGGCCTTGAAAGAATATTCTCTTCCTTTGGACTCATTCATTCTAAATTGAGAAATCGGTTGGGACCCAATAAAGCAGGAAAGCTTGTTTTTCTTTTCCAGATTATGAATAGGAACAAAGAAGAAGATGATGATGAAGATGACGACGAGTGAGCTACAGAGGACAGCAGGGACAGTAGTATTTAAGTTTTTCATGTGTCGGCTGGGCTGACAGTCTAAGTTTCTTAAAATATATATATATTTTGTTTAGCCAAATTAGTTAACAAACATGGATGTTTGTTTAAGCAAATAACTTATGCTGTAATGTTGTTATTGTTTCAGTTGAATAAATCTATTTAAATTGTTATTAAGGTCAGGATTATTTTTCTCCTTCCTAAGTACAACAGAACAGTGGTGTCCAAATATGAATGATTAACCCATTAAACTGGGGAGAAAAAAGTAATATAAAAAGTGATTCTAAAAATCTTCATCTACTTGCATGTTAAAGTAGCAAGAACTAGTTTAGGTAGAAACTTTGATTTAAATAACTGATTTAAATCAAGCCTTATGACTAGTGATTTAAATCGTGATTTAAATCAGTTTGATTTAAATCAAATCCACCCTGGCGTCCAATCTCAATTCCAGCCAATTTTGGTTGGAAAAAGTCAAATGGTGCTCCTTCCATTCCGAGCTCTGCCATGCGCCCAATCAGTGGTTCCCCCCCCACATATGGGGTATCAGCGTACTCAGGCCAAATTGGACAACAACTTTTGAGGTCCAATTTCTCCTGTTACCTATGGGAAAATAAAAAATTAGTGACTAAGATAATTTTTGTGGGAAAAAAAATAGGATTTTTTATTTTCATGCCCGGGCATTATAAACTTGTGTGAAGCACTTGGGGGTTCAAAGTGCTCACCAAAGATCTAGATAAGTTCCTTAGGGGGTCTAGCTTCCAAAATGGGGTCACTTGTGGGGGGTTTCCAATGTTTAGGCTCATCTGGGGCACTACAAACGGAACATGACCCCCATCAATGTTTGCATTCCAAAACGTTACTGCTTCCTTTCCAAGCCCTGCCGTGCGCCCAAACAGTCATCCCCCCCCCCACATATGGGGTATCAGCGTACTCAGGACAAATTGGACAACAACTTTTGCGGTCCAATTTCCTTGGGAAAAATCAAAAATTTGGGACTAAAAAATCATTTTTGTGGAAAATTGTTTTTTTTTGTTTTTTTTTTTCACACCCAGGCATTATAAACTTTTGTGAAACACTTTGGGGTTCAAAGTGCTCACAACAGATCTAGATAAGTTCCTTAGGGGTCTAGTTTCCAAAATGGTGTCACTTGTGGGGGGTTTCCACTGTTTAGGCGCATCAGGGGCTCTCCAAACACGACATGGCGTCCAATCTCAACTCCAGCCAATTTTAGTTTGAAAAAGTCAAACGGCGCTCCTTCCCTTACGAGCTCTGCCGTGTGCCCAAACAGTGGTTTTGCCCCACATATGGGCTATTGGCGTACTCAGGAGAAATTGCACAACAACTTTATCTGCCCATTTTCTCCTTTTACCCTTGTGAAAATAAAAAAAAGTTTGTAAAAGATCATTTTTGTGGCTAAAAAGTTAAATATTAATTTTTTCCTTCCACGTTGCTTCAGCTCCTGTGAAGCACCTGAAGGGTTAATAAAATTATTGAATGTGGTTTTGACTACCTTGAGGGGTGCAGTTTTTAGAATGGTGTCACTTTTGGGTATTTTCTGCTATATAGACCTGTCAAAGTGACTTCAAATGTGAGGTGGTCCCTAAAAAAATGGCTTTGTAAATTTTGTTGTAAAAATGAGAAATCACTGGTCAACTTTTAACCCTTATAATTTCCTAACAAAAAAAAAAATTTTGGTTCCAAAATTGTGCCGATGTAAAGTAGACATGTTGGAAATGTTATTTCTTAACTATTTTGTGTGACATATTTCTCTGTTTTAAGGGAAAAAAAATTCAAAGTTTGAAAATTGCAAAATTTTCGCCATATTTGCGTTTTTTTCAAAAATAAACGCAAGGTATATCGAAGAAATTTTACCACTAATGTGAAGTACAATATGTCCCGAGAAATCAATCTCAGAATCGCGAAGATCCGTTGAAGCGTTCCAGAGTTATAACCTCATAAAGTGACAGTGGTCAGAAATGTAAAAATTGGCCCAGTCATTAACGTGCAAACCACCCTTGTGTTATGATTTGGTAGCTGAGGAGAGCAGGCAAAAAAGGAAATACACCAGAGCAGTTGGAAACTATGAGATTGCAGTACCCTGACTAACCAGCACAACTAGAGGCAGCCGTGGAGCGTTCCTACGTTGGTCCTAGACGCCTCGTCACAGCCTGAGAAACTAACTATACCTAAAGATAGAAAGAGGAAAGCTATCTGCCCCGGAGCAGATCCCCAAAGAACATAGAAAGCCCCCAAACATGTAATGGCGGTTAGACAAGACGAAATACTGACACAGACAGAAAATATTATGAGCAAACGTTGGGGCCCAAACTTACTAAATAGAAAAGGATAGGAAGGGCACTTACTGCAATCCCAAAAAACCCTGAAAAGCACCAACTCTACTAATTTCAAAAACACCTGAGATCACACGACCTCTACCACCTAAATTAGTTCTCTGGTGTAACCAAAAACAAAACAGCAGCCACTGAAAAAACTGGAAAAAGCAAATGTACAAACATCAGTGGCTGAACTGAACTGAGAGGCAAAAGCCCCCCGAGGGGACCCAGAAGGCCCCACAGAAGTGCAGGACAAAATGCAAAAATCAAGCACAAAAACAAGAAAATGTCTTATCTGTTAGCAGGAGATTCAGACACGACACAGCAGGCTACCAAGGAAACAGGAATCAAGGATTGAGACCAGAACAATTGATCACCGGCAACCCTGATGGGAAGGCGACTCCCTTATATAAGACCAGTCAGTAACACCTGATTCCCAATCCTCACAATCTTCACTGGACAGTCCAGTACCGTTTGTAACCACCAGAGGGAGCTTCTGCTCAGAACTCATTTCCAGCCTATTCACAACACCCTTGGGGGTGAAGGGGTTAAACGGATCTTGGCGATTCTGAGATTGTTTTCTCGTGACATATTGTACTTCATGTTAGTGATAAAAATTTCTTCGATATAACTTGCATTTATTTATGAAAAAAATGGAAATGTGAAAATTTTGCAATTTTCAAACTTTGAATTTTTATTCCCTTAAAACAGAGAAATATGTCACACATAATAGTTAAGAAATAACATTTCCCACATGTCTACTTTACATCAGCACAATTTTGGAAGCAATTTTTTTTTTTTTGTTAGGAAGTTAAGGGTTAAAAGTTGACCAGCGATTTCTCATTTTTACATCATTTTTTTTTTCTAGGGACCACATCACATTTGAAGTCACTCTGAGGTGTCTATATGATAGAAAATACCCAAAAGTGACACCATTCTAAAAACTGCACCCCGCAAGGTGCTCAAAACCACATTCAAGAAGTTTATTAACCCTTTAGGTGCTTCACAGGAATTTTTGGAATGTAAAAAAAACAAACAAAAAAAACGAACATTTAACTTTTTTCCACAAAATATTTACTTCAGATCCAATTTTTTTTTTTTTTTACCAAGGGTGACAGGAGAAATTGGACACCAAAAGTTATTGTGCAATTTGTCCTGAGTACGCAGATACCCCATATGTGGGGGAAGAACCACTGTTTGGGCGCAAAGGAAGAGCTCGGAAGGGAAGGAGCGCAGTTTGACTTTTCAATGCAAAATTGGCTGGAATTGAGATCGGACACCATGTTGCGTTTGAAGAGCCCCTGATGCGCCTAAACAGTGGAAACCCCACACAAGTTACACCATTTTGGAAAGTAGACCCCCTAAGGAACTTATCTAGATGTGTGGTGAGCACTTTGAACCCCCAAGTGCTTCACAGAAGTTTATAACGTAGAGCCGTAAAAAAAAAAAAAAAAGTTTCCTCAAAAATGATCTTCCGCCCCCAATTTTTTATTTTCCCAAGGGAAACAGGACAAATTGGACCCCAAAAGTTGTTGTGCAATTTGTCCTGAGTACGCAGATACCCCATATGTGGGGATAATCCACTATTTGGGTGCATGGTAGAGCTCGGGAGGGAAGGAGCGCAGTTTGACTTTCAACACAGAATTGGCTGGACGCCATGTCGCGTTTGGAGAGTCCCTGATGTGCCTAAACAGTGGAAACCCCCCACAAAAGACACCATTTTGGAAACTAGACCCCCCAAGGAACTTATCTAGATGTGTGTTTAGTACTTTGAACCCCCAAGGGCTTCACAGAAGTTTATAACGTAGAGCCATAAAATTCAAAATCATTTTTTTACACAAACATGATCTTTTCACCCCAATTTTTATTTTCCCATGGGTAACAAAACCATAAAAGTTATTGTACAATTTGTACTGAGTACACAGATATCCCATATGTGCGGGTAAACCACTGTTTGGGCGCATGGCAGTGCACGGAGGGGGAAGGAGCGCAGTTTGACTTTTTCAACTCAAAATTGGCAGGAATTCAGATCGAACGCCATGTCACGCTTGGAGAGCCCTGATGTGCCTAAACAGTGGAAACCCCCCACAAGTGACCCCAGTTTGGAAACTAGATTCCCCAAGGAACTTATCTAGATATGTGTGGAGAACTTTAAAGCCCCAGGTGTTTCACTAAAGTTTAAAACGCCCGAGCGTGAAAATTAACCCCTTCACCCCCAAGGGTGGTTTGCACGTTAATGACCGGGCCAATTTTTACAATTCTGACCACTGTCTCTTTATGAGGTTATAACTCTGGAACGCTTCAACGGATCTTCGTGATTCTGAGAATGTTTTCTCGTGACATATTGTACTTCATGTTAGTGGTAAAATTTCTTCGATATACCTTGCGTTTATTTTTGAAAAAAACGCAAATATGGCGAAAATTTTGAAAATTTTGCAATTTTCAAACTTTGAATTTTTTTTTCCCTTAAAACAGATAAATATGTCACATAACATAGTTAAATAACATTTCCCACATGTCTACTTTACATCAGCACAATTTTGGAACCAAAATTTTTTTTTGTTAGGAAATTATAAGGGTTAAAAGTTGACCAGTGATTTCTCATTTTACAACAAAATTTACAAAGCCATTTTTTTAGGGACCACCTCACATTTGAAGTCACTTTGACGGGTCTATATAGCAGAAAATACCCAAAAGTGACACCATTATAAAAACTGCACCCCTCAAGCTACTCAAAACTACATTCAAGAAGTTTAATAACCCTTCAGGTGCTTCACAGGAGCTGAAGCAACGTGGATGGAAAAAATTAATATTTAACTTTTTAGCCACAAAAATGATCTTTTACAAACTTTTTTTATTTTCACACAAGGGTAAAAGGAGAAAATGGGCAGATAAAGTTGTTGTGCAATTTCTCCTGAGTACGCCAATACCCAATATGTGGGGGAAAACCACTGTTTGGGCACACGGCAGAGCTCGTAAGGGAAGGAGCGCCATTTGACTTTTTCAAACTAAAATTGGCTGGAGTTGAGATTGGACGCCATGTCGTGTTTGGAGAGCCCCTGATACGCCTAAACAGTGGAAACCCCCCACAAGTGACACCATTTTGGAAACTAGACCCCCTAAGGAACTTATCTAGATCTGTTGTGAGCACTTTGAACCCCAAAGTGTTTCACAAAAGTTTATAATGCCCGGGCATGAAAATAAAAAATCCTATTTTTTTCCCACAAAAATTATCTCTTAGTCACTAATTTTTTATTTTCCCATAGGTAACAGGAGAAATTGGACCACAAAATTTGTTGTCCAATTTGTCCTGAGTACGCTGATACCCCATATGTGAGGGGGAACCACTGTTTGGGCGCATGTCAGAGCTCGGAATGGAAGGAGCACCATTTGACTTTTTCCAACCAAAATTGGCTGGAATTGAGATTGGACGCTATGTTGCATTTGGAGAGCCCCTGATGTGCCTAAACAGTGGAAACCCCCACAAGTGACCCCATTTGGGAAACTAGACCCCCTAAGGAACTTATCTAGATCTTTGGTGAGCAATTTGAACCCCAAGTGCTTCACTCAAGTTTATAACGTAGAGCCGTAAAATTAAAAAAATCATATTTTTTCCACAAAATTGATCTTTTCACCCCAATTTTTATTTTCCCAAGGGTAACAAGACTCCAAAAGTTATTGTGCAATTTGTCCTGAGTACGCTGATACCCCATATGTGGGGGTAAACCACTGTTTGGGTGCATGGCAGAGTTTGGAAGGGAAGGAGCGCCGTTTGACTTTTTCAACGCAGAATTGGCTGGATGCCATGTCGTGTTTGGAGAGCTCCTGATCTGCCTAAACAGTGGAAACCCCCACAAATGACACCATTTTGGAAACTAGACCCTCAAGGAATTATCTAGATGTGTGGTGAGCACTTTGAACCCCAAAGTGCTTCACAGAAGTTTATAACGTACAGCCGTAAAATAAAAAAATCTTTTTTTTTACAAAAATGATTTTTTCACCCCCAATATTTTATTTTCACAAGGGTAACAGGAGAAATTGGACCCCAAAAGTTGTTGTCCAATTTGTCCTGAGTATGATGATACCCAATATGTGGGAGTAAACTACTGTATGGGCGCACGTCAGGGCTCGGAAGGGAAGTAGTGACGTTTTGGATTGCAGACTTTGATGGAATGGTCTGGGGGAGTCATGTCGCATTTGGAGAGCCCTGATGCGCCTAAACAGTGGAAACCCCCTACAAGTGACCCCATTTTGGAAATAGACCCCACAAGGAACTTATCTAAGTGTGGTGAGCGCTATGAAGCCACAAGTCTCTTCACAGAAGTTTTATAACATACAGCCGTAAAAACAAAAAAAATAATTTTTTTTTTTTTTACAAAAATGATTTTGTCGCCCCCAGTTTTTTATTTTCCCAAGGGTAACAGGAGAAATAGGCCAAATTGCACAATAACTCTTGTGGTCCAGAGTACGCTGATACCCCATATGCGGGGGTAAACTACTGTTTGGGCGCATGGCAGAGCTCAGAAGTGAAGGAGCACCGTTTGACTTTTTCAACGCAGAATTGGCTGGAATTGAGATCAGACGCCATGTCACATTTGGAGAGTCCCTGATGTGCCTAAACAGCAGAAACCCCCCAATTCTAACTCCAACCCTAACCCACCCCTAACCCTAGTCCAAACCCTAACCACAAATCTAACCCTAAACCGTAATATCCCAACCCTAATCCTAACGTTAGCGCCAACCCTAACCCTAACGGGAAAATGGAAATAAATACATTTTTTTAATTTTATTATTTTTCACTAACTAAGGGGGTGATAAAGGGGGGTTTGATTTACTATTTATAGCAGGTTTTTATGATTGGCAGCTGTCACGCTAAAAGACGCTTTTTATTGCAAAAAAATAGTTTTTTGCATCACCACATTTTGAGAGCTATAATTTTTGCATATTTTGGCCCACAGAGTCATGTGAGGTCTTATTTTTTGCGGTACGAGTTGACGTTTTTATTGGTACCATTTTTGAGCACGTGACATTTTTTGATCGCTTTTTATTACGATTTTTGGGAGGCAGAATGAACAAAAACCAGCAATTCATGAATTTCTTTTGGGGGGAGGGGCGTTTATACCGTTCCGCGTGTGGTAAAATTGATAAAGCAGTTTTATTCTTCGGGTCAGTACGATTACGGTGATACCTCATTTATATCATTTTTTTATGTTTTGGCGCTTTTATAGAATGAAAACAATTTTATCTAAAAAATTATTATTTTTGCATCGCTTTATTCTGCGAGCTATAACTTTATTTTTTCACTGATTATGCTGTATGACGCTCGTTTTTTTCGGGACAAGATGATGTTTTCAGCGGTACCATGTTTATTTATATCGGTCTTTTTGATCGCGTTATTCCACTTTTTGTTCGGCGGTATGATAAAGCATTGATTTTTTGCTTCGTTTTTTTTTTTTTAAGGGGTTAACTAGTGGGACAGTTTTATAAGGGGGGTCGTTATGGACGCGGCGATACAAAATATGTGTACTTTCATAGCTTTGTTTTTTTTTATTTACAGGAAAAAATGAATTTATTGGGGAATATTTTTTTTTTTTTTTTTACCACTTTTTATTTTTTTTACTTTTTTACTTTGTCCCAGGGTGGGACATCACAGTATTTTAGCAGATCGCTGGTGTGACAGTGTGCACAGCACTCTGTCACACCAGCATCGCTGCAGGCTTCCCCAGCGCCTGCTCTGAGCAGGCACTGAGGAAGCCGCCTCCCTGCAGGACCCCGGCGCCATCTTGGATCCGGGGACCTGGAGGGAGGACGGACCCTCGGAACAGTGCGACACATCGCGCTGCTCTGAGGGTCTCAGGGGAGCGCGCAGGGAGCCCTCTCCCTGCGCGATCCTCCTCTGTGCCCCCGGTACACTGCGATCATGTTTGATCGCGGTGTGCCAGGGGTTACTGTGCCGGGAGCGGTCCGTGACCGCTCCTGACACACAGTCACTGTGTCAGCTGTGATAATCAGCTGACACCCGGCGGCGATCAGCTGCGCTCCCCCGGGAGCGCAGCTGATCGCCCATGACGTACTATTCCGTCCATGGGAATTAGGTCCAGGGTCACATGGACGGAATAGTACGTCTGATGGAATAAAGGGTTTTTTTTCCCACAAACATGATCTTTTAATCCCCAATTGTTTATTTTCCACAAGAGTAACAGGACAAATTGGACAACAACTTTAGGGGTCCAATTTGTCCTCAGTACGCCGATACCCCATATGTGGGCGAAAACTACTGTATGGGCACACGTTGGGGCTCGGAAGGGAAGTAGTGACGTTTTGGAATTTGCAGACTTTGATGGAATGGTCTGCGGGCGTCATGTCGCGTTTGGAGAGCCCCTGATGTGCCTAAACAGTGGAAACCCCCACAAGTGACCCCATTTTGGAAACTAGACCCCCCAAGGAACCTATCTAGATATGTGGGGAGAACCTTGAACCCACAAGTGCTTCACAGAAGTTTATAAAGTAGAGCCATAAAAATAAAAAAATATTTTTTTTTTCCCACAAAAATTCCGCATGTGGTAAAATTGATAAAGTAGTTTTTATTCTTCGGGTCAGTACATTTACAGCGATACCTCATTTATATCATTTTTTTTATATTTTGGCACTTTTATACAATAAAAATAATTTTATATAAAAAATAATTATTTTTGCATCGCTTTATTCTGCGAGCTATAACTTATTTTCAGCTGCAGATGGAAGGAAGAGAGCCACAGTCATTACTAGTGGGTAGGCGGAGCCCAGATAGGATTGACACCTCAGATTAAAAAGAGTGTTGACCGGCCCCTCCAGCTCGGGCTCCTCCTACTCAGCTCTTCAGTTTACAATTTGAGGTCCAGAGGATAGTCGCTGCTGGAAGCAGCTCCTCAGAAGATTTTATTATTTTTTATCGGACAAGAGACTTGGATCACCAAATGTGGTCTAGAGGTCTCAGGAGTCTCAGCGCTGCTGGACTCCCACCTCTCCCTTGGCGGATCTGTATTACCCTGTATGGTGGTCCCTGCAGAACCCTGCCGGCCCGGGGGGATGAGGATGGCTTCCCTGGCGGGGGCGCAAACCGCGCTGCAGGGGTCACTGCGTCCCCCGCCCTGAGGGGAAGCATGGGCATAGCGCCAGAAACCCCTGGGGGTCCCTGTGGCGCTTCGGCTGGTGAGTACCTCACATTTTTATTAATGTGTGTGTGAGTGTTTAAGCGACTGCTGCGGCAGCCGCTGTACATTACATGTCGGTGACTGTTTTTTTGTCCGCAGGTGGATGCCTGCAGGACATAGGAGAGGAGTGCGCGCCTTTTTATTTGAATTTTCGCGCCGCTCTGAGCGCGCGCTTTACTGCTGTCTCCATTTCCGGCTTCCCTCATGGAGCACACGGAGGCACAGCGCGGCGGCCATTAAAGAAGCAGGCTGAAAGCTTCTTCTGGCTCTTCTCCCTCCTCCCCTCCCGGCAAGATGTTACACTGTTACCAGCTGGGTGAGTCGCTTCTAGCCCGGGCAGAAGCTTAACCCCTTCACCCCCACAGGCGGGCGCCTTCTGGGGCACTAATGAGTGACAGACTGCGCTGTCCTGCGGCTGTTATCGCATAAGGGCTCGCACACTCTTTTCAATAATAATAAAGAGTTTGTGGGGAGTCTGCGATTTTAATACTGCCACTATACGTTCCCACTAACGATCCTGATAACGACGCATACTAATGCGATCGTTTGTGTGATCATTTTTTAATGTCGCTAGTAGCTGCCAATCTGGGCGATCTCATTAACATCGCATAAGCGGTTAGCGATCTCCTTAACAACTTTGGCGGTCATTGCGATATACAAAACAGCGCAATTTTTAGCGATCTTGTGGAACGTTTTTCTGTTAGTGTGGCATAAAAAGCTGTCCTGCAGCTGCTGCCTTATAAGAGGCACTTGGGGCTCGCACAACTTTTTCATTATCAAGGTTGTGGGGAGTCTGCTACTTTAACCCCTTCTTAGGCGGTTAACTCTTAATGCTGGGGTAGCTCTCTCTTTAAGAGATTTAACCCTTCAGCGATTGTTTTTTCTTTAAGAAACACACTGTTCTAGTTACTGACAGGTTTAACCTGCCATATACTGTGCAAGGACATGTCAGATGCGGACTATCTGACACACAGACCCCGACAGCGTCATGCGCAGCGGTCGGAAGTTCCAGTGGTGTCAAAATGGAGGCCCTCGCTAGTTTCTATGATGGCCTGTCTGACCTTCTAGGTTATGGAGTGTCAGCTAGATCCTCTCAAGGAAGCGACACAAATCGGTGCCTTCCTTCTCGCGTAGCGAAGATGTCCGTTTCGGACAAGGAGGATCGGCAGGGACACTCTGCCTCTCTCATGGACCGTACTATTGGAGCCATGAGGGCGTTACAGTTACCAGAGAGAGGTAACTAGGCGTCCTGGTAAGTCGGCCCGGATGTTTCAGGAGTCGCATAGGTCGCGACGGCTTTACAATCTGTATCCGTTTTCTACGGAGTTGATTGTTAATTGGATCTCCTGAAGTGAATGTCCCTTTATCCTGGTAAAGGAAGGCGAGTCTGCAGGACCTGCTGGACAGAAAAATGGAGATGGCAACAATATCCATCTGCGAGGCCGCGGGTCATGGATTCAGTATTAAGGATTTATGTGTACTTGTAAAGTTTCCCTGAGCCGTTTGGACCGTCTACGGACGGCGTGACAAGATGGATCCCCTCTATCGAGATAGATGGGCTTTTCAAGTTGAAGGATTCTGCGTCACTGCTATCCAGGGCGCAATCCTCGGCAGTCATAGTCAGAAGAGCACTGTGGCTTAGACAGTGGAATGCGGTTTCCAAGCAGGGTTTGCTATCTTTAGCTTACAAAGTGGTCAGCTATTTGAATCTGACCTCACAGAGCTGATTTCTGAGGCAAAAGAAACAGCTTTACCGCAGCGCAGAGCTGTGACTTCTGCGTCTGGCAGGACTAGTGCCGGTAGTTGTCGGCGGTCCTTTCGGTCCAGGGGATGATCCGGTCAACCCTCTGGGGGTTTGGGTCGTTCCTCTTTTTTTTTTTTTTTAAAAAAAGAAAGGGGGAATTTCTCAGAAATTCCGCATACCCTGGAAACAGAACTTCCATTAAGACAGAAGCTGGCAAAAAACCCGCTAAAGCGGTCTGACGTCTGGGTCTCACTCGAGCGCTCTCGAGTGGAGGGTCGTTTACTCCAATTCAAACCGACTTGGGTTTCCCGTGTGTCGGACGCCTGGGTGACACAGGTTGTGTTGGCAGGCTACTTCATAGAGTTTCTTTCTCGACCCCGGACAGGTTTTGCCAATCTCGCATTCCGTCAGAGCCGAGCTATTTGCCGCTCTACTACGAGAGGTCGATTCCCTTCTGCAGAAGGGTGTGGTAATACCGGTTCCGCAGAGGACCGGGGAAGAGGATTCTTATTCCAACCTCTTTGTGGTCCCCAAAAAGGAGGACAAATTTCGCCCTATTTTGGATTTCAAAGATTGAATCGGCATGTTTACATCCCGAAAATTCCGCATGGAGTCGCTTCGCTCCGTTGTGGCAGCCCTGTCGCAGAACGTCTTTTTGGTCAATCGACATTCGCGACGTTTATTTGCATGTTCCCGTCGGAAGGGCTCACCGGCGCTTCCTTCGTTTTGCCATAGGTCAGGACCATTGCCAGTTTGTGGCTCAGCCATTCGGCTTGGCCTCGGCGCCCAGAGTTTTTACAAAAATTCTAGCGCCCCTCATGGCAATTCTTCGAAGACAGGGGGTTACGATTTCCCTACCTGGACGACCTTCTGATTGTGGCGTCCTCAAAGGAGGAGGCGGGGACGGCTCGCAATCTATCCCTTCAGCTCCTGGAGGATTTTGGGTGGCTGGTCAATTGGGAGAAGTCGTCTCTGGAAGTCAATCCTGTTTTTGGGAATGCATTTCGACACTGTACGGACGGTGGTGTCCCTTCCTCCAGACAAGCGGGCATGTCTCTTCCGACATGTACAGATTATGAGGTCTACGGCAGCAATGTCCTTTCGGAAGTGTATGCGCTTTCTGGGTTTGACGTCCATGGAGGCACTTCCGTTTGCCCAATTTCATTCCAGGGCCCTCCAAAGGCTCATTCTGAGTCGTTGGGATCGATAGCAAGCTTCTCTGAATTGCAGCGTCATCATCTCTCACAGGGTGCGAGAATCCCTAGGATGGTGGTTACGTCCAGGAGCGTTATTCCTGGGGAAATCTTTCCTCCCTCCGAGGTGGTCGGTCATAACCACCGATGCCAGCCTGACGGGCTGGGGGGGGTGTCTGGAACGATCTTTGGATCCAGGGAGTATGGTCATCGGAAGAGTCTGTTCTACCGATCAACATCCTGGAGTTGAGGGCAATTTTTCCTTTGCCTACAACACTGGACGGTCCCTTTAAGCGGTCTACCAGTCCGAGTGCAGACAGACAACGCGACGGCATTGCGTATATCAACCACCAAGGCGGGACAAGGAGCTCCAGCCTCATGATGGAGGTGTCTCGGATCCTGCTATGGGCCGAGACCAAGGTTCCAGCCATCTCTGCGATCACATTCCAGGAGTCCAGAATACCACGGCGGACTTCCTCAGTCGCGAGAAGATGGATCCTGGAGAATGGAGTCTTCATCCGAAAATTTTTGCGCTGCTGTGCTTCCGTTGGGGAACTCCCCAAGTGGATTTGATGGCATCCAGGTTCAAATGCCAAACTACCGACCTTCATGTCCAGGTACAAGGACCCGAAGGCTGTGGCGGTGGTTGCTCTGGTGGCTCCGTGGGACCATTTCGAGCTAGTCTATGTGTTTCCGCCGATATCTTTACTTCCTCTGGTGCTGCGTCGGATCAGACTGGAAGAGAATTCCGGCTATGTTGATAGCCCCGGATTGGCCAAGGAGGACGTGGTTCTCGACACTGGTGTCGTTTTTGGCGGCACCGCCATTCCCACTTCCTCCTCGCCCGGACCTGTTAACCCAGGGGCCCGTTCGTCATTCGGACTTGAAGTCTCTGCGTTTGACGGCGTGGCTCTTGAGACCGAAACCTTGACCCGTAGAGGTTTTTCAGCCGAAGTCATTGCCACTCTGCGAGCTGCCAGAGGTCCGGCTACTACTAAGATTTATCACAAGACTTGGTCTTTTCGTGGTTTCGGGTTCTTCAAGGAATCCGAGAATTTTTTTCCATTCCCAATTTGTTGGCTTTGCTACAGTACGGGCTGGACAAAAGGTTTGGCAGTTAGCACTCTGAAAGGTCAGGTTTCTGCCCTGTCTTTGCTATTTCGGAAGGCTATCGCCTCGCGTAGGGACGTACGTTCCTTTTTTCGTGGAGTAACCCGTCAGTTTCCACTGCGGAAGGCGCCTGTGTCTCCTTGGCGGCTCAACCTTGTCTTGGAGGCTCTTCAGCATATACCTTTTGAGCCTATGGGTTCTGCTAGCCTTTCTTTAATTTCTTGGAAGGTTACCTTCTTAGTGGCGGTAACCTCTTTAAGAAGGGTTTCTGAGTTGGCAGCTTTTTCCTGCTCGCCTCCTTTCCTGGTGTTTTACCAGGATCGAGTAGTGCTTCGCACACGGGGCGATTTTCTACCTAAGGTGGTGTCGCAATTTCATGTTAACCAGGATATTGTGTTGCCCTCGCTTTGCCCGGGCCCAGGGAATGCAAAGGAACGGAACTTGCACAAATTGGATTTAGTGCGGGTCTTGAAGTTCTATTTTGTCTATTACTCAAGGTTTTCGAAAGTCAGATTCCCTGTTTGTGATTACAGCAGGTCGTAGGCGTGATCAAGAGTTTTCAAGGACTCTATAGCTCGTTGGATTCGGTCGGCCATTTTGGAGGCTTACCGTCTTAATGGCGAACCTTGCCCGATTAAGATTCGAGCTCGCTCCACGAGGGCTGTGACTTC
Source organism: Oophaga sylvatica (assembly GCA_033576555.1). Lineage (NCBI taxonomy): Eukaryota > Metazoa > Chordata > Amphibia > Anura > Dendrobatidae > Oophaga > Oophaga sylvatica. The sequence continues at coordinate 397,951,474 of JARQOD010000001.1, forward strand.
ATCGTGGGCCTTTCATCAAGGGCTTCGGCAGCTCAGCTCTGCCGAGCGGCGACCTGGCGTTTCGTCCACACATTTACAAAGTTTTATAAGGTGGACGTCAGTGCTTCCGCTGATGCGGCCTTAGGACGTAGGGTCCTGCAGGCAGCGGTAATTTAAAGTTTTTAGTTAACTTGTATTTGGCGCCTGTGGCGCATTTATCTAGGTTGTTTGTTTTTTTCCCTATTTTGTTTTTTTCCCACCCTAATTTTTGGACTGCTTTGGGACGTCCCACTAGTAATGACTGTGGCTCTCTTCCTTCCATCTGCAGCTGAAAGACGGATTTTGGTAAGAACTTACCTGTAAAATCCTTTTCAGTGAAGGAAGGAAAGGAGACACAGTTCCCTCCCATGGCAGAAGTGTGTTGTTGTGTTTACAGATGCAGCGTGACCCTTCTCTGATAGCGATTATCTGGACTGAGGTCGACGCGCTACGGCTCTGTTCCAGCATTGCCAGCTTATCGCAGTAGTCAGGTTCAGTGAGTAGTACCTGTAACTGTGTGATTTTTTTGCCGAATGCATGCATAACCTGTACTCTTATATTTTTTCTCTGAAGTCCTTCAGAAGGGGTTATGTTGCTTCGCTGGTGATATTGTTCTTCCTTAAGCTTGGGTACGACTGAAGAGCTGAGTAGGAGGAGCCCGAGCTGGAGGGGCCGGTCAACACTCTTTTTAATCTGAGGTGTCAATCCTATCTGGGCTCCGCCTACCCACTAGTAATGACTGTGTCTCTCTTCCTTCCTTCGCTGAAAAGGATTTTACAGGTAAGTTCTTACCAAAATCCGTCTTTTTCGCTGATGATGCTGTATGGCGGTATGATAAAGCATTGTTTTGCCTTTTTTATTTTTTAAGGGGTTCACTAGTGAGACCGTTTTATAGGGCGGGTCGTTACAGACGCGGCGATACTAAATATGTGTACTTTTATTGTTTTTTTTTTTTTTTTATTTACATACCGTATATACTCGGGATGGCTTATACACCTCCTAATTTTGCCACAAAAAAAACTGGGAAAACTTACTGACTCGCGTATAAGCCTAGGTTGGAAAATGCAGCAGCTACTGATAAAACTTCAAAAATAAAAATAGATACCAATAAAGTAAAATTAATTGAGACATCAGTAAGTTAAATGTTTTTGAATATCCATATTGAATCAGGAGCCCCATATAATGCTCCATACAGTTCGTGATGGCCCCATAAGATGCTCCATAGAATAATATGCCCCATATGTTGCTCCATAAAGGTTATGGCCCCAAAAGATGCTCCATAGAATAATATGCCCCATATACTACTCCATAAAGGTTATGGCCCCATAAAATGCTCCATAGATTATGCCCCATATGCTGCTGCTGCAAAAAAACAAACAAAACAAAAAAAAAAAAACGACATACTCGCCTCTCGTCGCTGGGGGCCAGGTGCCGGTGTCCTGAGCAGGTGGGGACACCGGCGCGCTATGGGGGACAGGTGCCGGTGTCACCGCTGGCTCAGGCCCCAGCACCTGAGATATTCACTTGTCCCTGGTCCACCGCTGCGCGCCGCTCTGTCTTCCGGGTCCTCTGTCAGTGAGTGCTCAGGCAGAGGGTGCGCCGCGCACTAACTACGTCATCGCACCCTCTGACCTGAACGTCACAGCCAGAGGCTAGAGCAGCGCACAGCGGTGGACCGGTGAATATCGCATATACTTACCCCCTCCTGGCGCGTCTCTGCAGCCCCCTGCTTCTCCCTTGGTCTCCGGCAGCTATTCCTTCAGCGGTCACATGGTACCGCTCAAAGTCATGAATATGCGCATATTCATGACTTTAATGACGGTACCACGTGACCGCTGAAGGAAGGAGCCTGAGATCGTGGGAGAAGCAGGGGGGCTGCAGAGACGCGCGGGGGTGGGGGGTGTTAAATGGTGAGCATGATTGAACAACCCCGCTCTCCCTACCCCCGCCGGCCCCCTGGCGTATATGACTTTAGTATAAGCTGAGATGGGGACTTTCAGCCTTAAAAAATGGGCTGAAAATCTTGGCTTACACGCGAGTATATACGGTAATAATAATGTGTATATTGGGGAAATATTTCTTTTTTAATTTATTTTTATTTATTTATTTTTTAAATATTTTAACACTTTTTTTTTTTTTTTTTTTATATTGTCCCAGGGTGGGACATCACGATATAGTGCCAGATCGCTGATCTGACAGTTTGCAGAGCACTCTGTCAGATCAGCGATCTGACAGGCAGTGCAGGAGGTTTGCCGGCACCTTCTCTCAGTAGGCACTGACAAGCCAACTCCCTGCAAGACCCCACCGCCATCTTGGATCCGGGGACCTGCAGGGAGAATCACATCGCATTGCTGAGGGTCTCAGGGAAGCACGCAGGGAGCCACCTCCCTGCACGATGCTTCCCTATGCAACCAAAACGCTGCAATCATATTTGATCGAAGTGTGCCGGAGGTTCAAGTGCCGGGAGCGCTCCGTGACCGCTCCTGGCACTTAGTGCCGGGTGTCAGCTGTGAAAAATCAGCTGACACCCGGCCGCGCTTCCCCGTGAGCGCGGCCAATCGACTATGACGTACTATCCCGTCACATGGATGGGACAGTATGTCATATGGTAGAAAGGAGTTAAAGTAGAGCTGCGTGCCAGCCCATTAGAGCTATGATTGCAGCAGATTGGGTCGCCATGAGACTGAACACCCCCCACTGTGGCGCTGTAATCAAACCTTGGTGCGTGGCAGGGATGAGGACCTGCTGCGCCTGGTGAGTGGCGGTCGGCGGCGGATGCTGGTGCACCTGCACGTGATGGTGCTGCTGCTGTTGCTGCTGGGAGTGGAGCAGAAGCTGCTGCTCCTCAGAGTGGAAGCCATCCACGGCCTTGGACTGCATCAGTTTATTCTCCCACAGCTGGAAGAGAAGAGGCGTCAGAGCAGCAGCAGGGACAGTGCAGAGGTGTGGGGGTACAGTACTCACTGTCTTCAGCTCCACCAGGACCTGCTCATCCACACCCTCGTCCAGAAACAGCTCCCGTACATCATTGATGACATCCTCGATCACCGAGCGGTACAGTTTAGGCTGCGACACAAGAGATGGCTCAGATTAGCACATACGATGCGATGAGGAGGCCACATCCCTGGCTGCACCAAGTGCTACAGGAACGTAACCCTGCATGAAAGGCTGTGCAGAGGCGGTAAGCCAAACCTCCCACTCCACAGCCTGGTCACTACTGAGCATGTGCATAGAGTGCAGCACAGATTCATCTCAACTAAAAGCAGAGATCCCGAGATCAGGAACAGAAAAGACATTTATAGGACATTTCATAACTTTCCCAAATTATTACGGAAACATTTACAGCACATCCTGCATTGAACTACTGCACCCAATGTATCTATTATATATAATTGCCTTGTAATGTTTTCATTTCCTGTTCTGTCCAGATATCACCATATCCCAGAATTTCAAGCGGAGGAAGTTCACCGACCGCCATATTGGGACACCTGCTGGCACCAACCTTTTGCACGGTACTACCAGCAGAACACCAAACAAGAAAGGAGAGAAAAAGATCATGCCAATAAAAAGGGGAACACCAAAAGTCTTGTAAATTGCAAAAAATTGTGCTTTATTAACAATGAGCAATTGACAAACACTACAGGAGACAAAACACAGCAAAATGTTAAAAACACTAAAAACAATAGGAGAAACCTATGTTAGTTGCACCCTATTAAAGGGAATCTGTCACCCCATTTTTGCCTTATGAGATAGGGCCACCGCCATCAGGGGCTTATCTACAGCATTCTGTAATGCTGTAGATAAGCCCCCGATGTCACCTGAAAGTGAAGAAAAACGAGTTATAAAATACTCACCCAGGGGCGTTCCGCACCTCCCATCTTGTAGCGAAGCCGGCCTCTTCTTTCTGTACCGTTGCGGCTCCTGCGCAGGCGCACTGCTCTGCCCTGGTGAGGGCAGCGCAGAGTACTGCAGTACGCAGGCGCCGGGAAAGGTCAGTGCGCCTGCGCAGGAGCCGCGACGGGACGGAAAGAAGAGGCCGGCTTCGCTACAAGATAGGAGGCGCCGAACTGGACCGCGACTCCCTCCGGATCGGACCTGACAGCGGAACACCCCTGGGTGAGTATTTTATAACTCGCTTTTCTTCACTTTCAGGTAACATCGGAGGCTTATCTGCAGCATTACAGAATGCTGTAGATAAGCCCTGATGGCGGTGGCCGTATCTCATAGGGCAAAAATGGGGTGACAGATTCCCTTTAAAGGTGATGACAAACCAGGCTCATTTATGCCTTAGCACAATGATCTTCGGAGTTATCTTATCCCCAGTCCAGTCCTATAGCCCATATGGTACTGTGAAAATTTTTTTTCTTGTCTGTCAGTTATACTAGAAAGTCTTTTTTTTTGTTATCAAGCAAAAAACCTTGTCCAAGGTCCTATCTATATTTATATCTGTATGCGCAATGATTTTCTACATTGTTGGGGAATTTTGTGTGGTTTGTCATCACCATTAACAGGGTGCGACTAATATATAGGTTTCTCCTATTGTTTTTAACATTTTGCTGTGTTTTGTCTCCTGTAGTGTTTGTCAATTGCTCATTGTTAATAAAAGCACAGTTTTTTGCAATTTACAAGACTTTGGTGTTCCCTTTTTATAGGCATTATCTGTTTCTCTCCTTTCTTGTTTGCCATTTTTGTTTCATGCCTTGGGTGAACCCATGTTTAGGTATTATCTAGTGGTGCCCTCCACATTGCTTTCTCACCAGAACACCATCGCACTACACACACACACTCTATACGCCGTACACACCACTCACTCACAGCTTCTTGCGCGGTACCACCAGCGGAACACCGCCGTGCATCATTCGGCTGATCCGGCGGCAGATGCTCGACGTGTCTACAGGCAGAGGAAGCCGGTCACATTATCGTTTTCCCCAAGAACGATAGTTCATTTTAAAAATGGTCTGTCTGACCGTGTACAGAGCATACCACATCTCTGGGCAGGCGAGGAAGCAAAAGACAATACTACATTACAGCACAGGATCACAGAGGATTCATTTTGAGAGGTAAAATATTACACTGTTTTTAAACAATATTTTACCTCACAAAATGTAAACTCAGCGATCCCTGCTGTAATGCCAGTATTGTCTTTTGCTTCCTCACCTGCCCAGGAGATGTGGTATGTTCTGTACACGGTCAGACACAGGGGTAAGAGAGAGAGACAGAGGGGGAGAACAGCTCAAAAGGACAGCACAAGGGGAAACACAGCACAGGAAAGAGAGCAGAGAGACAAGAGGGGAAACACAGCACAGGAAGGAGAGAGACAGAGACAAGGGGGATAGCACATGAGGGGAGAACACAGCACAGGAAGGAGAGAGCCAGCAGACAAGGGGGATAGCACATGAGGGGAGAACACAGCACAGGAAGGAGAGAGCAGCAGACAAGGGGACAGCACATGAGGGGAGAACACAGCACAGGAGAGAGAGCCAGCAGACAAGGGGAAGCACATGAGGGGGAACACAGCAGACAGGAGGGGGAAGCAGACAAGGGGAAGCACATGAGGGGAGAACACAGCACAGGAAGGAGAGAGCCAGCAGACAAGGGGGATAGCACATGAGGGGAGAACACAGCACAGGAAGGAGAGAGACAGCAGACAAGGGGGATAGCACATGAGGGGAGGACACAGCACAGGAAGGAGAGAGACAGCAGACAAGGGGGATAGCACATGAGGGGAGAACACAGCACAGGAAGGAGAGAGACAGCAGACAAGGGGAACAGCACATGAGGGGAGAACACAGCACAGGAAGGAGAGAGCCAGCAGACAAGGGGGATAGCACATGAGGGGAGAACACAGCACAGGAAGGAGAGAGCCAGCAGACAAGGGGGATAGCACATGAGGGGAGAACACAGCACAGGAAGGAGAGAGCCAGCAGACAAGGGGGGACAGCACGAGGGGAGAACACAGCACAGGAAGGAGAGAGCCAGCAGACAAGGGGGGTAGCACATGAGGGGAGAACACAGCACAGGAAGGAGAGAGCAGCAGACATGGGGGGTAGCACATGAGGGGAGAGACACAGCACAGGAAGGAGAGAGCCAGCAGACAAGGGGGACAGCACATGAGGGGAGAACACAGCACAGGAAGGAGATAGCCAGCAGACAAGGGGGACAGCATGAGGGGAGAACACAGCACAGGTAAGGAGATAGCCAGCAGACAAGGGGGGTAGCACATGAGGGGAGAACACAGCACAGGAAGGAGAGAGCAGCAGACAAGGGGGGTAGCACATGAGGGGAGAACACAGCACAGGAAGGAGATAGCCAGCAGACAAGGGGGGGTAGCACATGAGGGGAGAAACACAGCACAGGAAGGAGAGAGCCAGCAGACAAGGGGGGTAGCACATGAGGGGAGAACACAGCACAGGAAGGGGGACAGCACATGGGGTAGACACGTCAAAGAAGAGTACAGACGGGAGAAGTCAGCACATGGGGAAAGAGAGTGGATAGGTGGGTGAGCACATGGGGGGGGGGAATAGAGATTCTCAACACTGCAAAGCCTGCCCTCATCGTGGCATTACCGCCCTCCCGATGCGATAGCATCGGGCCTCCATCTAGTTATATACGATAGGAGTCGGGGTAAATCCATTTTGTACCGACTCCACAGTCCTGGCTGAGGCACGGCAGCACTTTCCACACCATCTACCATAGGTATGGTACATAACATGGTGGCGCCACCTCTTATACATACATCATTAGTGCTCCGGCACCATCAAATCCCATGCCCTTAATACACAGTGTTCAAAACATTGATTATTTTCAGCAGTGACTCTGAACGCTACAATTGCATCCAGTGTGGACAGTCAGATACGTTGTAGCCGAGACTGTATCTCAGGATTGGCTGGACAAAACTGCAACATGTATCTCAGGTTTGGCTGGACACAACTTTAAGGGTATGTCTCCATGTTCAGTATTGTGGCAGCACTTTGGACGCAGCAGATACGCAGAGCCGCCGGATGTGGCCGTGAACGCATAGGACGCTGAGGATTGGACGCTGCAGCTGTACGCAGCAAATAATGAAGGAATACGCCATGTGGAAACAAACTTTTACGAACCCTCAGCCCCCACAAGTTGTTCGATCTGTTGCCACATTAACCGTGGATCTCCAGTCTCCCCAGAAGCCGTTGTCAAGAGTCGGCCTAAACAGCCATGCAGAAGAGGCCAACGAGAATGAGCACCCGGCCGCTGCGGACAGTCACATCTCGCCACAAGGCCACGTCCCCACGATCAGCTTTAGCTGCATCTATTAAGTAACTTAGGTCACTTGCATTTTTGACGCTGAGTTTTTGCTCTCCGTTTGTGGTGTCATGCTTTAAATAAAGCTGGCTTGTTCTTGATACTTCTTGAATTTTTTTGCTTTGACAGAACGTTATTAACATACTAGGCGCGTTCTACTTCGGTGCAGATTACTTTTCATTTTTTTTACTGCACATCTTCCACATCAAATGTAAGTATATGGAGAAAATACACAAAAAAAAAAAAACACCTTATACCCATCAGAGAAATTGATGTGGCAAATTGGAAACGCACAGTGTGAGTTTACGCATTGTTAATAAGGGACGCAGGGGCTGGAGATCTCTATAAATCCCAAACACTTTGCTGGAACGGTCAGACGATGCAGTGTGACAATGAGATACACGGCATCAAAAACGCAAAAGCTCATTGTGGGCACGTAGCCCAAGACACCAGACAGCGGGGATGAGAGGTGGGGGGAGGGGCGTGTGACAGAGGACCTCCTACAATGCCTAGAACTGTACCCAGAATGGCAGCCCCTCCAGCATCTCCTCTACACCCTTCAGAAGTCCCCAGTAGTGGCAACCTGGGGTAAGGCAGCTGTGAGCAGAGAGCACACTAATCATCAGAGCGGTGGCTGCACTAACCTGCCCAGATCCCCCCGAAACTGCAGTCCAATACGGAGAGACGAGCTCCTAATGTTCTGATCAAGAGGTTCTGCAGCAGCAGGGTGCATGAGGTGCTACACCAACCATTACAAGATATAGAAGTCACTAAACTCTTTAAAAATTCTTCCTTTTACATGTTAGGGATGTGGACCAGTCTGTTTCCCTCCCCGGCTGTTACTCACAGGAGGTTCCCTCTATCACTGCAGTACACAAGGACAAGAACACACTAGATACACAGGGGGTTGGGGAGCTGAAGTCAGCAGGACTCATCCTCCCCTTCAGCTCTGTGCATATAGAGGCAGGCAAGGGACAGGAGTAGGAGAGAGACCCAAAGTATCAGGAGGAGAAACCCAAAGAGTGAGGAGGAGGAGAGAGACCCAGAGTATCAGGAGGAGGAGAGAGACCCAGAGTATCAGGAGGAGGAGAGAGACCCAAAGTATCAGGAGGAAGGACGAAAAAGTGGAGAGATGGAGTAGGAGACAATGTCACTGAATGTCTGATTACAACAGCAGACTAGTGATGGGCAAAAAATCTGGTACAAAGAGTCGGCACCCTGCTGTGATCAAAGGGAGTCGGCATCCAATGAGAGCCACTAAATGCTCTGAAAGACTCTCACTGGGCATAAAATCCCAGTGATCAGCAGATGCAACTCTGCCCACCAGAACAAAATTCCACCTGCTCAATTTAATTGGTTAACAGCAAATGGGAGGAGTTTCAGCCACATTAAAGTCAGCTTATATATGTGCTCACCTATTGTGAACACATATTTAAAGGGAATCTGTCACCCCAATTTTGCCATATCAACTAAAGATATGGCTGAATAGTGCGTCCCATAACAAAGCTATCGGTATTAACCTTATATCATGATACCCATTTTCATATCAAAATACCTTAGTAAAGTTTGTATTTGGCGCTGTCAATCAGGGCGATCCGGTCAGGAGGGCGTGTTTTCTATGTCCTCCCCCCCCCTCGCTCCTCGGCATCGCTTGCATAGGGCCATCTGTTAATCCCACAGACGGCGTTCTGCTTCCCACGATAGCGCTTTTTTTAAATTCGGCCCCGCGCATGCGCAGTGTGCTTTGCCCAACAGTGGGCAAAGCATAAAATCAGTACAGCGCATGCGCTACTCTTTCCTTGCCCCAGAAGTCGTCCAAGACAAGCAGTTATTTCCGGGGCAAGGAAAGAGTAGCACATGCGCTGTAATGATCTTATGCTTTGCCCACTGTTGGGCAAAGCACACTGTACATGCGCAGGGCCAAATTTGAAATGCGCAATTGTGGGAAGCCGAACGCCGTCTGTGGGATTCACAGACGGCGATACGGAAGTGATGCCGAGGAGCGGGGGGGGGGGGGACATAGAAAACGCCACCCTCCGGACCTGATCACCGTGATTGCCAGCGCCAATTACAAACTTTACTAAGGTATTTTGATATGAAAACGGGGGTATCATGATATAAGCTAAATGCCAAAAGCTTTGTTATGGGACGCACTATTCAGCCATATCTTTAGTTGATATGGCAAAATTGGGGTGACAGATCCCCTTTAATAGGGATCCAAGAAATGTCAGGCTGCACATTACTACAGCACTGGGGACACTGAGACCCACAAGTCATGGGGGGCCCCAATATGGAGGATGGGGAGGGAGGGTGTTTGATACAACACTTAGCCCAAGCTATAGAAGGGCCCCAATACTGAGGATGGGACACTGAGTCCCACAGGTTATAGAGGAGCCACAATAATAATGGGGACACAGAGGAGGGGGGTGGGGGGACACTGACCACCACAAGTTATATAGGGGCCCTAACACTGAGGAGGGGGGACACCAAGCTCCACAACTTATAGAGGGGGCCCAATACCGAGGGGGGAACACAGTGAGCACACAGGTTATAGAGGGGCCCATATGAGCACCACAGGTTATAGAGGGGCCCCAATACTGAGGAGGGGGGTCACTGAGCTCCACAAATTCTAGCGAGGCTCCGATACTGAGGGGGGACACAGCACCACAAGTTATAGGGGCCCCAGTACTGAGGAGGGGGCCACACTGAGCCCCACAGGTTAAATAGGGGCCCCAAATACTGTGGAGGGGGACACCAAGCCCTACATTTTATAAAAGCCCCCCCAATACTGAGGAATGGGGGGTGGGGACACCGAGGCCCACAGACCATTGAGGGGCCCCAAAAGTGAGTGGACACAGATCTCCACTACATTCACAGAAGTCTCGGGGGCCCCAATATGTGGGCTCGGGGGCCTCAGGGCTATGGGCGAGCAGCAGATTCCAGATTCATTATGTATGGAACGACCCCTGGACCTGACGAGGGCAGAGGAGACCCAGAGGCGGCAGGGGCCCCGGACTCGGCGCTGCTCGGAGCCCGTGTCCAGGAGCCGTGTGGCCCACAGCACAGGACCCCAGTGAGTGCGGACACAGCCGTGGTCCCGGAAACCCCACACACCCGGAGTATGGCGGGAACACGGAGGAGCCGAGCACACCGGGGCCCCGACCACCGCTGGATGCTCCACACCTCAGGCACCGGCTGAGCCGCACTACACGGGGCTCTTACCACGGGGTTGGCGTTGGCCGCGGTTGCCATGTCCCGCAGTAGCCTCCCCGGCCCCCGGTGCTGCCTCCTCGCTTCTGCTTCTCCTTTATATACGGACACCGAGCGCCGAGACGCAGCCAGCAGGTCACGGGGGCGGGAAGTCTCGCGAGAGGAGCGCGTCACGGGGGCGGGGCTGCACGGGGGCTGCTGGGAGTCGTAGTGCTTGGGGCCGAGATGGAAAAGAGTCTGTTAACCCTTCAGGTGCCAGAGCGATCGGGAGCCAGAACAGTGCGGAGAGGAGATGAGCTCGAGCCGAAGAGACATGCTGGCACCTGTGGTTCTACAGGAGATGGGAGCTGCATAGCGTGTAAGACGGGTCCTCAGTGCGAGAGGGTCATTACTTCTGCACACTGACTCCCATCATCTACAGTACCTGAGGGGTGATTACTTCGCACAGATCCTCATTACGTACCTGGGGTGATTTTTGCACACTGACTCCCATCATCTACAGTACCTGGGGTGATTACTTCTGCACACTGACTCCCATCATCTACAGTACCTGGGGTGATTACTTCTGCACACTGACTCCATCATCTACAGTACCTGAGGGTGATTACTTCTGCACACTGACTCCATCATTACAGTACTGAGGGTGATTACTTGCACCTGACTCCCTATCTACAGTCTGAGGGTGATTACTTCTGCACACTGACTCCCATCATCTACAGTACCTGAGGGTGATTACTCTGCACACTGACTCCCATCATCTACAGTACCTGGGGTGATTACTTCGTGCACCACTGACTCCCATCATCTACAGTACCTGGGGTGATTACTTCTGCACACTGACTCCCTCACCATCGTTCACAGTCACCTGAGGGTGATTACTTCTGCACACTGACTCCCATCATCTACAGTACCTGGGGTGATTACTTCTGCACATGACTCCCATCATCTACAGTACCTGGGGTGATTACTTCTGCACACTGACTCCCATCATCTACAGTACCTGAGGGGTGATTACTTCTGCACACTGACTCCCATCATCTACAGTACCTGAGGGTGATTACTTTGCACACTGACTCCCATCATCTACAGTACCTGAGGGTGATTACTTCTGCACACTGACTCCCATCATCTACAGTACCTGGGGTGATTACTTCTGCACACTGACTCCATCATCTACAGTACCTGAGGGTGATTACTTTGCACACTGACTCCCATCATCTACAGTACCTGAGGGTGATTACTTCTGCACACTGACTCCCATCATCTACAGTACCTGGAGGGTGATTACTTCTGCACACTGACTCCCATCATCTACAGTACCTGGGGGGATTACTTCTGCACATGACTCCATCATCTACAGTACCTGGGGTGATTACTTTGCACACTGACTCCCATCATCTACAGTACCTGAGGGTGATTACTTCTGCACACTGACTCCATCATCTACAGTACCTGAGGGTGATTACTTCTGCACACTGACTCCCATCATCTACAGTACCTGGGGTGATTACTTCTGCACACTGACTCCCATCATCTACAGTACCTGGGGGTGATTACTTCTGCACACTGACTCCCATCATCTACAGTACCTGAGGGTGATTACTTCTGCACACTGACTCCCATCATCTACAGTACCTGGAGGGTGATTACTTCTGCACACTGACTCCATCATCTACAGTACTGGGGGTGATTACTTCTGCACCATGACTCCCATCATCTACAGTACCTGAGGGTGATTACTTCTGCACACTGACCCATCATCTACAGTACCTGAGGGTGATTACTTGTGCACACTGACTCCCATCATCTACAGTACTGAGGGTGATTACTTCTGCACATGACTCCATATCTACAGTCTGGGGTGAATTTGTGCCCACACTGGGGATCCCATTCATCTACGACCTGAGGGTGATTACTTCTGCACACTGACTCCATCATCTACAGTACCTGGGGTGATTACTTTGCACACTGACTCCCATCATCTACAGTACCTGGGGTATTACTTCGCACACGACTCCCATCATCTACAGTACCTGAGGGTGATTACTTTGCACACTGACTCCCATCATTACAGTACTGGGGTGATTACTCTGCACACTGATCCCATCATCTACAGTACTGAGGGTGATTCTTCTGCACACTGATCCATCATCTACAGTACCTGGGGGTGATTACTTCTGCACACTGACTCCATCATCTACAGTACCTGGGTGATTACTTCTGCACAACTGACTCCATCATCTACAGTACCTGAGGGTGATTACTTCTGCACACTGACTCCCATCATCTACAGTACCTGGGGTGATTACTTCTGCACACTGACTCCATCATCTACAGTACCTGAGGGTGATACTTCTGCACACTGATCCATCTTACAGTACCTGAGGGTGATTACTTTGCCAGTCCATCCAGTACCGAGGGGTGATTACTTCTGCACACTGACTCCCATCATCTACAGTACTGAGGGTGATACTTCTGCACATGACTCCATCATCTACAGTACCTGAGGTGATTACTTTGCACATGACTCCCATCATCTACAGTACTGGGGTGATTACTCTGCACACTGACTCCCTCATCTACAGTACCTGGGGTGATTACTTCTGCACATGACCCCATCATCTACGGGTCTGGGGTGATTACTTCTGCACATGACTCCATCATCTACGTACCTGGGGTGATTACTTCTGCACACTGATCCCATCATCTACAGTACCTGGGGTGATTACTTGTGCACACTGACTCCATCATCTACAGTACCTGGGGTGATACTTCTGCACACTGACTCCCATCATCTACAGTACTGAGGGTGATTACTTTGCACACTGACTCCCATCATTTACAGTACCTGGGGGATACTTCTGCACACATGACCCTCACTACGTACCTGGGGGTGATACTTTGCACACTGCTCCCACATCTACAGACCTGAGGGTGATACTTCTCACACTGACTCACCCATTAGACTGGGGGTGATTACTTCTGACACGACTCCCATCATTACAGTACCTAGGAGTGATTACTTCGACTGCCCCATACGTACCTGGGGTGATTACTTCGCACAGATCCATCATCTCAGTACTGAGGGTGATTACTTGCTGCACATGACTCCATCTCTACAGTACTGGGGTGATACTTTGCACATGACTCCATCATCTACAGTACCTGGGGGATTACTCTGCACACTGACTCCCATCATCTACCAGTACTGGGGGTGATTACTTCTGCACACTGACTCCATCACTACGTACTGGGGTGATTACTCTGCACACTGACTCCATCACTACAGTACCTGGGGTGTTACTTCTGCACACTGACTCCCATCCCTACATACCTGGGGTGATTCTTCTACACAGACTCCATCACACAGTACTGGGGGGATACTCTGCACATGACCCTCATCACAGTACCTGGGGTGATCTTTGCACACTGACTCCATCATCTACAGTACTGGGGGTGATTACTTCGCAACTGACTCCATCATCTACAGTACTGAGGGTGATTACTTGTGCACATGACTCCCATCATCTACAGTACTGGGGTGATTACTTCTGCACACTGACTCCTCATCTACAGTACCTGGGGGTGATTACTTCTGCACATGACTCCATCATCAGTACCTGAGGGTGATTACTTCTGCACATGACCCCATCATCTACAGTACCTGGGGGTGATTACTTCTGCACATGACTCCCATCATCTACAGTACCTGAGGGTGATTACTTCTGCACACTGACTCCATCATCTACAGTACTGAGGGTGATTACTTCTGCACACTGACTCCCATCATTACAGTACCTGGGGGTGATTACTTCTGCACACTGACTCCATCATCTACAGTACCTGAGGGTGATTACTTTGCACACTGACTCCATCATCTACAGTACCTGGGGTGATTACTTTGCACACTGACTCCCATCATCTACAGTACCTGGGGTGATTACTTCTGCACACTGACTCCATCATCTACAGTACCTGAGGGTGATTACTTTGCACACTGACTCCCATCATCTACAGTACCTGGGGTGATTACTTCTGCACACTGACTCCATCATCTACAGTACCTGAGGGTGATTACTTCTGCACACTGACTCCATCATCTACAGTACCTGGGGTGATTACTTCGCACACTGACTCCCATCATCTACAGTACCTGAGGGTGATTACTCTGCACACTGACTCCCATCACTACAGTACCTGGGGGTGATTACTTCTGCACATGACTCCATCATCTACAGTACCTGGGGTGATTACTTCTGCACACTGACTCCCATCATCTACAGTACTGAGGGTGATTACTTTGCACACTGACTCCCATCATCTACAGTACCTGAGGGTGATTACTTCTGCACACTGACCCATATCTACGTACCTGGGGTGATTACTTCTGCACACTGACTCCCATCTCTACAGTACTGGGGTGTTACTTCTGCACATGACTCCCATCATCTACAGTACTGGGGTGATTTCTTCTGCAATGCTCCAATCTACGTACGGGGATTACTTCTGCCATGTCCCATCTACAGTACCTGGGGTGATTACTTCTGCACACTGACTCCCATCATCTACAGTACCTGGGGTGATTACTTCTGCACACTGACTCCATCATCTACAGTACCTGAGGGTGATTACTTTGCACAGACTCCATCATTACAGTACCTGGGGTGATTACTTTGCACACTGACTCCATCATCTACAGTACCTGGGGTGATACTTTCACATGATCCATCTACACCTGGGTGATCTTGACCTGACTCCATCATTACAGTACCTGGGGTGATTACTTCTGCAACTGACTCCCATCATCTACAGTACCTGAGGGTGATTACTTTGCACACTGACTCCATCATCTACAGTACCTGGGGGATTACTTCTGCACACTGACTCCCATCATCTACAGTACCTGGGGTGATTACTTCTGCACATGACTCCATCATCTCAGTACCTGAGGGTGATTCTTCTGCACATGACTCCATCATCTACAGTACCTGAGGGTGATTACTTGCACATGATCCCATCATCTACAGTACCTGGGGTGATTACTTCTGCACACTGACTCCCATCATCTACAGTACCTGAGGGTGATTACTTTGCACACTGACTCCCATCATCTACAGTACCTGGGGTGATTACTTCTGCACACTGACTCCCATCATCTACAGTACCTGGGGTGATTACTTGTGCACACTGACTCCCATCATCTACAGTACCTGAGGTGATTACTTCTGCACACTGACTCCCATCATCTACAGTACCTGGGGTGATTACTTCTGCACACTGACTCCATCATTACAGTACCTGAGGGTGATTACTTTGCACACTGACTCCCCTGCACACTCCCATCATTACAGTACCTGGGGGTGATTATTCTGCACCTGACTCCACATCTCAGTCCTGAGGGTGATTACTTTCACAACTCCCATCATACCTGAGGTTACTTCCACACTGACTCCCATTACATACCTGGGTCATATTCTGCACACTGCTATCTTCTACAGACCTGGTTATTTGCACATGACTCCTCATCTACAGTGGGTATTTTACACTGACTCATCACTCATACTGGGGTTATTCGACCTGGATTCTCAGCCAGTCCCTCTCATCCTGGTTACTTGACTTTCCCTCTCTACGACCTGGGGTGATTACTTGCAACTGACTCCATCTACTACTAGTTTACTTCTCACACTGACTCCTCTTACAGCTGGGTGATTACTTTACACTCACTCCCTATACTCTAGACTCCTTGTACTACTGCTCTACTCTCACATGAGATACTAGTCCTGACTCCTCACTACAGTCCTGGGGGGTTATTTGCACACTCCCATCACTACAGTACCTGGGATTCTTCTGTGACTTCCATATTACAGACCTGGGTGATTACTTTTGACATCTCCCACGATATCCTAGTACAGTGATTCCCACTCACATCTACGCGGGGTTTACTTCTGCACACGACTCCACATTACAGTCTGGGGTGAATCCACATCACTACTGGGATTATCTGCACACTCCCATCATCTACAGTCTGGGATTCTTGCACACACTCCATATTACCTACTGTTCTCTAACTGATTCCCTACCTGAGTATACGACCTGACCTCACTACACTGAGGTGATTACTTTGCATGCCAACTAATACTGGATTTCGCAATGATCCATCATCTACAGTCGGGGATTACTCTGACACTGACCCCATCTACAACTGAGGTTTTAACCTTCACACCTGGGGTGATCTACTGCAACTCCACATCCCAGCGAGGACCCACACGACAATACCGTTATTTATGCCTCATACCTGGGATTATGATACATTATCAGTACTACCCTCTCGACCTGTTACGTACGAGTGACTTCAGCTGGGTGGATTGCCATGCTCCCACTGCCAGTGACC
>JARQOD010000001.1:397968473-397987854 GCA_033576555.1 Oophaga sylvatica
GAAACTATTTGATATTTTTGTATTGCAATTTGTACACAATGAAACGTTAAAGTGTCCTTACCTCCCCCAAGGGATGAGTTATGTTGTTGATGTTATTATAAAAATTGTTTTTTTCTATTTCAGCCCGGGAGTGCTGAATATAACTAGGGGGGGATGTGTGGCCCAGCTGCGCTTGGTACACATGTTTCCAGGAGAATGCACAGAAAGGTAATTACAAAAACCTGATATTCATTCACATCTCACACTTCCCAGGAGCCACCAGAGGGAGCCCTTTAGATTCAGGTATATAGGGGTGTGGAGAGACGCAGCAGTAGGCATTCTAGCCAGACAGTCAAGCTAGTTGTTGGTTGTACCTCAGACAGATCAGATCTCCTCAGGACACCAGAGTGAGAGGATTCCTGTCAGAGCTCAGACATTCTAGTTCAGTCTAGTCAGAGCTTTGTCTGAGCCAGTGCGTGTTCAGATGGTTGGTGATTCCTGTCAGATGAGACAGAGGAAAGATTGCAAGCTGTTACCTCAGAACAGGCTGACTGTTAGTTCCCTATGAACGTGGAAAGCGACTCTCGGAGCGAGCGTGAATTCAGTCTGACGGAAGGTCCTGAGAGCTGCTCTGGACAGAGTCTATGAAGGAACAGAAGGAAGGGGACTACAGTTATTGCGACAACGAGTCGACTGAGAAACGGTCAGTGAGCTGTGGAAGGAAGCTGACGACTACACCTACTGTTGCTGTGCTTATGTTAAGGGTGTGAGTAGGGCGACAGGCGAGTGGTAAAGAAGACGAAAGAGTGACTGAGGTGACTCTGAGGTGACTAGCAACGATAGCTGACCTCCACTCTGCCCAACCGGACGCCGGGTCCGAGCTTACTAGTTCCTTCATGGCTAGTGGAAAAACCGGTGACCCTGCTGGACTTCAGGTCGCAGAGGGTGGCCCAAGTGTGCTGATACGTAACCGGGGTCAGGAAGAACAGGAGTCTAGCAGGGCCCTGCATATAAAGACTTAGTTCTTGCCAAAAGAAGGCTCCACCACAATGTCGGCCGGGCGTAGCTGTTCTACACGGAGTTAAACTTCGCTTCACGCAAGTTAGGACTCACACACATTAAAGAGAAAGGAGGCCTTAAACCTACTCGGTGATTACCTGGATGTGCATCCTCCACCCTGAGCAGCTTCCTGGGACATACCTGCAAATACCACCAGTAAAGGTATGGAAAGAGACTGACTTGTGTGTGTCTGACTTATTGCCTGCACCCTGCACCGCCATTTATTCCGAGGGATCCAGTCTCGCCTGTGGGAGACTTAACACCTTGCTGCCAGTAACAACCCCTCAGAGGATTAACCCTGCAGCGCTGGTCACTCTGATCAGAAACCACAGGTGGCGTCACGAACAATTACTATTATCCCCTGTAAATAATCCCCCTTTGTATGAGCGCCCAGGGCAACGGACCGAGCTGTGCTACTTGTGACATTCCCCATAGACTTCAACGGGCTCGGTGCCGAGTACCCCATAAGCCCTGGTACTACGTGCGACTCACAATGATTCCAAGCTGATCCAGCACATGGCACCACAAGGAATGAGTGCGACAGCCACTGCAGCTACACTGGCCCTACCTGCAGGGGTCACCCCAGTCCAGCAGCTCATCACCAACTCTGGTCAGCTCCTGCACGTGGTTCGAGCCCCAAATGGTGCCCAGTATATCATTCAGCAACAGCAGCCCATGGTCCTGCAGCAGCAAGTGATCCCCCAAATGCAGCCTGGAGGGGTACAAGCTCCCATCATCCAGCAGGTTCTGACTCCCCTGCCCGGTGGCCTCTTACAGCAGACCGGTGTCATCATACAGCCACAGCAGATTCTCTTCACATGCAACAAACCCCAAGTCATCCCAACCACCCTCGCTGCTCCACAAGCGCCATCACAGGGGCAACTCTCTGTGGCAAATGCCCAACAGCCGCAGCAGGGGCAGCAGCAAGCGCCTCTCGTTCTGCAGGTGGATGGTGCCGGAGACACCTCTTCTGAGGAAGATGAAGACAAGGATGAAGTTTATGATGATGAAGAGGGGGAGGACAAGGAAAAGGACGGAGAGGACGGCCAAGTGGAAGAGGAGCCGCTGAACAGTGAGGACGACGTGAGCGTTGAGGAGGACCAGGAGTTGTTCGACACGGAGAATGTTGTCGTGTGTCAATACGATAAGATCCACAGAAGTAAAAACAAGTGGAAGTTTCATCTCAAAGATGGAATCATGAATCCGAAGGGTCGTGACTTTGTTTTCTCCAAAGCCATTGGTGATGATGCATAGGTACAGGAAAGATGTATATCTTTGTACCGTGTTAGCCAGTAGATAGAAAAATATTCAGAATTGAAAGTCCTCAGTGGTTGATAGCTTTTAATGGCTAACTGAAAAGATGGTAACAAATTGCAAGCTTTCCAGACTACTCAGGTCTAGATTGTGGAATCTTTGTACTCTAATATCCCACACCAGGATGGATTAAATGCCTGAAATTTCTTCATGGAAAACAGGGAATGATGCTGATTCTGTGGTGAAACTTATAAAATTCATCCTCACCTACAATTACTTTGAATTTGACAACAAGATATATCTACAGGAGACTGGCACAGCTATGGGAAGTAAAATGGCTCCTCAGTATGCAAATCTTTTCATGGCCAAGCTTGAAAGCGACTTTTTGTCCTCATGTCCCATTAGGCCTCTGGCCTACTACTGCTACATTGATGATATTTTAATCATCTGGGCGGAGTCTGAGCAAGAGCTAAAGACGTTCCACAAACTGTTTAATCAATTTCATCCCACCATCAACTTAACACTCAACTACTCCAGCACTGAAACTAACTTTTTAGACACCATCATTAAGCTAAAGAACAATGAAATAGAGACATCCCAGTATCAGAAGCGAATCGACCGTCCAACATACCTTAAATGGGACAGTTTTCATCCAAAACACATAAGAAGCAATTATATATGTTCCAACTCCATGGATAGAGATGAACACCTTGGTCGCCTCAAAAAGACCTTTTTGAATCAGGGCTACTATCCAAGAACAATTCAAAACCAAATTACAAGAGCCACAGAATGTCAAGGAATCACCTGCTACGTTACAAGCTAAAGAAGAAAATAATCGGTTGCCTCTAGTAGTCACCTACAATCCAAATATGGAGGTGCTAAGGGGAGCTACACCTACAACCTTTACTACAAAAAGATGCCGGATTACAATCCATATTTCCAGACCCCCCACTACTGTGTTTTAGGCAGCCCCCAAATCTAAGAAGCATCATTGTCAGAAGCTCCCTGTCCTCCCCAACAGCTGCAGGAACCTTTCCTTGCAGCCAGAAAAAAATGCAAAACTTGTCCATTTATAATGACCACGTACAAGATAAAGATCCCCAGCTCACATCAGGACTACAAGATCCCAGGTACTTTCAGCTGCATCACATCTAATGTGGTGTACTTAATTATATGTACTAAATGTCCAACCGTGGGTCTCACGGAGACAGGGCAAAAACTGAGAACAAGGATGAATTCTCATCGCCACACAATAAGAGAAAAAAGAATGGATCTACCTGTGGCAAAACATTTTTGTATGCCTGATCACAGCACCATACACATGAAATTACTGATATTGAAAGGTAACTTCACATCTCAGAGAGACAAGAGTCTGGGAGTACAAACTTATGACGACCTTTGATACACTCAATGCAGGAATGAATGTGTCGCATGGATTTATGTCTTTTTACATCAATTAAGGAATTTGCTCCTGAGACCTTGTGGGGGCTTCACAACACATTACCAGACCCTAATCAGAGGACAATAAAACTTTCACTCCTTATCTATGAACTGTTCCAATATTTATGGCCATAACTGTCTATCACTTTCCCATAATGATAGTTCTGCTTCACGTCACTTGTCTCATCTATTGCATTTTTTCTGTGCTGTGTTGTGTATAAATATGTGATTCTTCAGATTTTGTATTAGTCTTCGCCTGATGAAGAGACCTGAGTAGTCTGGAAAGCTTGCAATTTGTTACCATCTTTTCAGTTAGCCATTGAAAGGTATCATCCACTGAGGACTCTCAATTCTGAATACATGCATAGGTATGCAGACATTTTCCAGGGAAGATCCCGTCTTTAATACCATGTGAGCCATAGTAACTATTGGATGATGCTCTGGAGTCACAGTCAAATAAAAAAATGTTACACAAAATGCTCCCATTTTAATTTTCTGATTAACGTTGAACTTTGATATTTAACACACTGGTATTATAACACTAAAATTAGCATTGGGGATAGGGTGTCATTATGGTGACTACTTGTAAGGCCCCAGGACTCGCATATTGAGTGAGATATCAGGGAGGGGGTATTTGCAGTTGCATGTGACTTTTAATCTGCGCCTAAGGGGGCTACAACTTTGGAGAACTCTGACAAATGCTAGTTGATTGAGATAAGGATTTGGCCTGCCTGATTTTGCATAGCAGATCTTTTTGTTCTGTGAGATGTCGCCCCCAAACATCTGGCAGTGGTTCAATCATAGAGAACATCAGAGCATTCGGTAAAGCAAGCGCTCCTTTGTATATGAGAGTTACGTAAGATACCTGTCAACATAGATATCCTCTAAAAACAATACACTTTATCATATCTCGTTAAAAAACATCATAACCCATGTGGTAAGAAAAGTAGATGGGAATCCAATGAGTACCACCGTAATATCAAACTACCCTAATATTATTTATGATAATAACTATAGATTTCTGATAATACCAACTATAGACTTAATAATCCCTATTTTTCATCTGAACTGATACTGCCTATCGCGGAGATTGGCGCCTCCACTCCTTGGTGGCTCTCCCTCACTCTCCCTTTTATGCATGGATAAAGTGAGCTAAACAGCAGAAAATGAGTGACAGCCTAATCTAGTACATAGATATTCCTGACATGTAGATAAATATGTAACTAAATATAACAATAAAAAAAATATCATTAATTGTAGAAACTGCCTCGACATGTTTCCCCATCCATTAGGTTCATCAGGAGGCTCAGTTAATGGAAAATGATCATGCTGGCTGTAAATTCATGATGAGAGGATCACAGGCTTAAATATTTAGTTACATATTTATCTATATGTCAGGAATATCTATGTACTAGATTAGGCTGAGCCAGTGAAGAGTGGGGGCGCCAATCTGTGTCTATTAGGGTGCCAGCCTCCACGATAGGCAGTATTAGTTCAGGCAAAAAAAAGGAATTATTAAGTCTATAGTTGGAATTATCAGAAATCTATAGTTATCAGAAAGAATATTAGGGTAGTTTGATATCACGGTGGTCCTCATTGGATTCCCATCCACTTTTCATATCACATGGGTTATGGTGTTTTTATAAAGTGTATTGTTTTTAGAGGATATTGTCAGGATTTGAACCTGTGAGCCATGGCTTGCTGGTCTGTTCCTTTGCTGTGGAGCTATTCGGAACTTGTATAACTTCAGCCTGAAAACCATATGAACTTTGTCTGGGATAGAGATCATCACCTGCCCTGCTGATTGTTCCCTCCCTGATTGAGACTGATTGGATAGAGATCATCACCTGCCCTGCTGATTGTTCTCGCCCTGATTAAGTCTGATTGGACCTGCTATATATACCTGGCCAGTGCAGCTTCCTGTTGCTGAGTATATTGTGGTGCTCAGTCTAACTGAGTGAAGCATTATCTGAGCTCCTGATCTGGAAGGTGTTCTGCTGGCATCTTCCTGTCTCTTGTGGAAACCCTGCTGTTCCTACCTCAACCTTCTATCATTTAAACGGACTTGGTGCTTGAGTGTGATCTTGGCCGGCCCGTGCTTGGGCGGGCTCCGGCATCTGCCGACATAGTGATCTACCACCGCCATATACGGCACTTCCAGAAGTCTTTCCACGGTCCGGTCACCTGTGCATCGCTGCTCCGGCCACTGGCCTCCAGTCCAGTATCGCCAGTAACGTGACAGAATACTCAGCCTCTCAAAAATGGAGGCCGCTGGAGCAGAAACTATGGATACACGTGTCAGAAAACTGCAGGGTGCAATGTCCAGTTTGCACACCGAACAGGTAAATGGAAAAGCACGGATGGACGCATTTATTGCACAAAGCGATCATAATGTCCAGAATCACCAACAAGCTATCCATGATCTGCAGAATGCGGCACAAGTGTTGACTGCTCGAATTACACAGCTAGAAGGACAAGCTTCCGTCTCAGCGTCTGCCAAGCCCCCCAAGCTACCACCTTTTCGTTTTGGCGGTGATCGAGATAAATTTTGTGGATTTTTGAATCAATGTTACCTGTTCTTCGATACACATGCTAATCAGTTCCCGACTGATAGGTCAAAGGTGCTATGCATCATTATGCTGTTAACCCACAAAGCGATCGCTTGGGCTAATCCTCTGATTGAGACTCGGGACGCACGTTTAGACAATCTGGACGAGTTTATTCGAGCGATGCAGCAGATGTTTGACGACCCAAACAGTGCTGCTACCGCTGAATCAACGTTGCTGGCATTATGACAAGGCAAACGCCCCGTCGCAGAGTATGCTATGGAGTATAGGAGGTGGGCCGTCGACACTGAATGGAATAATGCAGCAAAAGTAACTTTCTTTAAAAGAGGACTTTCTAGTGCAGTAAAGGACGAACTTGCCCATGGAGAGACCCCTTCGGATCTGGATGATTTCATCAAGCATTGCATCCGGGTTGACACCCGTCTGTCTGAACGACGACAAGAGAAGTGGACCTCCATGAATCGTTCAACTAACTCTTATAACTCCTCCCTGCCATCGGTCACTAAAGAAGTGCCTAGCCGGAATGTCCGAGATACAGAACTAGAGCCAATGCAGGTGGATGCGATCCAGAGACGAGCGAGTGCAGAACGAAGAGAACAGAGATTTAAAGAGAATCTATGTCTGTACTGCGGGGAAGCAGGACATTTTCTTATTAACTGTCCAAGTCGTCCCACAAACCGTTCAAGAAAAATGGTGGCTGCCATAATGGATCCTGATTCTTCCGACGAGGATTCTTTCATCTCAGAGACTGATTACGCTAAAGATGAGATCCAGTCCATATCATCCATAGTTCCACCTACCAGGAAGGAGAACCGAGAATCACATTATTTTGTAACTATCAAACTGAAGGTTAACTCCCAGTGGATCACCGCATCAGCCATGATTGACTCTGGGCCAGCGGGATGTTCATGGATTCTGCATTTGCTCAAAGTCATGGCATAGATGTGCAGAAAAGACGTTCACCTATTGTGATGGAGACGGTAGATGGATCTCCACTGAATTCGGGCCAGTGGATCATGAGACAGGACTTTTGGAGATCTTTATTGAGCCCCAGCATCGTGAGATGTTAACCTTCCTAATTATTTCTTCTCCACATTTTCCCATCATTTTAGGTTTGCCCTGGCTGCAGAAGCAAAATCCTATCATCGATTGGGAGATGAAAAAAATCAGTTTCCCCGAAAAGGAAGTTCAAGCAGTGGTTCCAAGTGAATCCACATTAGAAGCAGTTCAGAATCCAGAATTGCCTCAGCTCCCAGCGGTGTACGAAGATTTCTTAGATGTCTGTGACAAGAAGGGAGCGGATACACTTCCTCCGCATCGACCATACGACTGCCCAATAGAACTACTCCCGGAGCGGCTATACCGTTTGGAACTATCTACCCTTTAGCGGGTCCTGAACTGAAGGCTCTCAAAGAATTTATTGATGAAAATCTAAGCAAAAAATTCATTCGTCCATCATCTTCTCCCGCTGGAGCCCCTATATTCTTTGTTAAAAAGAAGGATGGAACATTACGGCCAGTAGTGGACTACAGGGAGCTTAATAAAGTCACGGTAAAAAATTGTTATCCTCTACCGTTGATCCCGGAACTCCTAGAAAGAGTACAAAGTGCGAAGATCTTCAGTAAGTTAGATTTACGTGGGGCATACAATTTAGTACGTATAAAGCCTGGAGATGAATGGAAAACGGCTTTTCGTATCCGATACGGACACTTTGAAAGTCTAGTGATGCCCTTCGGACTCGCCAATGCTCCAGCTACCTTCCAGCACCTGGCAAATTATATTTTCTGAGACCTGTTGGATCAGTTCGTGGTCGTTTATCTAGAGGTATACATTAAAAATTATAGTTGTGCGTCACCCACTAAAAAATAGCTGTCAAGGAATGAGGGGTAATACATATACCCACAATAATTATCAGAGGAACAGAAAACAGACAGCTATCAGGACAGATTGCCATCTAAAACAGGAAAATGGCAACTGAATGTCTAGGTGCTGCCAGTTGGAGGAATGCTCAATGTAGTCCTCCAAAGTAGGAAAGGCAGTCACCAGACAACACATATAAAACACAAAAATACATGAATGACAACAATAAAGTGAGAAAAGTAATAATTTGGAACAATCTCACCAATGTAGTGTCAAAGGGACGGGAGTTTCCAAGGCACCCACTGGTATGTGGAGGGTCCCTCGTGCGTCAATGGGATGACAATACCCTGTCATTCCCTGAGGAACTGATACAAAACTATTCCCCAAACTCCCGCCCTTACAAGGCAAGTCCACAGCTTGCCCTACACAAATAATCGCCCTGCACTTTCCCTATGAGGATGTCCCGACGCGTTTCATCTCAGTAGACTCATCAGGGGACTAGACTAAAGTGCAAAGGTACAGGGAAGCAAGACCCTTCTGCTCTCAATGCTGTCTGCATAGGGCAGGAGGTGGCCAAAAGGGCGTATATATAACATGTGATGTGTTCCATCACCTCCCACATAATAATCCAATGAAAAGCTCTAATTACCTTAAGTGTGATGGTGGTCAATACTGCCCAGCTGTACAGAAAAGATGCAATGATGTGCAAACACATGGTATAATGTGGTGGAACGCACGCCAGGAGTACTTCCTGATCTGTGGAACGCAGAGGCTGAGACTGATGAGTCATATCGCCTAACAGAGGCGCCACCCGATGATCAGGAATGCGTCAGAGGGACGCAGAGAAAGGGGCTGACAATGCTCCCTGAAACCACGCCCACCGAAACGCCCTGATGATGCTCCAGGGGGCGTGGCCTCCTCTCAGAGAGACACAGAAAAAGAGGCTTACAAAGCTCACTGAGGCCACGCCCACCGAAACTCCCCAAATGACGCTGAGGGGGCGTGGCCCCCCATCAAAAGCGCAACCCACACAAAAAAACCTTAGGACAGCGATATACATAGACATGAAAGGCATAGTGAAACTAATACTGTAAAAACAGCATAAATGAATGGCCATCACTACCGAAGGCAGTCCACAATACCAAAAATATCCTAGGCGAGGGAATTTGCAGGCACGATAAGGCCACAATAAACTCCAAGGTGGTTTGGGTAATGCTAAGAGGGGCTTGATTAAATGATGGCCAAATAGTCTAAAAATAACCATATGATATAGAGTGCACAACAATTGGCTAGAGCAGACCACATAAGGAAATATACATCTATTAGTAAAAATCAATAAGACTAAACTGACTGTAAATAAGATATACCATGAAAAATACAACTAGATATAGTATAAAGAAGGGTGCCAGTGGGCACACAATCTAACAAGTCAGTATATATAAATAATAGCCCTCGTCCTAGGATCTAGAGGGCCAATTAAGTATGAAATTAATCATATTTGATGCACATATAGATAATACTAGAACCACAATTGGAAAGGGGTTTAATTATGAAATATATGCATATCCCAGTATAAGGGTGACAATCAAGGTTATAGGCAAAATATTATACAGTACGGTGAGTCAAAAAGGTCAACAGAATCAAAAAGGAATTAAATGAAGCAACCGTAGTTAATCTGGTCATTCAAACCTTTGGGACTAATTGTGTCCAAGTAGAAGATCCACTTGGCTTCCCTTTGTAATATTAATTTGTCCCAATTGCCCCCCCTTGGGGGTTTCAGGACTCTATCAATGGCCATGAATCTGATGGCATTAACTTCTCCTTCATGGAAGCCATTGACATGTCTTGAGATGGGGGTGTCTCTCCTGTGTGTGATGTCACCAACATGATCACCCACTCTCCTTTTAAATTCGCGAATAGTCTTGCCCACGTATTCAAGTCCGCAAACACACGTGGCCTTGTAAATGACTCCCTTAGTGCTGCAATTCATAAAATGACGAATAGAATAGTTCGTACCTGTGACGTTACTCATAAATGTTTTGCCAGAGTCAATATATTGGCAGGCCACACAGTGGCCACATTTAAAGCAACCAGTCACATTACTGTGCAGCCATGTTTTGGTGGATGGAGCCGAAAAATGGCTGTGGACCAATCTGTCATTTAGAGATCGTGCTTTCCTATATGTGACCAAGGGGTGGTTGTCCAAAAAAGGAGAAATATCATTGTCCATACATAGGATGGACCAATGCTTCTTAATGATATCTCTAACCAATGGAGAGCCATTGTCAAAAGTGGTGATGAGTCTCAAAGTGTCATTATCCTGTTCATTTCTCTCCTTGATAGGATTAAGGAGTTCCGGGCGAGTACAGGACTTAGCGTGCTGGTATGCCTTTGTAAGGACATGTTGCGGATAACCTCTATCAAGGAACCTATCTCTCAATTCCCTAGCCTGAGATTCAAATGACGAGTTGCTGGAACAGTTCCTCCGTATTCTCAGGTATTGCCCCTTGGGAATACCCCTTTTAAGGTGTACGGGGTGATGGCTATTCCAATGCAACAGGGAGTTAGTTGACGTGGGTTTCCGATATGTAGAGGTCATTAATTCACCATTCTCATTCTTGACAATTAGAACGTCCAGGAATGGTAGAGTAGTTTCCTCAATCACGGATGTAAAATACAGCCCGATAGGATTGTGATTGAGGTTTGACACAAATCTGTTAAATTCATCAATGGAAGCACTCCATACAATTAGAATATCATCTATGTATCGTGACCACAACTCGAAGCCACGACCCACAGACGAATCAGAATCCTCAGTATCAGCCCACACAATAGTCTCCTCCCACCAGCCGAGGAGGAGATTTGCATAAGCAGGGGCGCAGGGGCTACCCATTGCGGTCCCCCTCAACTGGTGGTAGATAACATGGTCAAAGACGAAATAGTTGTGTGTTAAACAAAATTGAAGGAGCCTAAGAACAAACCGGTTGTGTTCTTGGTATTGACAACCTCTCATGTTCAAAAAATAACTAACTGCTTCCAAACCAAATTCGTGTGGAATGGAAGAGTACAAGGCTTCCACGTCTATGCTCGCTAAAAAAGATTCGGGGCTGACAGATAAACCATCCAAACGGC
This sequence comes from Oophaga sylvatica, assembly GCA_033576555.1. NCBI lineage: Eukaryota > Metazoa > Chordata > Amphibia > Anura > Dendrobatidae > Oophaga > Oophaga sylvatica. The sequence goes on from JARQOD010000001.1 coordinate 397,979,765, forward strand.
GAAGGAGATCAGGTGTATCCTGTACAAAAGATTGCAATGAAGACACAAAGGGAGACAATATCCGATCTAAATAGATCCCAACATTTTGACATAAATTCCCAACACCTGATACAATTGGGCGACCTTTTAGGGGAATAATACCCTTGTGTATTTTTGGTAGACAATAAAAGGTAGCAGTGACAGGATGATTTGGAAGTAAGAAATCAAACTCACTCTTAGAAATAATCTTATTGGTGAGTGCCTCAGACAGAATTATTTGTAATTCCTCACGATAAATGTTGGTCGGGTTGGACGCTAATTTTTCATAGGTGTTTTCATCTGACAAGATCGAGCAACACATTTGTTGGTACTGCTCGACCCCCATGACGACAACATTGCCACCCTTATCAGAGGGTTTAATGACAATGTTGTCGTCACGTTCAAGTCCAACAATAGCTCCCATCTCTTGTTTGGAGCAGTTATAGTTGCATGGAATGCGACTAGTTGAAAGCTCAACCAGATTTTTAGTCACTAAATTAGAAAAAATATCAATGGCCGATAGATCACCAGAAGGTGGTGGCATTTTAGTACTTTTGACCTTCAAATTGGTGAAAGGACCAAGACCAGAAATGTTAGGATTGACATCGGCAATAGAGTTAAGTAACCTTACATCCGACAGCGGACTTGAATACGTGGGCAAGACTATTCGCGAATTTAAAAGGAGAGTGGGTGATCATGTTGGTGACATCACACACAGGAGAGACACCCCCATCTCAAGACATGTCAATGGCTTCCATGAAGGGAAAGTTAATGCCATCAGATTCATGGCCATTGATAGAGTCCTGAAACCCCCGAGGGGGGGCAATTGGGACAAATTAATATTACAAAGGGAAGCCAAGTGGATCTTCTACTTGGACACAATTAGTCCCAAAGGTTTGAATGACCAGATTAACTACGGTTGCTTCATTTAATTCCTTTTTGATTCTGTTGACCTTTTTGACTCACCGTACTGTATAATATTTTGCCTATAACCTTGATTGTCACCCTTATACTGGATATGCATATATTTCATAATTAAACCCCTTTCCAATTGTGGTTCTAGTATTATCTATATGTGCATCAAATATGATTAATTTCATACTTAATTGGCCCTCTAGATCCTAGGACGAGGGCTATTATTTATATATACTGACTTGTTAGATTGTGTGCCCACTGGCACCCTTCTTTATACTATATCTAGTTGTATTTTTCATGGTATATCTTATTTACAGTCAGTTTAGTCTTATTGATTTTTACTAATAGATGTATATTTCCTTATGTGGTCTGCTCTAGCCAATTGTTGTGCACTCTATATCATATGGTTATTTTTAGACTATTTGGCCATCATTTAATCACGCCCCTCTTAGCATTACCCAAACCACCTTGGAGTTTATTGTGGCCTTATCGTGCCTGCAAATTCCCTCGCCTAGGATATTTTTGGTATTGTGGACTGCCTTCGGTAGTGATGGCCATTCATTTATGCTGTTTTTACAGTATTAGTTTCACTATGCCTTTCATGTCTATGTATATCGCTGTCCTAAGGTTTTTTTGTGTGGGTTGCGCTTTTGATGGGGGGCCACGCCCCCTCAGCGTCATTTGGGGAGTTTCGGTGGGCGTGGCCTCAGTGAGCTTTGTCAGCCTCTTTTTCTGTGTCTCTCTGAGAGGAGGCCACGCCCCCTGGAGCATCATCAGGGCGTTTCGGTGGGCGTGGTTTCAGGGAGCATTGTCAGCCCCTTTCTCTGCGTCCCTCTGACGCATTCCTGATCATCGGGTGGCGCCTCTGTTAGGCGATATGACTCATCAGTCTCAGCCTCTGCGTTCCACAGATCAGGAAGTACTCCTGGCGTGCGTTCCACCACATTATACCATGTGTTTGCACATCATTGCATCTTTTCTGTACAGCTGGGTAGTATTGACCACCATCACACTTAAGGTAATTAGAGCTTTTCATTGGATTAATATGTGGGAGGTGATGGAACACATCACATGTTATATATACGCCCTTTTGGCCACCTCCTGCCCTATGCAGACAGCATTGAGAGCAGAAGGGTCTTGCTTCCCTGTACCTTTGCACTTTAGTCTAGTCCCCTGATGAGTCTACTGAGATGAAACGCGTCGGGACATCCTCATAGGGAAAGTGCAGGGCGATTATTTGTGTAGGGCAAGCTGTGGACTGCCCTTGTAAGGGCGGGAGTTTGGGGAATAGTTTTATATCAGTTCCTCAGGGAATGACAGGGTATTGTCATCCCATTGACGCACGAGGGACCCTCCACATACCAGTGGGTGCCTTGGAAACTCCCGTCCCTTTGACACTACATTGGTGAGATTGTTCCAAATTATTACTTTTCTCACTTTATTGTTGTCATTCATGTATTTTTGTGTTTTATATGTGTTGTCTGGTGACTGCCTTTCCTACTTTGGAGGACTACATTGAGCATTCCTCCAACTGGCAGCACCTAGACATTCAGTTGCCATTTTCCTGTTTCAGATGGCAATCTGTCCTGATAGCTGTCTGTTTTCTGTTCCTCTGATGATTATTGTGGGTATATGTATTACCCCTCATTCCTTGACAGCTATTTTTTAGTGGGTGACGCACAATTATAATTTTTAATGTATACCAGTAAAAGTTATATTTTATATATTCACTGTTGCTTATTCTAATCTCTAATTTGGTGAATTCAGTCTGACATTTGTTCCAGCCGACACTGGAATTGCTTTATTATTGTATTTCTTTACAAGGTAATGGCAGGTTTTCTTTCGGTGGGTCTCAACACAGATAATTGGTTAACAGAGGCCAAAGAGGTTTTCTCTGAGCACACCTTCACTCAGAAGAAATATCTCCCCACGTTTAATGTAGCCTTTAAAGAGTTACAGCAAGTATATAGAGATCAAATCACCTCTTGGTGGGAGGTCCAGAGCTTGGAGAGCTACCTTAGGGCAAAAATTGTCCCACGTGGCTTGAGAATTAACCTCACAGCAGGCAGTAGACATAAAAACCCTACCTTCATCCATAAGTGGGAACGTGAGGCCACTGAGAGTTCCCTTCGCTTCATGCAAATTTTATTGGAGGAGGAGAAGGCCACTCTCAATGCACTTAATGATAAATTGAAGGAACATATTGAAGTGACTAAAAAGTTTTCCTCTGAAACTGATTTTGGGGCTAAAGAAACAAAACTCCAAACTCACATTGAATGCTTTCAATATCATCTTAAAGAAAGGAAACACAAACAATATTTACGTGATGTTCAAGATTTTAAGGACAATAAAGCTTATTTAGTCCTAAATACACGCACCACTCCCCTAGATAGAGAGTCTGAACTCTCTTCCACTGACACCGACTTCTCTGAGGCGGAGACTAGGAGTCGGTCGTCAAGAGGAAGGAACAGGGTAGGGGTAGCGTGGTACACGTAATAGCTCTGATAGACCCGATACCACTTCAAGTGGGCATTTTTTAGATCAGGTGTATGCCCTCAGGAATCGGGCACCACAAATGAAGAAATAAGAGGAGTCACTCCCTCCAGTCCTGGGGGTATTCAGATTATCAATTTGTCAGAAAGGGTTCTTAATGAATGTGAAATGTCGGTGCTGAGTAAGGGCCTTTCTTTTGTTCCCAATACAGACTTTGATTTATTTAGGACAATAAAAGATCTAAATCTCTTTTTACGTAAAGTAAGGTGGAAGAAGTTCTTCCAAAAACAGGATCTTCGTGTGAGTTCTGAGTTGGGTATCCCCGAGGACATGCTGTCGGATGTAAGGTTACTTAACTCTATTGCCGATGTCAATCCTAACATTTCTGGTCTTGGTCCTTTCACCAATTTGAAGGTCAAAAGTACTAAAATGCCACCACCTTCTGGTGATCTATCGGCCATTGATATTTTTTCTAATTTAGTGACTAAAGATCTGGTTGAGCTTTCAACTAGTCGCATTCCATGCAACTATAACTGCTCCAAACAAGAGATGGGAGCTATTGTTGGACTTGAACGTGACGACAACATTGTCATTAAACCCTCTGATAAGGGTGGCAATGTTGTCGTCATGGGGGTCGAGCAGTACCAACAAATGTGTTGCTCGATCTTGTCAGATGAAAACACCTATGAAAAATTAGCGTCCAACCCGACCAACATTTATCGTGAGGAATTACAAATAATTCTGTCTGAGGCACTCACCAATAAGATTATTTCTAAGAGTGAGTTTGATTTCTTACTTCCAAATCATCCTGTCACTGCTACCTTTTATTGTCTACCAAAAATACACAAGGGTATTAATCCCCTAAAAGGTCGCCCATTGTATCAGGTGTTGGGAATTTATGTCAAAATGTTGGGATCTATTTAGATCGGATATTGTCTCCCTTTGTGTCTTCATTGCAATCTTTTGTACAGGATACACCTGATCTCCTTCGCCGTTTGGATGGTTTATCTGTCAGCCCCGAATCTTTTTAGCGAGCATAGACGTGGAAGCCTTGTACTCTTCCATTCCACACGAATTTGGTTTGGAAGCAGTTAGTTATTTTTTGAACATGAGAGGTTGTCAATACCAAGAACACAACCGGTTTGTTCTTAAGGTACTGCCACACTACACAATCCCGCTAGCGATCTCGTTAGCGTCGCATACTAATGAGATCGCTAGCGGATTATTTCTATATCGCTAGTAGCTACCTAATTTAGCGATATCGTTAAGGACGCTATCGCGGTTAGCGATCTCCTTAACGACTTTAGCGGTACAAAAGTACCGCTAAATCGCTAAAAAAGGTGCCACACAGCGATAATACTTACCAGCGGGACGCCAGCGATGAAAATAGGGTCCGGAACGATCAGGACGACGGACGAGATCACAGCAGGGGCCACGTCGCTGGTAGATGCCGCACACAACAACATCGCTAACGGGATCGCTAAATAGTGACGTTTTTTAGCGATCCCGTTAGCGATGTTGTTTAGTGTGGCATACCCTTTAGGCTCCTTCAATTTTGTTTAACACACAACTATTTCGTCTTTGACCATGTTATCTACCACCAGTTGAGGGGGACCGCAATGGGTAGCCCCTGCGCCCCTGCTTATGCAAATCTCCTCCTCGGCTGGTGGGAGGAGACTATTGTGTGGGCTGATACTGAGGATTCTGATTCGTCTGTGGGTCGTGGCTTCGAGTTGTGGTCACGATACATAGATGATATTCTAATTGTATGGAGTGCTTCCATTGATGAATTTAACAGATTTGTGTCAAACCTCAATCACAATCCTATCGGGCTGTATTTTACATCCGTGATTGAGGAAACTACTCTACCATTCCTGGACGTTCTAATTGTCAAGAATGAGAATGGTGAATTAATGACCTCTACATATAGAAAACCCACGTCAACTAACTCCCTGTTGCATTGGAATAGCCATCACCCCGTACACCTTAAAAGGGGTATTCCCAAGGGGCAATACCTGAGAATACGGAGAACTGTTCCAGCAACTCGTCATTTGAATCTCAGGCTAGGGAATTGAGAGATAGGTTCCTTGATAGAGGTTATCCGCAACATGTCCTTACAAAGGCATACCAGCACGCTAAGTCCTGTACTCGCCCGAACTCCTTAATCCTATCAAGGAGAGAAATGAACAGGATAATGACACTTTGAGACTCATCACCACTTTTGACAATGGCTCTCCATTGGTTAGAGATATCATTAAGAAGCATTGGTCCATCCTATGTATGGACAATGATATTTCTCCTTTTTTGGACAACCACCCCTTGGTCACATATAGGAAAGCACGATCTCTAAATGACAGATTGGTCCACAGCAATTTTTCGGCTCCATCCACCAAAACATGGCTGCACAGTAATGTGACTGGTTGCTTTAAGTGTGGCCACTGTGTGGCCTGCCAATATATTGACTCTGGCAAAACATTTATGAGTAACGTCACAGGTACGAACTATTCTATTCGTGATTTTATGAATTGCAGCACTAAGGGAGTCATTTACAAGGCCACGTGTGTTTGCGGACTTGAATACGTGGGCAAGACTATTCGCAAATTTAAAAGGAGAGTGGGTGATCATGTTGGTGACATCACACACAGGAGAGACACCCCCATCTCAAGACATGTCAATGGCTTCCATGAAGGGAAAGTTAATGCCATCAGATTCATGGCCATTGATAGAGTCCTGAAACCCCCGAGGGGGGGCAATTGGGACAAATTAATATTACAAAGGGAAGCCAAGTGGATCTTCTACTTGGACACAATTAGTCCCAAAGGTTTGAATGACCAGATTAACTACGGTTGCTTCATTTAATTCCTTTTTGATTCTGTTGACCTTTTTGACTCACCGTACTGTATAATATTTTGCCTATAACCTTGATTGTCACCCTTATACTGGGATATGCATATATTTCATAATTAAACCCCTTTCCAATTGTGGTTCTAGTATTATCTATATGTGCATCAAATATGATTAATTTCATACTTAATTGGCCCTCTAGATCCTAGGACGAGGGCTATTATTTATATATACTGACTTGTTAGATTGTGTGCCCACTGGCACCCTTCTTTATACTATATCTAGTTGTATTTTTCATGGTATATCTTATTTACAGTCAGTTTAGTCTTATTGATTTTTACTAATAGATGTATATTTCCTTATGTGGTCTGCTCTAGCCAATTGTTGTGCACTCTATATCATATGGTTATTCATTTAATCACGCCCCTCTTAGCATTACCCAAACCACCTTGGAGTTTATTGTGGCCTTATCGTGCCTGCAAATTCCCTCGCCTAGGATATTTTTGGTATTGTGGACTGCCTTCGGTAGTGATGGCCATTCATTTATGCTGTTTTTACAGTATTAGTTTCACTATGCCTTTCATGTCTATGTATATCGCTGTCCTAAGGTTTTTTTGTGTGGGTTGCGCTTTTGATGGGGGGCCACGCCCCCTCAGCGTCATTTGGGGAGTTTCGGTGGGCGTGGCCTCAGTGAGCTTTGTCAGCCTCTTTTTCTGTGTCTCTCTGAGAGAAGGCCACGCCCCCTGGAGCATCATCAGGGCGTTTCGGTGGGCGTGGTTTCAGGGAGCATTGTCAGCCCCTTTCTCTGCGTCCCTCTGACGCATTCCTGATCATCGGGTGGCGCCTCTGTTAGGCGATATGACTCATCAGTCTCAGCCTCTGCGTTCCACAGATCAGGAAGTACTCCTGGCGTGCGTTCCACCACATTATACCATGTGTTTGCACATCATTGCATCTTTTCTGTACAGCTGGGCAGTATTGACCACCATCACACTTAAGGTAATTAGAGCTTTTCATTGGATTAATATGTGGGAGGTGATGGAACACATCACATGTTATATATACGCCCTTTTGGCCACCTCCTGCCCTATGCAGACAGCATTGAGAGCAGAAGGGTCTTGCTTCCCTGTACCTTTGCACTTTAGTCTAGTCCCCTGATGAGTCTACTGAGATGAAACGCGTCGGGACATCCTCATAGGGAAAGTGCAGGGCGATTATTTGTGTAGGGCAAGCTGTGGACTGCCCTTGTAAGGGTGGGAGTTTGGGGAATAGTTTTGTATCAGTTCCTCAGGGAATGACAGGGTATTGTCATCCCATTGACGCACGAGGGACCCTCCACATACCAGTGGGTGCCTTGGAAACTCCCGTCCCTTTGACACTACATTGGTGAGATTGTTCCAAATTATTACTTTTCTCACTTTATTGTTGTCATTCATGTATTTTTGTGTTTTATATGTGTTGTCTGGTGACTGCCTTTCCTACTTTGGAGGACTACATTGAGCATTCCTCCAACTGGCAGCACCTAGACATTCAGTTGCCATTTTCCTGTTTTAGATGGCAATCTGTCCTGATAGCTGTCTGTTTTCTGTTCCTCTGATAATTATTGTGGGTATATGTATTACCCCTCATTCCTTGACAGCTATTTTTTAGTGGGTGACGCACAATTATAATTTTTAATGTATACCAGTAAAAGTTATATTTTATATATTCACTGTTGCTTATTCTAATCTCTAATTTGGTGAATTCAGTCTGACATTTGTTCCAGCCGACACTGGAATTGCTTTATTATTATGGTCGTTTATCTAGATGACATCCTGATC
>JARQOD010000001.1:397987954-398009987 GCA_033576555.1 Oophaga sylvatica
AAAATGTAACACACAGACATCCTTGACTAAAGGTACTGTCACACTAAGCGAGATCGCTAACGAGATCGCTACTGCGTCACCGATTTTATGACGCAGTAGCGATCTCGTTAGCGACTTAGCTGTGTGTGACATGTAGCAGCGATGTGGCCCCTGCTGAGATGTCGCTGATCGCTTATAAACGTTCTGAGACGTTTTTTGGTCGTTGGTGTCCCGCTGGTGAGCCTGAATAGCTGAGTGTGACACCCTTTATGAACGACTTCACCAGCGTCACAGGTGGGACTAGGTTTTCCCAACGACCGCAGAGGTCGTTATACAGATCGCTGATGAGATGTGTTTGGAAGCTAACTAGCGACCACATAGCGATCGCACCAGCGATCTCGCCAGGTCGTGTCGTTGTCGTGATCGCTAGTGCGATCGCTAAGTGTGACAGTGCCTTTACTGCTTTTCCAGGACCTTCCACAAGTGTAAGGGGGACAACCGCACCGCAGGTACCTGCATGCCGGTGCCGGAACTATTAAGGCTGCATCCCCTGTTTCCTGGAGGAAACATTAGTGAGCCAGACCTTCCTCCTGACCGAGGAGGGTGGGGGGATAAAAGCAGAAAGTGCACGCAGCAGAGCAGTTTGGCGCCAATCCAGGGCAGCACACAGTCAGAGGTACGCTGCACCCCACCCCCTCCCCCACACAGGGTACCAGCGCCATGACGGCCGCAGTGAGGGAGTCCCCCGCCGTCTGCAGAGGGACTGCTGCGCAGAGGGGAGCAGTGTGCTCGGCAGCAGCACAGAGAGAAAAGTGCTCCGTTCAGGGAGTATCAGCAGCACGCAGGCCAGCGTCCATCGTTCTCCCGCCGCCACATAAGGGTGACCAGGAACAGGACAGACACATGCACCCTGACTTCACCAGTGAATATTTGCCCAGACACTTGCGCCCTGACTTAGCCAATATATCTTCGCCGAGCCACGTTGGGCTCATACAGGACTGCTATTTGCGCCCTAATTCACCAGGGTATAACTGCCGGTCCACGTCGGGCTCAGACAATGCTATGGCCCACGCTCCTCCGGCCACATCAGTATACGGACTAGGGGCCCAGTGTAAGGTACCAGAAACCGACCACTGCCGCCAAAAGACAGACCACCGTTATCACCAGGACCTTCTGATGAACAGAACCCATTTGGGCCAGGCTGGAGAGACCTGGGTTTGATGCAGGGGATCACTATCTATTCTTAGTGTGAGATCAGTGGCCCAAAGTAATTTAACCCCTAAAAAACACCAGTTACTTATTCAAATGGCCAAAATCGAATGTCTGCCCACTTTGATGCCTGTTCTGATGCCCAGAAACCATTTGGGCCAGGCTGGAGAGAACTAATTTGATGTGGGGCTCCATGTTCTATATATTTGCAGTGTGATAATGGTGGCCTACAATCATTTAACCACTTAAAACATCAGTTACTTATTCAAATCTGTGAAAATCGGCTGTTTACCCACATTGATGCCAGTTCTGATGCCCAGAACCCATTTGGGCCAGGCTACAGGGACCTGGGTTTGATGCAGGGCATCACTATCTGTGTATTCTTAGTGTGAGATCAGTGGCCCAAAGTCATTTAACCCCTTAAAAACACCAGTTACTTATTCAAATGGCCAAAATCGACTGCCCACTTTGATGCCAGTTTTGATGCACAGATCCCATTTGGGTCAGGCTGGAGAGACCTGGATTTGACGTGGGGCTCCCATTTCTATTCCTATATGTCTGCAGTGTTATATCAGTAGCCCAAAGTCATTTAACCCTTTTATTAACGCCCTTCGGTGCTCACTTTGATGCCCATTTTTGTGCCAGTTTTATAATTTTTGTAGCTGTTTTTAAGAGTATTCACATCAGGACACCTTGCTGCATTGTATGTTATTATTGTGATGCTTATTTTTTGTTATTAAACCTATAAAAAACAGAAAAGAAAAAATTGCCGAATAAGAAACCAACTTCAGGGTCGTGTATGAGTCATGAATCACGGCAAATGTCCCTGGCAGGGGGAGGAGGGAGCAGTTTGGTCAGGAGAAGAGGGGGATGATAAATGCAGGGACAAGAGACTTCCTGTTTCTACATAGAGGAGAGAAAAGAGAATTAGCTGGGTAAAAAGGCAAAATTAACAACTATAAGTACATAGTGATATACACTGCTCAAAAAATAAAGGGAACACTTAAACAACAGAATATAACTCCAAGTAAATCAAACTTCTGTGAAATCAAACTGTCCACTTAGGAAGCAACACTGATTGACAATTTCACATGCTGTTGTGCAAATGGAATGGACAACAGATGGAAATTATTGGCAATTATCAAGACACTCAATAAAGGAGTGGTTCTGCAGGTGGGAACCACAGACCACATCTCAGTACTAATGCTTTCTGGCTGATGTTTTGGTCACTTCTGAATGTGGGTTGTGCTTTCACACTTGTGGTAGAATGAGACGGACTCTACAACCCACACAAGGGGCTCAGGTAGTGCAGCTCATCCAGGATGGCACATCAATGCGAGCTGTGGCAAGGAGGTTTGCTGTGTCTGTCAGCGTAGTGTCCAGAGGCTGGAGGCACTACCAGGAGACAGGCCAGTACACCAGGAGACGTGGAGGGGGCAGTAGGAGGGCAATAACCCAGCAGAAGGACCGCTACCTTCTCCTTTGTGCAAGGAGGAACAGGAGGAGCAGTGCCAGAGCACTGCAAAATGACCCCCTGCAGGCCACTAACATCCATGTGTTTGCTCAAACTGTCAGAAAAAAACTCCATGAGGGTGGCAAAGGGTCTGACGTCCACAAGTGGGTGTTGTTTTTACAGCCCAGTGCTGTGTAGGGTGATTGGCATTCGCCAGAGAACACCAAGATTGGCAGATTCGACTGTCGCCCTGTGCTCTTCACAGATGAGAGCAGGTTCACACTAAGCACATGTGACAGACGTGAAAGAATCTGGAGACACCGTGGAGAACGTTCTGCTGCCTGCAACATCCTCAAGCATGACTGGTTTGACAGTGGGTCAGTAATCGTGTAGGGAGGCATTTCTTTGCAGGGCCGCACAGCCCTCCATGTGGTAGCCAGAAGTACCCTGACTGCCATTCGGTACTGGGATGAGATCCTCAGACCCATTATGAGACCATATGCAGGTGCACTGAGCCCCGGGTCTCTTCTGATGCATGACCATGCTAGGCATCATGTGGCTGAAGTGTGTCAGCAGTTCCTGCATGATGAAGTCATTGATGCTATGGACTGACCTGCCCGTTCCCCAGACCTGAATCCATCGAGCACATCTGGAACATCATGTCTCGTTCCATCCAACAACGCCACGTTGCACCACAGACTATTCAAGAGTTGACTGATTCTTTAATTCAGGTCTGGGAGGAGATCCCTCAGGAGAACATCCTCCGCCTCATCAGGACCATGCCCATGCGTTGTAGGGAGGTCATACAGGCACGTGGAGACCACACACGCTACTGAGCATCATTTTCTTGTCTTGAGGCATTTCCACTGAAGTTGGATCAGCCTGTAATTTGATTTTCCACTTTGATTTTGAGCATCATTCCAAATCCAGACCTCCATGGGATATTCATTTTAATTTACATTGATAATTTTTATGTTTTATTGTTCTCAACTTATTCCACTGTGTAATGAATAAAGATTAGCATCTGGACTCTTTCATTCAGTGATATCTAGAATGTGGGATTTTAGTGTTCCCTTTATTTTTTTGAGCAGTGTATAATATGATGACTGCAATATATTAAGAGGATAAACAATTTGATAGGAGTACTTCTTTAAGACAAGGTGAGGGATATGTATTGTGGCACTTGCACAATTATTTTGCCCTTACTGAAGCCCCTAAGTGGTCTCACCAACTAGGATACATAGGATACCCCTTTCATGACTCCCATAGGGTATGATTGCCCCACAAACCCCACACAGTAAGATGGTCACGACAGCCCCCTATGGGCTACAGGCCATGATGTTCACCACAAGCCCCTATATAAAGTATGATGTCGACCAAAGCCCCCCAAACAGTATTGTGCCCCCCATAATCACCCGATACAGTATGATGGTGACCACAGCTCCCCACACAGTATAATGGTCACCAAAGACCACCACATAGTATGATGGTCTGCACAGCCACCCCACACAGTAATAACTCCCCACAACCAAAATATAGAATGATGATCCCCCCACAATTTACCATATAGTATAATGGTTGCTATAGCGCTACAGTGTGCTACCTTTTTTTCTTGAATGTGTATGAGTTGGTGACTCTGGGTTTTAGCACCTGTTCACACTGGATCTATGTTTGGATGTGCCGGTCAGTTTTTTTGATATGTATTCATTTACCTTCTGCCTGATCACTCCACCTGTTGGTCACAGGCTTTTTAATTACACCAGGTTCATTACCCCTCCACAGAGATGTAGATTTTAGTCTGAAGAGAGGATTCATATGTTCCCATACAGACAGACTTTTCTAAGTGAGGATTGGCATAGTTAGGATCTGGGATACGAGAAGAGCCTTAACGTGGCTTCCAGGTACACATAAATTGGCCTTTTTATGCGCTAAGACTTCTCAATTTTTCATATTTCTAAGGCAGTGATGCAATTCATTTTTCATATTTTTCATATTTTTATATTTTGTGTCCGCAAGCTATAGCGCTACAGTGTGCTACCTTTTTTTCTTGAATGTGTATGAGTTGGTGACTCTGGGTTTTAGCACCTGTTCACACTGGATCTATGTTTGGATGTGCCGGTCAGTTTTTTTTTTTTTGATGTGTATTCATTTACCTTCTGCCTGAGCACTCCACCTGTTGGTCACAGGCTTTTTAATTACACCAGGTTCATTACCCCTCCACAGAGATGTAGATTTTAGTCTGAAGAGAGGATTCATATGTTCCCATGCAGACAGACTTTTCTAAGTGAGGATTGGCATAGTTAAGACCTGGGATACGAGAAGAGCCTTAACGTGGCTTCCAGGTACACATAAATTGGAATTTTATGCGCTAAGACTTCTCAATTTTTCATATTTTTAAGGCAGTGATGCAATTCATTTTTCATATTTTTCATATTTTCATATTTTGTGTCCGCAAGCTATAGCGCTACAGTGTGCTACCTTTTTTTCTTGATTACATTATGATGGTCCTCCACAGCCACCTATATAGTATGGTGGCCCGATCCACGGCACCTTATATAGTATGATGATCCACCTCACAGCCCCCTATACAGTATGAGGATGCACCACACAGTCCCTTATAGCATGATGGTCCACCTCATAGCCCCCTATACAGTTTTAGGATCTACCCCACAGTCCCCCTATTTAGTATTATGGTGCCCCCAACATCCGTCTATATAGTATGATGGTTCACCTCACAGCCACCTATATAGTATGATAATCAACCCCACAGCATCTTATACAGTATGATGGTCCCCCCAACAGCACCCTATGTAGTATGTTGTACCCCTCACAGCCCTCTATGTAGTATGATAGTCCTCCCAACAACCCCCTATATAGAATGATGGTCTTCCCAACAGCCCCGTATCAGCCTCTCATATAGTATGATGGTTAATCCAAAAGCCTCTTATTTAGTATGATGGTTTACCTTTCAGCTCTCTATATAGTAGGATGGTCCACCCACAACCCTTTATATAGAATGATGGTACCCCTAACAGACCCCTATATAGTATGATAGTCCCCAAACAACCCTTTATATAGTTTAATGGACCAGCAACAGAACCCTATACTGTATGATGGCACCTCAAAGTCCCCTATATAGTATGATTGTCCACCTCACAGCCACCTATATAGAATGATGGACCACACCACAATCTCCTTTATAGTATGATGGTCAACTCCTCAGCAGCTTATATAGTATGATGGTCTACCTTACAGCCCCTTATATAGTATGATGGTCCACCCTACAGTCCCATATATAGTATGATTGACCCCCAACAGCACTCTATGTAGTATGATGTCCACTAAGCAGCCCCCTATATAGTATGATAGCCCTCCCCACAACCCCCTGTATAGTATGAAGGTCTTCTCAACAGCCCTCTATCAGCCCGTTATATAGTATGATGGTCAATCCAACAGCCTATTTAGCATGATGGTTTACCTTTCAGCACTCTATATAGTATGATGGTCCACCCACAGTCCCCTATATAGTATGATGGTCCCCAAAAAACCCCTGTATAGTTTGATGGACCACCAACACCACCCTATACAGTATGACGGCAACTCAAAGTCCCCTATATAGTATAATGGTCCAACTCAGTCCTATTTATAGCATGACGGTCTTACCAACAGCCCTTTCTATAATATGATAGTCCATCCCACAGCCCTCTATATAGTATGATGGTCCATCTCACAGTCCCTCATATACATGATGGTCCTCCTCATATCCTCCTATACAGTATTAATATCCGCCCCACAGTCCCCTATATAGTATGATGGTAGACCCAAAATCCCTTAATATAGTATGATGGTCCACCCCACAGTCCCCTATATAGTATGATGGTCCATCCAACAGCCCTCTATATAGTATAATAGTCTACCCCACAGCCCCCATATGGTATGATGGCACCCGACAGCCCCCTATATAGTATGATCGTATGCCACAGCCCCTATATAGTATGATAGTCCCCAACAGCTCCCTATAGAGTATGATGGTCCACCCCACAGCTCCTTATATAGTATGATGGTCCATCCAACAGCCCTCTATATAGTATGATGGTCTACCCCACAGCCCCCATATGGTATGATGGTACACAACAGCCCCCTATATAGTATGATCGTATGCCACAGCCCCTATATAGTATGATGGTCCCCAACAGCTCCCTATATAGCATGATGGTCCTCCACTGGCTCCCAAAATAAAAAACCTTATTCTTACTTAATCCAGACACCTCATACTTTGCAGCCTCCGTCTACTTTATCCGTTAGGGCACGATGCAGTAACATCTTCGCATCACTGTTAACAGTATCAGCGTCCGTGTGTGCGACATGTGACCCGTCTCCCCCGACACACACAGGACACGTGACCCCGGCTCCCCCCAACACTCACAGGGCACGCGACCTGGCTCCCCTGAAAAACGGACATGTGACCTGGCTCCGCTAACACACTCACACGAAACGTGACCCGGCGTAGGAAATACCGGTTTCACACTTCCTTCTACACAATAAAACGCTGGAATTTCATCTGTTTTCCCTTCATTAACCAAATACAGGCGGGAGAGCATGGTGTGCCAGACTCCACAATGCTCAGCAGTTTGGGATACAGCAGGATCCAAGCCAGGACCCCCCGTTCCCAATGTCATTTACATCACACCAAGTGTCTGGGGGTGTCTCCAGAGCCTCATCCGCCCTGCAGCAGCCCCGGATCCATCTTACCCTCCTGACACCTCAGCGCGAGCGAGAAGATCAGGAAATGGCAGCAGATGCCACGCTGACACAGAAGCCTATGTGGCTGATAACAGGGAACAACAGCCAATAAAGAGCAGCTGGGCTGCAGCTGGAATGGTGCGCACAAACCGCTGCCGCTGCTCACGTCAGCTGGAAACGTTCTGCTGCTTCTCCTTAAACTTTAGGATTGTTCCCAGGCCCCGGATGTGTCATAAGTTTGCTATAATTTCTGGAGATCTCAGCACAAACCTCAGTGACGTGTGAACAGGCCCCTACTGTTACCCTCTGTGGCTGCACACATGTAATGCCTCACAGCTGATGGCTTGTTATAGTGTATCGGTGTACACAACGTTATGTCATATATACTGCATATATGTGTTAGGGTCTGCGGAACGCACCAAATATATAAAGTGGAGAGGTGCGTTCGCAGCCCGGGGTCCACCGTGCAAGCAAAGCCTGCTGCTAGTAAGATGACGAAAGTAGCGAACTCTGTTATCCCGCAGAGTCGCTAAAATAAACGCCGTAGCGCGTTGTGGCAGTAAGTGCAGACTCTGTTAATTCACAGAGCCGCTAACGGGATGCCACAGTGCTATATGGCGATATGTGCGAACTCACTTAGCTTCAGTGAGCCGCAAAGTAAAACGCTAGGGCGCTGTCTAGCGTCGAGAGCGAACCCTGTTACGTCACAGAGCCGCTGAGAACAAACACCGTGTCCTGTCAGGCTCTCAGGCACACGGTTAATTGCTAAGCAAGCATAATACGTGGTCATGCGCTAATGTCCTCGCGGGAGTCACCCGCAATCTATGGCGTCTGAACGCCAGACCCTGAATACGGCAATCAAACTCCTCACCGGTTATGCCGGTAATCTAGGGCATCTAGGACACCGACCCTGACCAGCTAGCACACTAAACTCCTCACCGATTAAGTCGGTATTCTAGGGGCTTATTTCAGCCGGGTCCCTAACCACACACACGCATGACCACACTGGCGCATAGCATACAATGGTTGATATTAGCGCATGGCGGCCCAGCCATGCTACCCTTTTATAGCAACAGCCACAGGACCTTCCAGGAACAAGGACCAATGAGAACCTGTTCAGAAGACTAGTAGTAACAGGGCCTTCCTGGCGGGCCAATAGGAGCTGCTGCAGTACCTGAGCATGTGACCCCTGATCTCCAATGAGAGATCTCACTCTGGGCACGCTCAGAAGGGAAAATGCAGGACTTTATCCCAAAGACGTCTGCTCCAGAACTGGCTATAATAGCAGATCCAGGAAAGGCAGCAACAAGTCACTGCCCAGTAGTGGAGTGGGCAAGACGCTTGGAACGACGTCTCTGCTGAGCAGGCTCCACTGCGGCCGGAGATGAATGGGAGACCGCAGCGGCACTGGTTCGAGACTCCCCTTGTGCAGGAGCGGGAACTCGAACCCTAACATTACCCCCCCTCCTAGGGCCCCCCCTTCTCTGGGCCTCGCTGCGCTCAAAGGCAGCGATGAGCTGCGGAGCGTGAACATGCTCGGCAGGCTCCCAAGACCTATCCTCAGGCCCATAGCCCCTCCAGTCCACCAAATAAAACTTTTTGCCCCGTACCACCTTACACCCCACGATGGCGTTCACCTCATGGTCATCCGCAGATGAACCCGATGTCCCGGCAGATGACTCAGAAAACCGGGACATGAGCACGGGTTTCAGGAGGGACAGGTGAAAGGTGTCGGAGATACCCAGGCGTGGTGGAAGAGCTAAACGGTATACCACAGGGTTAACCTGCTCAAGGACCTTGAAAGGACCCAGGTAGCGGGGTGCCAACTTAGTGGACTCAACTCGCAGCCTGATGTTACGGGCGGAGAGCCACACCAAATCCCCAGGAGCAAATGTAGGAGCGGGGCGCCGATGGGCATCGGCCGAAGACCTCATCCTCTCTTTGGAGGCCTGAATGGCATCCTGCGTGCGGTCCCAAATGTCCCGTGCCTCCACAGCCCAGTCTGCCACCCTGGAATCGGCGGAAGACACGGGCATAGGCACTGGTACCCGCGGATGCTGACCGTAGTTCAGGAGGAATGGGGTCTGTCCGGTGGAATCAGCCACAGCATTGTTTAATGCAAACTCAGCCCATGGTAGCAAGGATGCCCAGTCATCCTGCCTGGCTGAGACAAAATGTCGTAGATAGGTGACCAAGGTCTGGTTGGCCCTCTCTACCAACCCATTCGTCTCAGGATGGTACGCTGAAGAGAGATTTAACTCAATACTGAGTAGACGACAAAGCTCTCTCCAGAACCGAGACGCAAACTGGGGACCTCGGTCACTGACAATCTTGTCCGGCATGCCGTGTAAACGGAAGATGTGCCTAACAAACAACGCTGCCAGAGCCCGTGCAGAAGGTAACCGCGGTAGTGGCATGAGATGCACCATTTTAGAGAAATGGTCGGTGATTACCCAAATGATGGTGCAACCCCGAGACTTGGGCAAGCCCACCACAAAGTCCATCCCAACCATCTCCCAGGGCCTGTCTGCCACCGGCAAAGGGTAAAGTAACCCAGCTGGCCGTTGTCGTGGAGACTTATTTTTGGCGCAGGAGACACACGCCCGAACATAGTCTCCAACATCACGGACCATATGCGGCCACCAATATGTCTTCGCCAGCAATTCAGATGTCCTCTTTGCCCCAAAGTGTCCACCCACCCTGGACGAATGTGCCCAAGAGAGTACCTCCGGTCGCAAATTAGTAGGCACAAAAGTCTTGCCCGGGGGCACAGACTCTAGCGAAACCGGGGCCACTGTTCTCAGGCTCTCTGTGGGGACGATAAGCCGAGGCTCCTCCACCTCCTCCTCCGAGGACACCACAGAGCGAGAGAGAGCGTCGGCACGAATGTTCTTCTCTCCCGAGAGGAAATGCAGTGTGAAATGAAACCGGGAGAAGAACAAGGACCATCTGGCTTGGCGAGAATTAAGCCGCTGGGCTGTCTGAAGATATACCAGGTTTTTGTGATCCGTAAAGACTTGGAAGGGAAAGCGAGCTCCCTCCAACAGATGTCTCCACTCCGAGAAGGCCAACTTCATTGCTAGCAACTCCCTGTCCCCGATGGAATAATTCCTCTCTGCTGGTGTGAAGGTCTTGGAGAAAAAGAAGCATGGATGCTTCCGACCTTGAGCATCCTTTTGGAAGAGGACTGCTCCAGCACCAACGGACGAGGCATCCACCTCCAATATAAATGGCTTATCAACATCGGGGCGATGTAGGATGGGAGCTCTAGTGAAATGAGACTTAATAGACGTGAAGGCCTTGGAGACCTCTTCAGACCACAATTTGGGATTAGCTCCCTTTTTGGTAAGGGCAACCACGGGAGCTACCAAAGTTGAGAAATGGGGAATGAACTGACGGTAGTAATTAATGAACCCCATAAAGCGCTGCACCGCCTTTAGAGAGTGGGGTTCTTGCCAGTCCATCACCGCCTGTAGTTTGGCAGGATCCATAGCCAATCCCTGGGCGGAGATGATATAGCCCAGGAAAGGTAAGGACTCCTGCTCAAACACACATTTCTCCAACTTTGCGTAAAGGGAATTTGCCCGTAGGAGGTCGAAGACCCTGCCAACATCCCTCCGGTGGGAGTCAATATCTGGAGAGAAGATGAGTATATCATCCAGATAGACTACGACCGAGGTGGAGAGCATATCCCGGAAGATGTCATTGACAAAGTCTTGGAAAACGGCTGGAGCATTACAGAGCCCAAAGGGCATCACCAGATATTCGTAATGCCCATCCCTGGTATTAAAAGCCGTCTTCCATTCGTCCCCCTCACGGATGCGAATCAGGTTATAAGCACCGCGCAGATCTAGTTTAGTGAATACCCTTGCTCCCCGAAGCCTATCAAATAGCTCAGAGATCAGGGGCAACGGGTACTTGTTTTTAACGGTGATGGCGTTAAGACCCCTGTAATCAATACACGGACGCAATTCTCCGTTTTTCTTCTGCACGAAGAAAAATCCCGCCCCTGCCGGTGACACCGACTTCCTAATAAACCCTCTTGCCAGGTTCTCCTGAATATATTGCGACATGGCCTCTGTCTCAGGAAGAGAGAGGGGATAGACCCTTCCCCGAGGAGGTTCTGCGCCAGGCAAGAGGTCGATAGGACAGTCATAGGGGCGATGAGGCGGAAGAGTCTCCGCAGCCTTCTTGGAGAACACGTCTGCATATGACCAGTAGTGCTTGGGAAGTGGAGTAAGATCTGCGGGTAACTCAGTAGTGGTAACCTGAACGCAACTTCTGACACATCTGCCTGTACATGCATCACTCCAACCCAGTATCCTACCCGAAGTCCACTCTATATGTGGGGAGTGGAAACGGAGCCAAGGTATACCTAGTAGGATCTCGTCTATTCCCTCGGGAAGGACGAGTAGGGAAATAAATTCCTGATGGGAAGGAGATACAGACAATGCAAGTGGGACAGTCTGGTGTGTAATTTGTGAGGGCAATGACGACCCATTCACTACCCGAACAGTCACTGATTTGTCAAGCGCCACCAGAGGTATTGCATGACGGCGAGCAAAGCTAGAGGACATGAAATTCCCCTCTGCTCCTGAGTCCACGCAAAGGTCGGCGGTGAGAATGGAAGTACCAACAGTGATTGTCCCTTTAAATGTTATCTTGGAGGAAAATGCCGCTGTCTCTAGTGAACCTCCTCCCAGGGCCACTAGACGCGATCGCTTCCCCGATCGCTGTGGACATCTGTTGGCATAGTGTCCTGTCTGCTGACAATGGTTACAAACCACGGATACTCGGATGGACCGAGACTTAGGTCCTGCATGAGGAACTCCTGTGGCCTTTTGAGGTTCGGACGCCAGATCGGGGAATTCGAGAGGTTTGGCAAAGGTAGGAGCCAACCGAAACCTCTGCCTACACTGGGCCCGCTCCAACCTCCGCTCGTGAAAACGGAGGTCAATGCGGGTAGATATGGAGATAAGCTTCTCCAGTGTGGCGGGAATCTCCCTGGTAGCCAAAGCGTCTTTAACATGGTCAGCCAGTCCCCGCCAGTAGATAGGAATAAGAACTTTATCAGACCAATCTAGCTCAGCAGCCAGAGTCCGAAACTGGACGGAAAACTGACTGACCAAAGACGAACCCTGTGTCAATGCCAGCAGTTGTAGCGCCGTATCGTGGGTGACCTGGGGTCCTAAAAAGACCTTTTTAAGAGCCTCCAGGAAACGAGGAGCACTCTGCACCACACGATCATCGCGCTCCCACAGCGGCGTTGCCCACTCCAACGCTCTGCCCGAGAGTAGAGAAAGTACAAAACCCACTTGTGCCCGATCCGTGGGAAAACGTGCAGCCAGAAGCTCGAGATGTATAGAGCACTGACTCACGAATCCCCGACATTGCTTGCTGTCACCGGCAAACTTGTCAGGAAGCGGGAGGTGGGATAATGTAGGGGCAGAGGTGGCAGAGGACAAACTGGCTGCAGCCACGCTAGCAGCCTGAACAGCGACTGCGGTAACATCCACAGCTGAGGTTGTGCTCTCAAGAGCCTCCAACCTACCCTTCAGCTGCTGGATGTACTGCAATAGACGCTGTTCGTCCGCCATTTTACTAGCCAGACCCTGGCGCTAATATTATGTTAGGGTCTGCGGAACGCACCAAATATATAAAGTGGAGAGGTGCGTTCGCAGCCCGGGTCCACCGTGCAAGCAAAGCCTGCTGCTAGTAAGATGACGAAAGTAGCGAACTCTGTTATCCCGCAGAGTCGCTAAAATAAACGCCGTAGCGCGTTGTGGCAGTAAGTGCAGACTCTGTTAATTCACAGAGCCGCTAACGGGATGCCACAGTGCTATATGGCGATATGTGCGAACTCACTTAGCTTCAGTGAGCCGCAAAGTAAAACTCTAGGGCGCTGTCTAGCGTCGAGAGCGAACCCTGTTACGTCACAGAGCCGCTGAGAACAAACACCGTGTCCTGTCAGGCTCTCAGGCACACGGTTAATTGCTAAGCGAGCATAATACGTGGTCATGCGCTAATGTCCTCGCGGGAGTCACCCGCAATCTATGGCGTCTGAACGCCAGACCCTGAATACGGCAATCAAACTCCTCACCGGTTATGCCGGTAATCTAGGGCATCTAGGACACCGACCCTGACCAGCTAGCACACTAAACTCCTCACCGATTAAGTCGGTATTCTAGTGGCTTATTTCAGCCGGGTTCCTAACCACACACACGCATGACCACACTGGCGCATAGCATACAATGGTTGATATTAGCGCATGGCGGCCCAGCCATGCTACCCTTTTATAGCAACAGCCACAGGACCTTCCAGGAACAAGGACCAATGAGAACCTGTTCAGAAGACTAGTAGTAACAGGGCCTTCCTGGCGGGCCAATAGGAGCTGCTGCAGTACCTGAGCATGTGACCCCTGATCTCCAATGAGAGATCTCACTCTGGGCACGCTCAGAAGGGAAAATGCAGGACTTTATCCCAAAGACGTCTGCTCCAGAACTGGCTATAATAGCAGATCCAGGAAAGGCAGCAACAAGTCACTGCCCAGTAGTGGAGTGGGCAAGACGCTTGGAACGACGTCTCTGCTGAGCAGGCTCCACTGCGGCCGGAGATGAATGGGAGACCGCAGCGGCACTGGTTCGAGACTCCCCTTGTGCAGGAGCGGGAACTCGAACCCTAACAATATGTATGTGTATATATACACACAGCACATGTGTCGCCGACACCAGGGCCGGCTCCAGGTTTTTATGGGCCCCGGGCGAAAGAGCCTCAGTGGGCCCCTTTAACACAGACCACGATTCATGATGCACAGATACAGCAGAGAAATATAGGTACAGTACAATGCCTAATACTTCACTTCTTCCATTACATGAGTGATATCTATTGTAAATTGTACAATAGCTCAAAAACCGCCAAATCCTCACAGCGCACAGTACAGACTGGACAGTACAGTCCTCCATACAATATTATGGGCACCACAGTCTCCCCCTCATCACCCATATAATACCCCATGCAGGATGTCACCCCGCCATCCCCCTTATAATGCTCCATACAGAATACTGGACCCAATATAATGCTCCATACAGGATACTGGTCCCCATATAATGCTCCATACAGGATACTGGTCCCCATATAATGCTCCATACAAAATATGGAGCTCTCCTCTGCGCTGTACTGCGTTCTGCACTGTTACTGTTACGGCTCAGGAAAGGGCGCTGTGGAAAGACTCCCCATTATCATCATGATTGCCTCCTTATCATCATCATTGCCTCCCCATCATCATCATGGCCTCCCCATTATCATCAATGCCTGCCCATCATCATCATCTCCTCCCCATCATCATCTTCTCCCCATCATCAATGCCTGCCCATTATCATCAATGCCTGCCCATTATCATCATCTTCTCCCCATCATCATCAATGCCTCCCCATTATCAGCAATACCTGCCCATCATCATCTCCTCCCCATCATCATCAATGCCTGCCCATCATCATCTTCTCCCCATCATCAATGCCTGCCCATTATCATCAATGCCTGCCCATTATCATCATCTTCTCCCCATCATCATCAATGCCTCCCCATTATCAGCAATGCCTGCCCATCATCATCTTCTCCCCATCATCATCAATGCCTGCCCATCATCATCTTCTCCCCATCATCAATGCCTGCCCATTATCATCAATGCCTGCCCATCATCATCATCTTCTCCCCATCATCATCATCAATGCCTCCCCATTATCAGCAATGCCTGCCCATCATCACACACAGACAGCACACAAGCACTCTCTCACATACATACACACACACATACACACACAAAGCACCGCACTACATACACACAGACACACACACACAGAGACACACACACACACACACGTCTTACCTGTCCGACGTCCGCGCGCTCTCTGCCACAGCCGGCCGCTGAATGATGACGTCATTCAGCGGCGCTGCTGTGAGAGGAAGCGCCGGCGCCCCCTGGAGCCCGGAGCTGCGGCAGCGGAGGCACGGGAGAGGTAAGTATTGTGCCAGCTGATGCCGGGGCCTTGAGCAGGCGGGGGGGGGCCCAGTGGCGGCGCTGACACCGCTCTCCTCCACTAACGGGCGCGGGGTGCCAGACTGCGAGTGGGCCCCCCCGCCTGCTCAGGGCCCCGGCACTTGCCCGGGTGTGCCGGGTGCTGACGCCGGCCCTGGCCGACACACTCGGCACCCGGCCTCACATGGGGGGATACATAACAGGACACTAGTGATTGACCACTCATCATTACCCTGTAAGCTGGGGTCATCACTGAACGACACCCACTGGGATTTCTGGGTGACTAGCGAGTCCACCGTGATGTCATCTCTCATCCATCTTCAGGATTCACAGTGACGCTCTGACGGAAAGAGACGAGTCCTCATCACCGGCCCACCCTAGAAAAGCTACTAAGCTATGCAATGCCCTCCGCATGGACAGTACAGCACCAAGAAGGAGACTTTGGAGAACGAAGGCGATCACCGGACAGAGATCTGCAGAAGAGGGAAACAACATGATCACAACCTCTGGATTATTCAGTCCAGTGTCCGAGCCTCGTACAGAAATCCCAGCACCTCGGGCCTCGGCTACTGTCACTGAGGTCATTAATGGTCGTCTGAGGAAGGTTCTGCCGTATGGGTGCTGGGATTTCTGCACGAGGCTCAGCCTCCGCACTGGAGACTCCAAAATTTACCAAAATGTTGTTTGCTTTATTTCCTCATTTGCAAATCAGTGACATTTCTGGTGATTTCCAGAATTCCACAAATTTTCCTTCTTGATGTTGTAATTTCATTGTAGAGGAGTTTAATTATTATCTCACTTCGACATACAGGATGATATACTGACCCCTCCAGAGCTGCACTCACTATTCTGCTGGTTGAGTCACTGTGTACATACATTACATTACTGATCCTGAGTTACATCCTGTATTATACTCCAGAGCTGCACTCACTATTCCGCTGGTGCAGTCACTGTGTACATATATTACATTACTGATCCTGAGTTACCTCCTGTATTATACTCCAGAGCTGCACTCACTATTCTGCTGGTGCAGTCACTGTGTACATACATTACATTACTGATCCTGAGTTACATCCTGTATTATACCCTAGAGCTGCGCTCACTATTCTGTTGGTGCAGTCAGTGTGTACATACATTACATTACTGATCCTGTACTGATCCTGTATTATACTCCAGAGCTGCACTCACTATTCTGCTGGTGTAGTCACTGTGTACATAAATTACATTACTGATCCTGAATTACATCCTGTATTATACCCCAGATCTGCACTCACTATTCTGCTGGTGCAGTCACTGTGTACATACATTACATTACTGATCCTGAGTTACATCCTGTATTATACTCCAGAGCTGCACTCACTATTCTGCTGCTGCAGTCAGTGTGTACATACATTACATTACTGATCCTGAGTTACATCCTGTATTATACTCCAGAGCTGCACTCACTATTCTGCTGGTGCAGTCACTGTGTATATACATTACATTACTGATCCTGAGTTACATCCTGTATTATACTCCAGAGCTGCACTCACTATTCTGCTGGTGCATTCACTGTGTACATACATTACATTACTGATCCTGAGTTACATCCTGTATTATACTCCAGAGCTGCACTCACTATTCTGCTGGTGCAGTCACTGTGTATATACATTACATTACTGATCCTGAGTTACATCCTGTATTATACTCCAGAGCTGCACTCACTATTCTGCTGGTGCATTCACTGTGTACATACATTACATTACTGATCCTGAGTTACATCCTGTATTATACTCCAGAGCTGCACTCACTATTCTGCTGGTGCAGTCAGTGTGTACATACATTACATTACTGATCCTGAATTACATCCTCTATTATACCCCAGAGCAGGGCCGGCTCCAGGTTTTTATGGGCCCCGGGCGAAAGAGCCTCAGTGCGCCCCTTTAACACAGACCACGATTCATGATGCACAGATACGGCAGAGAAATATGGGTATAGCACAATGCCAAATACTGTCATGTATAGTGTACAGTTCCTATAGCGTCTTGTGCTTGGGTGCGAGGAAACACAGGAGACATAGGTTGAAATGAAATGACTTGTATTACTTCATACAAGCATGCTGAAAAGTTCACACAGTTTGCAGGAACAGCGACAGGAGACACAGCAGGCCAGAGTAACTTCAAGCACTACAATAAATCTCCAAAGCAGGTTCAGGATCTCTTCTCTGTACCGTAATTCCTCTGCAAACATGGATTCACCAAACAGCAGGTTTCCAGAGTCCAAAAGTGTTCCAAGGTTCCTCAGTAGGGAATAGCTGGAGTACAAGTCCAAGGCTTCCAGGAGTCAGGTCACAGACTGACTGAGGCTTGATTCAGGAGCACTGATTGTTCAGCTGAGGCTGCTTAAGAAGCAAGAGGGAAGAATCAGGGCGGGAACATGAAAACTGGAAACTCCATATTAACTCAGGGCAAGAGCTGCAGAAAGACAGAAAGCAAAATGGCCGACGGAAAACTGAGTTTCAAGGAACATGTCAACAGAGACAAAGAACCTTACAAATACTTCACTTCTTCCATTACATGAGTGATATCTATTGTAAATTGTACAATAGCTCAAAAACCGCCAAATCCTCACAGCGCACAGTACAGACTGGACAGTACAGTCCTCCATACAATATTATGGGCACCACAGTCTCCACCTCATCACCCATATAATACCCCATGCAGGATGTCACCCCGCCATCCCCCATATAATGCTCCATACAGAATACTGGACCACATATAATGCTCCATACAGAATACTGGACCCAATATAATGCTCCATACAGGATACTGGTCCCCATATAATGCTCCATACAGGATACTGGTCCCCATATAATGCTCCATACAAAATATGGAGCTCTCCTCTGCGCTGTACTGCGTTCTGCACTGTTACGGCTCAGGAAAGGGCGCTGTGGAAAGACTCCCCATTATCATCATGATTGCCTCCTTATCATCATCATTGCCTTCACATCATCATCATGGCCTCCCCATTATCATCAATGCCTGCCCATCATCATCATCTCCTCCCCATCATCATCTTCTCCCCATCATCAATGCCTGCCCATTATCATCATCTTCTCCCCATCATCATCAATGCCTCCCCATTATCAGCAATACCTGCCCATCATCATCTCCTCCCCATCATCATCAATGCCTGCCCATCATCATCTTCTCCCCATCATCAATGCCTGCCCATTATCATCAATGCCTGCCCATTATCATCATCTTCTCCCCATCATCATCAATGCCTGCCCATCATCATCTTCTCCCCATCATCATCAATGCCTCCCCATCATCATCAATGCCTGCCCATCATCATCTTCTCCCCATCATCAATGCCTGCCCATTATCATCAATGCCTGCCCATTATCATCATCTTCTCCCCATCATCATCATCAATGCCTCCCCATTATCAGCAATGCCTGCCCATCATCACACACAGACAGCACACAAGCACTCTCTCACATACATACACACACACATACACACACAAAGCACCGCACTACATACACACAGACACAGAGACACACACACACACGTCTTACCTGTCCGACGTCCGCGCGCTCTCTGCCACAGCCGGCCGCTAAATGATGACGTCATTCAGCGGCGCTGCTGTGAGAGGAAGCGCCGGCGCCCCCTGGAGCCCGGAGCTGCGGCAGCGGAGGCAAGGGAGAGGTAAGTATTGTGCCAGCTGATGCCGGGGCCTTGAGCAGGCGGGGGGGGGCCCAGTGGCGGTGCTGACACCACTCTCCTCCACTAACGGGCGCGGGGGTGCCAGACTGCGAGTGGGCCCCCCGCCTGCTCAGGGCTCCGGCACTTGCCCGGGTGTGCCGGGTGCTGACGCCGGCCCTGCCCCAGAGCTGCGCTCACTATTCTGCTGGTGCAGTCACTGTGTACATACATTACATTACTGATCCTGAGTTACATCCTGTATTATACTCCAGAGTTGCACTCACTATTCTGCTGGTGCAGTCACTGTGTACATACATTACATTTCTGATCCGGAGTTACATCCTGTATTATACCCCAGAGCTGCACTCACTATTCTGCTGGTGCAGTCACTGTGTACATACATTACATTACTGATCCTGAGTTACATCCTGTATATACTCCAGAGCTGCACTCACTATTCTGCTGGTGCAGTCACTGTGTACATACATTACATTACTGATCCTGAGTTACATTCTGTATTATACTCCAGAGCTGCACTCACTATTCTGCTGGTGCAGTCAGTGTGTACATACATTACATTACTGATCCTGAATTACATCCTGTATTATACCCCAGAGCTGCGCTCACTATTCTGCTGGTGCAGTCAGTGTGTACATACATTACATTACTGACCCCAAATTACATCCTGTAGATCTTTTATTATAAAAATTAAAAACATAATAACAGAAACATAACAAAATAGCAACCCGAAAATAATCACTATAATGAACACTGGTCCAGCCGCTCATTCTCTCCTCACACACATATTATACATATACAGTATACAGAATAATAACTATTTACACCTTCTGGTCCGGTCACCAAAGAAAATAAGAATTACGAACAATAAACAGTATCCGACAAATTATACACATTTTTTTTCTTTTATTTTTTTTTAAATATATATAAAATAAACTCAAACTATACAAATATATACAAGACTAAACTAAACACCCCCAGACTCAAGCCTACCATTCCCAACCCCCACACTGACCTGAGAGCTGGTCCTGCGTCTCATGCCTCAGTCAATGTCCAGCGTCCATAGGCCAGATCAGGCAGCGACAGTTTCTCACCCAAACACACCGGTGTCTCAAAGTCCCACAAGATGAACCCACCTCCACCCTTTTCCCACTGCCCAACCTAACACCTACACCCAAATATATATCCCTATATACAAAGCCGAGGTGACATATTAGGATAGGGACCCAATTTTCGAAGGAAGCCTTGACATGGCAATTGGGCTCACATATATTGGCCAATCTATGCGCTAAGTACCTTCTTTTTTACTGTATTTTTCATAGTAATTTTTGCAGATGAATATTTTATATATACATTATATAGCGCTTTTTTCCTTTTTTTCCCATTTTCTATGGCAGTAATGCAGTTTCAAGGTTCTAGAGTAATCATTCTTGGTAAATCATGGTGCAACCTTTATTGTTTTTCAACTTATATGCTTTTTTTTGGTTGGCACCTGTTCACACTAGCTTGGATGTGCTGGTCTTTTTCTCTATTTGTATCAAAGCCTTTTTGGACATGTGCACTCCCACTCCTATTATCCACAGGTTGTTTTAAGTAGTTAGCTGGAGCTTTGTCAGGTTCTTCCCACATGCCCTGTAGAGGTGGCAAGTGAGGCTAATAAGTGGTTAATGTCATCTTTGTATTGTAAGGTGACATTAAGCCAGGCATAGTAATAAAGAGGTGTCAATAAGACACCTATTCATTACTAATTTTATAGTAAGAAAAGGGTTAAATAAGAACACACAATAAGAATAGTCTTTTAATGAAAGAATACACTACACAGTTTTTAAATCTTTATGAACTCCTGTAACCTCAGCACCATCATTTTCCCATGGTGCTGAGGTTACAGTAGTTCAGCTGTCAGCGAGCACAGGTTCAGTGATGTCACCCAGTCATTGAGCCTGTGCGCGCTGCTCCCATTCATTCCCCAGTAGTTTACAGTCGGAGCGGCTGCATTAGCAGCGCTCCGGCTGTAAACTGATTAACCCCCCCCGAGATGGATTGTGCCATGGGACTTGACTGTACGGAGGACAGATATGGGCTATTGTTGCTTTTTTATTTTATATTTTTTACAGGAGATCGAGGGCTTCGATAATGGAATAGGAGTGTAATAAAGATTTAAAAACTGTGTAGTGCATTCTTTCATTAAAAAAACTTTATTCTTATTGTGTGTGTGCTTATTTAACCCTTTTCTTACTATAGGATTAGTAATGAAGAGGCGTCTTATTGACAACTCTTCATTACTAAGCCTGGCTTAATGTCATCTTACAATAGAAAGGTGACATTAACCCCTTATTAACCCCACTTGCCACCTCTACAGGGCAAGTGAGAACAACCCGACAAAGCTCCAGAATAGGCACATCTAATAGATGCACCTTTTCTGGGCAGCTGCGGGCTGCTGTTTATAGGCTGTGGGAAGCTCATATTAATGGCCCCTTACCAGCCTGAGAATAGCAGCCCACAGCTGTATGGTTTTGCCGGGTTGGTTCAAAACCTAAGGGGACCCCACGTCGGGTGTGCTCGCTGTTGCCGGCAGAGCAGGGAGAATAATGACAGGGAGCTTCAGCACCACAGGCAGGGGACAGCGCTTACTGTAGCCGTCCATGTGGTCCTGATGTGGCACACTTGAGGCACACATGTGCTACATGGATATACCCTGTATTTACACGGACACATGGACACGGATATCTCCAGTATCGATTTTTTCCGGTACCGGAAGTATCTGGGCGTGTGAGACTGGCCTTACAAGGAGAGCTTGTACCATGACACTGAATAACCAGACACCTCAGCAGAATCCCTGGGCCTCGTGTGTGGCCCTCACTAGCTGACAGGGCCGCGCATGTACAGGATCTGTGTTGCGGACTCTTT
>JARQOD010000001.1:398010087-398087816 GCA_033576555.1 Oophaga sylvatica
AAGATGATGATAATGGGCAGGCATTGATGATGGGGAGAAGATGATGATGGGAGGAGATGATGATGATGGGCAGGCATTGATGATAATGGGGAGGCCATGATGATGATGTGAAGGCAATGATGATGATAAGGAGGCAATCATGATGATAAATGGGGAGTCTTTCCACAGCGCCCTTTCCTGAGCCGTAACAGTGCAGAACGCAGTACAGCGCAGAGGAGAGCTCCATATTTTGTATGGAGCATTATATGGGGACCAGTATCCTGTATGGAGCATTATATGGGGACCAGTATCCTGTATGGAGCATTATATTGGGTCCAGTATTCTGTATGGAGCATTATATGTGGTCCAGTATTCTGTATGGAGCATTATATGGGGGATGGCGGGGTGACATCCTGCATGGGGTATTATATGGGTGATGAGTGGAGACTGTGGTGCCCATAATATTGTATGGAGGACTGTACTGTCCAGTCTGTACTGTGCGCTGTGAGGATTTGGCGGTTTTTGAGCTATTGTACAATTTACAATAGATATCACTCATGTAATGGAAGAAGTGAAGTATTTGTAAGGTTCTTTGTCTCTGTTGACATGTTCCTTGAAACTCAGTTTTCCGTCGGCCATTTTGCTTTCTGTCTTTCTGCAGCTCTTGCCCTGAGTTAATATGGAGTTTCCAGTTTTCATGTTCCCGCCCTGATTCTTCCCTCTTGCTTCTTAAGCAGCCTCAGCTGAACAATCAGTGCTCCTGAATCAAGCCTCAGTCAGTCTGTGACCTGACTCCTGGAAGCCTTGGACTTGTACTCCAGCTATTCCCTACTGAGGAACCTTGGAACACTTTTGGACTCTGGAAACCTGCTGTTTGGTGAATCCATGTTTGCAGAGGAATTACGGTACAGAGAAGAGATCCTGAACCTGCTTTGGAGATTTATTGTAGTGCTTGAAGTTACTCTGGCCTGCTGTGTCTCCTGTCGCTGTTCCTGCAAACTGTGTGAACTTTTCAGCATGCTTGTATGAAGTAATACAAGTCATTTCATTTCAACCTATGTCTCCTGTGTTTCCTCGCACCCAAGCACAAGACGCTATAGGAACTGTACACTATACATGACAGTATTTGGCATTGTGCTATACCCATATTTCTCTGCCGTATCTGTGCATCATGAATCGTGGTCTGTGTTAAAGGGGCGCACTGAGGCTCTTTCGCCCGGGCCCATAAAAACCTGGAGCCGGCCCTGCTCTGGGGTATAATAGAGGATGTAATTCAGGATCAGTAATGTAATGTATGTACACACTGACTGCACCAGCAGAATAGTGAGTGCAGCTCTGGAGTATAATACAGGATGTAACTCAGGATCAGTAATGTAATGTATATACACAGTGACTGCACCAGCAGAATAGTGAGTGCAGCTCTGGAGTATAATACAGGATGTAACTCAGGATCAGTAATGTAATGTATGTACACACTGACTGCAGCAGCAGAATAGTGAGTGCAGCTCTGGAGTATAATACAGGATGTAACTCAGGATCAGTAATGTAATGTATGTACACAGTGACTGCACCAGCAGAATAGTGAGTGCAGATCTGGGGTATAATACAGGATGTAATTCAGGATCAGTAATGTAATTTATGTACACAGTGACTACACCAGCAGAATAGTGAGTGCAGCTCTGGAGTATAATACAGGATCAGTACAGGATCAGTAATGTAATGTATGTACACACTGACTGCACCAACAGAATAGTGAGCGCAGCTCTAGGGTATAATACAGGATGTAACTCAGGATCAGTAATGTAATGTATGTACACAGTGACTGCACCAGCAGAATAGTGAGTGCAGCTCTGGAGTATAATACAGGAGGTAACTCAGGATCAGTAATGTAATATATGTACACAGTGACTGCACCAGCGGAATAGTGAGTGCAGCTCTGGAGTATAATACAGGATGTAACTCAGGATCAGTAATGTAATGTATGTACACAGTGACTCAACCAGCAGAATAGTGAGTGCAGCTCTGGAGGGTCAGTATATCATCCTGTATGTCGAAGTGAGATAATAATTAAACTCCTCTACAATGAAATTACAACATCAAGAAGGAAAATTTGTGGAATTCTGGAAATCACCAGAAATGTCACTGATTTGCAAATGAGGAAATAAAGCAAACAACATTTTGGTAAATTCTGGAGTCTCCAGTGCGGAGGCTGAGCCTCGTGCAGAAATCCCAGCACCCATACGGCAGAACCTTCCTCAGACGACCATTAATGACCTCAGTGACAGTAGCCGAGGCCCGAGGTGCTGGGATTTCTGTACGAGGCTCGGACACTGGACTGAATAATCCAGAGGTTGTGATCATGTTGTTTCCCTCTTCTGCAGATCTCTGTCCGGTGATCGCCTTCGTTCTCCAAAGTCTCCTTCTTGGTGCTGTACTGTCCATGCAGAGGGCATTGCATAGCTTAGTAGCTTTTCTAGGGTGGGCCGGTGATGAGGACTCGTCTCTTTCCGTCAGAGCGTCACTGTGAATCCTGAAGATGGATGAGAGATGACATCACGGTGGACTCGCTAGTCACCCAGAAATCCCAGTGGGTGTCGTTCAGTGATGACCCCAGCTTACAGGGTAATGATGAGTGGTCAATCACTAGTGTCCTGTTATGTATCCCCCCATGTGAGGCCGGGTGCCGAGTGTGTCGGCCAGGGCCGGCGTCAGCACCCGGCACACCCGGGCAAGTGCCGGGGCCCTGAGCAGGCGGGGGGGCCCACTCGCAGTCTGGCACCCCCGCGCCCGTTAGCGGAGGAGAGCGGTGTCAGCGCCACCACTGGCCCCCCCCCCGCCTGCTCAAGGCCCCGCATCAGCTGGCACAATACTTACCTCTCCCGTGCCTCCGCTGCCGCAGCTCCGGGCTCCAGGGGGCGCCGGCGCTTCCTCTCACAGCAGCGCCGCTGAATGACGTCATCATTCAGCGGCCGGCTGTGGCAGAGAGCGCGCGGACGTCGGACAGGTAAGACGTGTGTGTGTGTGTGTGTCTCTGTGTGTGTCTGTGTGTATGTAGTGCGGTGCTTTGTGTGTGTATGTGTGTGTATGTGTGTGTGTATGTATGTGAGAGAGTGCTTGTGTGCTGTCTGTGTGTGATGATGGGCAGGCATTGCTGATAATGGGGAGGCATTGATGATGATGATGGGGAGAAGATGATGATGATGGGCAGGCATTGATGATAATGGGCAGGCATTTATGATGGGGAGAAGATGATGATGGGCAGGCATTGATGATGATGGGGAGAAGATGATGATGGGCAGGCATTGCTGATAATGGGGAGGCATTGATGATGATGGGGAGAAGATGATGATAATGGGCAGGCATTGATGATAATGGCAGGCATTGATGATGGGGAAAGATGATGATGGGCAGGCATTGATGATGATGGGGAGGAGATGATGATGGCAGGTATTGCTGATAATGGGGAGGCATTGATGATGATGGGGAGAAGATGATGATAATGGGCAGGCATTGATGATAATGGGCAGGCATTGATGATGGGGAGAAGATGATGATGGGGAGGAGATGATGATGATGGGCAGGCATTGATGATAATGGGGAGGCCATGATGATGATGGGGAGGCAATGATGATGATAAGGAGGCAATCATGATGATAATGGGGAGTCTTTCCACAGCGCCCTTTCCTGAGCCGTAACAGTGCAGAACGCAGTACAGCGCAGAGGAGAGCTCCATATTTTGTATGGAGCATTATATGGGACCAGTATCCTGTATGGAGCATTATATGGGGACCAGTATCCTGTATGGAGCATTATATTGGGTCCAGTATTCTGTATGGAGCATTATATGGGGGATGGCGGGGTGACATCCTGCATGGGGTATTATATGGGTGATGAGGGGAGACTGTGGGCCCATAATATTGTATGGAGGACTGTACTGTCCAGTCTGTACTGTGCGCTGTGAGGATTTGGCGGTTTTTGAGCTATTGTACAATTTACAATAGATATCACTCATGTAATGGAAGAAGTGAAGTATTAGGCATTGTACTGTCCTATATTTCTCTGCTGTATCTGTGCATCATGAATCGTGGTCTGTGTTAAAGGGGCCCACTGAGGCTCTTTCGCCCGGGGCCCATAAAAACCTGGAGCCGGCCCTGGTGTCGGCGACACATGTGCTGTGTGTATATATACACATACATATATGCAGTATATATGACATAACGTTGTGTACACCGATACACTATAACAAGCCATCAGCTGTGAGGCATTACATGTGTGCAGCCACAGAGGGTAACAGTAGGGGCCTGTTCACACGTCACTGAGGTTTGTGCTGAGATCTCCAGAAATTATAGCAAACTTATGACACATCCGGGCCTGGGAACAATCCTAAAGTTTAAGGAGAAGCAGCAGAACGTTTCCAGCTGACGTGAGCAGCGGCAGCGGTTTGTGCGCACCATTCCAGCTGCAGCCCACTGCTCTTTATTGGCTGTTGTTCCCTGTTATCAGCCACATAGGCTTCTGTGTCAGCGTGGCATCTGCTGCCATTTCCTGATCTTCTCGCTCGCGCTGAGGTGTCAGGAGGGTAAGATGGATCCGGGGCTGCTGCAGGGCGGATGAGGCTCTGGAGACACCCCCAGACACTTGGTGTGATGTAAATGACATTGGGAACAGGGGGGTCCTGGCTTGGATCCTGCTGTATCCCACACTGCTGAGCATTGTGGAGTCTGGCACACCATGCTCTCCCGCCTGTATTTGGTTAATGAAGGGAAAACAGATGAAATTCCAGCGTTTTATTGTGTAGAAGGAAGTGTGAAACCGGTATTTCCTACGCCGGGTCACGTTTCGTGTGAGTGTGTTAGCGGAGCCAGGTCACATGTCCGTTTTTCAGGGGAGCCAGGTCGCGTGCCCTGTGAGTGTTGGGGGGAGCCGGGGTCACGTGTCCTGTGTGTGTCGGGGGAGACGGGTCACATGTCGCACACACGGACGCTGATACTGTTAACAGTGATGCGAAGATGTTACTGCATCGTGCCCTAACGGATAAAGTAGACGGAGGCTGCAAAGTATGAGGTGTCTGGATTAAGTAAGAATAAGGTTTTTTATTTTGGGAGCCAGTGGAGGACCATCATGCTATATAGGGAGCTGTTGGGGACCATCATACTATATAGGGGCTGTGGCATACGATCATACTATATAGGGGGCTGTTGTGTACCATCATACCATATGGGGGCTGTGGGGTAGACCATCATACTATATAGAGGGCTGTTGGATGGACCATCATACTATATAAGGAGCTGTGGGTGGACCATCATACTCTATAGGGAGCTGTTGGGGACTATCATACTATATAGGGCTGTGGCATACGATCATACTATATAGGGGGCTGTCGGGTGCCATCATACCATATGGGGGCTGTGGGGTAGACTATTATACTATATAGAGGCTGTTGGATGGACCATCATACTATATAGGGGACTGTGGGGTGGACCATCATACTATATTAAGGGATTTTGGGTCTACCATCATACTATATAGGGGACTGTGGGGCGGATATTAATACTGTATAGGGGGATATGAGGAGGACCATCATGTATATGAGGGACTGTGAGATGGACCATCATACTATATAGAGGGCTGTGGGATGGACTATCATATTATAGAAAGGGCTGTTGGTAAGACCGTCATGCTATAAATAGGACTGAGTTGGACCATTATACTATATAGGGGACTTTGAGTTGCCGTCATACTGTATAGGGTGGTGTTGGTGGTCCATCAAACTATACAGGGTTTTTGGGGACCATCATACTATATAGGGGACTGTGGGTGGACCATCATACTATATAGAGTGCTGAAAGGTAAACCATCATGCTAAATAGGCTGTTGGATTGACCATCATACTATATAACGGGCTGATAGAGGGCTGTTGAGAAGACCTTCATACTATACAGGGGGTTGTGGGGAGGGCTATCATACTATATAGGGGGCTGCTTAGTGGACATCATACTACATAGAGTGCTGTTGGGGGTCAATCATACTATATATGGGACTGTAGGGTGGACCATCATACTATATAAGGGGCTGTAAGGTAGACCATCATACTATATAAGCTGCTGAGGAGTTGACCATCATACTATATAAGATGAGGTGTTGACCATCATACTATAAAGGAGATTGTGGTGTGGTCCATCATTCTATATAGGTGGCTGTGAGGTGGACAATCATACTATATAGGGGACTTTGAGGTGCCATCATACAGTATAGGGTTCTGTTGCTGGTCCATTAAACTATATAAAGGGTTGTTTGGGACTATCATACTATATAGGGGTCTGTTAGGGGTACCATCATTCTATATAAAGGGTTGTGGGGTGGACCA
The DNA here is from genome assembly GCA_033576555.1 of Oophaga sylvatica. Lineage (NCBI taxonomy): Eukaryota > Metazoa > Chordata > Amphibia > Anura > Dendrobatidae > Oophaga > Oophaga sylvatica. Next base: position 398,016,434 of record JARQOD010000001.1, read on the forward strand.
TCCTACTATATAGAGAGCTGAAAGGTAAACCATCATACTAAATAAGAGGCTGTTGGATTAACCATCATACTATATGAGAGGCTGATACGGGGCTGTTGGGAAGACCATCATTCTATATAGGGGGTTGTTGGGAGGACTATCATACTACATAGAGGGCTGTGAGGGGTACAACATACTACATAGGGTGCTGTTGGGGGGACCATCTGTCACGCGGTCTTATGATATGTGTACGATGTCAGTAAACTATTCTTAAAAGAACAACACTCTATACAACATATAGATTAGCAACATCAGCATGTAAATATAGAATAGATTTACCTGACACGATATCCGTTGAACTCAGGGTTAATCTTGAGGACTTGATACACTGTCACAGGAAAGAGGAGGACCGGGGTCTAACCTGACCCTAAACTGGGGTCCTAACTAATCCCTCACCTTGGAGGTACTGATAATGGTTCAGAGGTCCAAGTCTCCAGCCTAACCCTGTCTCCTATCAGTCCCTGAACCCTGTAATCAGTCCTAAGAAGGATACTGATTACCACCAAAGGGATATGGGCTGATCTCTGCTAAATACACAGATTAGACATATAAGACAGACTGGAGAAAACACAGACTTGCATACACACTCAAACACAGAAGGAACATAAATGATCTGGGATATTAAACTCTAAGCAAGGTGAGCTTAAAACAACTAAGGAGCTCTTTAACTTAAGTCTATACAGATACAATCCTATCTGTGGTCTGCATGAAGAATTTCACTGGCAACTCCCAACACAGACAACCAGAGATTTAAAGGAAACCAATCAACAAATAATTAATTGCAGCCGGGAGAAACTGCACCCAGTCCCAGAACTGAGCACAGACAGAATTAACTCCCTAACTGCCAAACACAAAGAAACAGCAACTCAGCTGTGAGAAGTCAGAATGTGCAACCGCGACGATCTTCGTGGCGATGCACACATGACAGTACCCCCCCTTCTACGAGGGGCCTCCGGACCCTCAGGGCCAGGTTTGCCCGGGTGAGTTCTGTGGAAGGTCCGCACCAAACGATCTGCGTTAATGTCAGACGCAGGAACCCACGTCCTCTCCTCTGGACCATACCCCTTCCAATGCACCAAGTACTGAAGGGACCGGCGATTCAGACGTGAGTCAATGATCTTTGACACTTGAAACTCCAAGTTACCATTGACCACCACTGGAGGAGGTAGAGGTGATGGTATGACTGGTGCCACGTACCTCTTAAGTAATGACTTGTGGAACACATTATGAATTTTAAACGTAGGAGGGAGGTCCAGACGAAATGCCACAGGATTAATTATGGAACTGATCCTGTACGGCGAATACACACTTTTCCAGTTTGGCGTATAGTTTATTGTCTCGCAAGATCTGCAACACCTGTCTCACATGCTCCTGGTGAGACACAAGATCTGGTGAGTAAATTAAAATGTCATCCAAATATACGACCACAAACAGCCCCACCAGATGACGAAAAATGTCATTAACAAAATGTTGGAATACTGCTGGTGCAGTAGTCAGACCAAAAGGCATGACAAGGTTCTCATAATGTCCCTCCGGCGTGTTAAACGCCGTTTTCCACTCATCCCCCTCTTTTATCCTAATCAGATTATACGCCCCCCTGAGATCCAATTTAGAGAACCATTTGGCGCCAACAATTTGATTGAAGAGATCAGGAATCAGAGGGAGTGGATACGGATCTCGAACAGTAATCCGATTAAGTTCGCGGAAATCCAAGCAAGGGCGTAGGCCTCCATCTTTTTTCTTCACAAAGAAGAACCCCGCGGCCACTGGGGAAGATGAAGGTCTAATATGCCCTTTGGCCAGACTTTCCGAAATATAATCTTTCATAGCCTGCCTCTCAGGACCAGAAAGGTTATATAACCTAGCTTTAGGTAACTTAGCATCAGGAAGTAAATTAATAGAGCAGTCATACACGCGATGAGGAGGCAACTCCTGACACTCCTCCTCAGAGAACACATCCCCAAAGTCCTCCAAAAAAGGAGGCAAAGTACTAGGCACGACCGCACTGATGACTGTGTTCATGCAGTTACTTTTGCAAAACTCCCCCCATTGGCTTATATCTCTGGACTGCCAATTAATCACAGGGTTATGTTTAACCAACCAAGGAAGTCCCAACACAATAGGAGTAGGTAGACCCTCCAACACATAACAAGATAATAGTTCCCTATGTATTGCCCCTACCCGAAGGTCAATGTTATGAACCTCATGAACAAAGCTACCTTGGCCGAGAGGCCTGGCGTCAATGGAGAATATAGGGATCGGTTTGACCAATACACTCAGATGCATACCTTGAGCCTGAGCAAACTGAGCGTCAACCAGATTAGCCCCGGACCCACTATCAAGAAGAACAGAAAATCTCTCCACTCTCGTACCAACCACCACCTCCACTGGTACAAGGAACTGAGAAGAACTAGCGGACGAAATACATACTCCCAGGTTGTCGTCCACCACACAACCTGGGATTAACAGTTTTCCGGCGACTTTTTGCTCAACAAGGCACGGGATGGACATCCCCCAACAAAATGTCCCTCTTTCCCGCAGAAGAAACACCTTCTAGTCCTGCGGCGTACCGCCAATCCCCTCCTACGAAATGATGTCCCTCCCAACTGCATAGGCTCCTCCGAACAGACAAGGGGAACCTCAACATAAGGGACTTTAGTAGTAAGTGGAGTAACAACAGGGGGCGGAGTTACCTCGCACCTCTCCCGGAGCCGTCTATCAGTACGGATAGCTAGGGCCATAGCAGCCTCCAGTGATGGAGGAGAATCATACTGAGCCAAAACGTCCTTTAATTTGTCAGAAAGCCCATGACAAAACTGGCTCCTAAGAGCTGGGTCATTCCACTGAGTATCTGTGGCCCATCTACGGAACTCAGAAGCAAATTCCTCCGCCGGACGATCTCCCTGCTGTATCTTACGTAATTTTGTCTCAGCAAGAGAGACCCGATCTGGGTCATCATATACCAAACCCAGGGCAGTAAAAAATCGATCTACTGACTGCAGAGCCGGGGATCCCGGAGGAAGGGAGAAGGCCCAGGATTGAGGGTCCCCTTGTAGGAGCGAGATAACAATTCCCACTCTCTGCTCTTCACTCCCTGATGATCGAGGCCGAAGCCGAAAATACAATTTACATGCTTCCCTGAAGGTAAAAAATTTGTCTCGCCCACCAGTGAACCTGTCCGGGAGAGCTACTTTAGGTTCAAATCTGGTTTGCTCCGAGGGAGACAAAACTTTGGACTTAATGTCCGTCAGCTCCATGGATAATCCCTGCAACTGCAGAGCCAGCTGGGCTACTGGATCCATGGCAACTGGAAATAATTTTATGGGCCAGTGAAAATGTCACGCGGTCTTATGATATGTGTACGATGTCAGTAAACTATTCTTAAAAGAACAACACTCTATACAACATATAGATTAGCAACATCAGCATGTAAATATAGAATAGATTTACCTGACACGATATCCGTTGAACTCAGGGTTAATCTTGAGGACTTGATACACTGTCACAGGAAAGAGGAGGACCGGGGTCTAACCTGACCCTAAACTGGGGTCCTAACTAATCCCTCACCTTGGAGGTACTGATAATGGTTCAGAGGTCCAAGTCTCCAGCCTAACCCTGTCTCCTATCAGTCCCTGAACCCTGTAATCAGTCCTAAGAAGGATACTGATTACCACCAAAGGGATATGGGCTGATCTCTGCTAAATACACAGATTAGACATATAAGACAGACTGGAGAAAACACAGACTTGCATACACACTCAAACACAGAAGGAACATAAATGATCTGGGATATTAAACTCTAAGCAAGGTGAGCTTAAAACAACTAAGGAGCTCTTTAACTTAAGTCTATACAGATACAATCCTATCTGTGGTCTGCATGAAGAATTTCACTGGCAACTCCCAACACAGACAACCAGAGATTTAAAGGAAACCAATCAACAAATAATTAATTGCAGCCGGGAGAAACTGCACCCAGTCCCAGAACTGAGCACAGACAGAATTAACTCCCTAACTGCCAAACACAAAGAAACAGCAACTCAGCTGTGAGAAGTCAGAATGTGCAACCGCGACGATCTTCGTGGCGATGCACACATGACACCATCATACTGTATAAGATGCTGTGGGGTTGATTATCATACTATATAGGTGGCTGTGAGGTGAACCATCATACTATATAGACGGATGTTGGGGGCACCATAATACTAAATAGGGGACTGTGGGGTAGATCCTAAAACTGTATAGGGGGCTATGAGGTGGACCATCATGCTATAAGGGACTGTGTGGTGCATCCTCATACTGTATAGGGGCTGTGAGGTGGATCATCATACTATATAAGGTGCCGTGGATCGGGCCACCATACTATATAGGTGGCTGTGGAGGACCATCATAATGTAATCAAGAAAAAAAGGTAGCACACTGTAGCGCTATAGCTTGCGGACACAAAATATGAAAATATGAAAAATATGAAAAATGAATTGCATCACTGCCTTAAAAATATGAAAAATTGAGAAGTCTTAGCGCATAAAATTCCAATTTATGTGTACCTGGAAGCCACGTTAAGGCTCTTCTCGTATCCCAGGTCTTAACTATGCCAATCCTCACTTAGAAAAGTCTGTCTGCATGGGAACATATGAATCCTCTCTTCAGACTAAAATCTACATCTCTGTGGAGGGGTAATGAACCTGGTATAATTAAAATGCCTGTGACCAACAGGTGGAGTGCTCAGGCAGAAGGTAAATGAATACACATCAAAAAAAAAAAAACTGACCGGCACATCCAAACATAGATCCAGTGTGAACAGGTGCTAAAACCCAGAGTCACCAACTCATACACATTCAAGAAAAAAAGGTAGCACACTGTAGCGCTATAGCTTGCGGACACAAAATATAAAAATATGAAAAATATGAAAAATGAATTGCATCACTGCCTTAGAAATATGAAAAATTGAGAAGTCTTAGCGCATAAAAAGGCCAATTTATGTGTACCTGGAAGCCACGTTAAGGCTCTTCTCGTATCCCAGATCCTAACTATGCCAATCCTCACTTAGAAAAGTCTGTCTGCATGGGAACATATGAATCCTCTCTTCAGACTAAAATCTACATCTCTGTGGAGGGGTAATGAACCTGGTATAATTAAAATGCCTGTGACCAACAGGTGGAGTGCTCAGGCAGAAGGTAAATGAATACACATAAAAAAAAACAAAAACTGACCGGCACATCCAAACATAGATCCAGTGTGAACAGGTGCTAAAACCCAGAGTCACCAACTCATACACATTCAAGAAAAAAAGGTAGCACACTGTAGCGCTATAGCTTGCGGACACAAAATATAAAAATATGAAAAATATGAAAAATGAATTGCATCACTGCCTTAGAAATATGAAAAATTGAGAAGTCTTAGCGCATAAAAAGGCCAATTTATGTGTACCTGGAAGCCACGTTAAGGCTCTTCTCGTATCCCAGATCCTAACTATGCCAATCCTCACTTAGAAAAGTCTGTCTGTATGGGAACATATGAATCCTCTCTTCAGACTAAAATCTACATCTCTGTGGAGGGGTAATGAACCTGGTGTAATTAAAAAGCCTGTGACCAACAGGTGGAGTGATCAGGCAGAAGGTAAATGAATACATATCAAAAAAACTGACCGGCACATCCAAACATAGATCCAGTGTGAACAGGTGCTAAAACCCAGAGTCACCAACTCATACACATTCAAGAAAAAAAGGTAGCACACTGTAGCGCTATAGCAACCATTATACTATATGGTAAATTGTGGGGGGATCATCATTCTATATTTTGGTTGTGGGGAGTTATACTGTGTGGGGTGGCTGTGCAGACCATCATACTATGTGGTGGTCTTTGGTGACCATTATACTGTGTGGGGAGCTGTGGTCACCATCATACTGTATCGGGTGATTATGGGGGGCACAATACTGTTTGGGGGGCTTTGGTCGACATCATACTTTATATAGGGGCTTGTGGTGAACATCATGGCCTGTAGCCATAGGGGGCTGTCGTGACCATCTTACTGTGTGGGGTTTGTGGGGCAATCATACCCTATGGGAGTCATGAAAGGGGTATCCTATGTATCCTAGTTGGTGAGACCACTTAGGGGCTTCAGTAAGGGCAAAATAATTGTGCAAGTGCCACAATACATATCCCTCACCTTGTCTTAAAGAAGTACTCCTATCAAATTGTTTATCCTCTTAATATATTGCAGTCATCATATTATACACTGCTCAAAAAAATAAAGGGAACACTAAAATCCCACATTCTAGATATCACTGAATGAAAGAGTCCAGATGCTAATCTTTATTCATTACACAGTGGAATAAGTTGAGAACAATAAAACATAAAAATTATCAATGTAAATTAAAATGAATATCCCATGGAGGTCTGGATTTGGAATGATGCTCAAAATCAAAGTGGAAAATCAAATTACAGGCTGATCCAACTTCAGTGGAAATGCCTCAAGACAAGAAAATGATGCTCAGTAGCGTGTGTGGTCTCCACGTGCCTGTATGACCTCCCTACAACGCATGGGCATGGTCCTGATGAGGCGGAGGATGTTCTCCTGAGGGATCTCCTCCCAGACCTGAATTAAAGAATCAGTCAACTCTTGAATAGTCTGTGGTGCAACGTGGCGTTGTTGGATGGAACGAGACATGATGTTCCAGATGTGCTCGATGGGATTCAGGTCTGGGGAACGGGCAGGTCAGTCCATAGCATCAATGACTTCATCATGCAGGAACTGCTGACACACTTCAGCCACATGATGCCTAGCATGGTCATGCATCAGAAGAGACCCGGGGCTCAGTGCACCTGCATATGGTCTCATAATGGGTCTGAGGATCTCATCCCAGTACCGAATGGCAGTCAGGGTACTTCTGGCTACCACATGGAGGGCTGTGCGGCCCTGCAAAGAAATGCCTCCCTACACGATTACTGACCCACTGTCAAACCAGTCATGCTTGAGGATGTTGCAGGCAGCAGAACGTTCTCCACGGTGTCTCCAGATTCTTTCACGTCTGTCACATGTGCTTAGTGTGAACCTGCTCTCATATGTGAAGAGCACAGGGCGACAGTCGAATCTGCCAATCTTGGTGTTCTCTGGCGAATGCCAATCACCCTACACAGCACTGGGCTGTAAAAACAACACCCACTTGTGGACGTCAGACCCTTTGCCACCCTCATGGAGTTTTTTTCTGACAGTTTGAGCAAACACATGGATGTTAGTGGCCTGCAGGGGGTCATTTTGCAGTGCTCTGGCACTGCTCCTCCTGTTCCTCCTTGCACAAAGGAGAAGGTAGCGGTCCTTCTGCTGGGTTATTGCCCTCCTACTGCCCCCTCCACGTCTCCTGGTGTACTGGCCTGTCTCCTGGTAGTGCCTCCAGCCTCTGGACACTACGCTGACAGACACAGCAAACCTCCTTGCCACAGCTCGCATTGATGTGCCATCCTGGATGAGCTGCACTACCTGAGCCCCTTGTGTGGGTTGTAGAGTCCGTCTCATTCTACCACAAGTGTGAAAGCACAACCCACATTCAGAAGTGACCAAAACATCAGCCAGAAAGCATTGGTACTAAGATGTGGTCTGTGGTTCCCACCTGCAGAACCACTCCTTTATTGAGTGTCTTGATAATTGCCAATAATTTCCATCTGTTGTCCATTCCATTTGCACAACAGCATGTGAAATTGTCAATCAGTGTTGCTTCCTAAGTGGACAGTTTGATTTCACAGAAGTTTGATTTACTTGGAGTTATATTCTGTTGTTTAAGTGTTCCCTTTATTTTTTGAGCAGTGTATATCACTATGTACTTATAGTTGTTAATTTTGCCTTTTTACCCAACTAATTCTCTTTTCTCTCCTCTATGTAGAAACAGGAAGTCTCTTGTCCCTGCATTTATCATCCCCCTCTTCTCCTGACCAAACTGCTCCCTCCTCCCCCTGCCAGGGACATTTGCCGTGATTCATGACTCATACACGACCCTGAAGTTGGTTTCTTATTCGGCAATTTTTTCTTTTCTGTTTTTTATAGGTTTAATAACAAAAAATAAGCATCACAATAATAACATACAATGCAGCAAGGTGTCCTGATGTGAATACTCTTAAAAACAGCTACAAAAATTATAAAACTGGCACAAAAATGGGCATCAAAGTGAGCACCGAAGGGCGTTAATAAAAGGGTTAAATGACTTTGGGCTACTGATATAACACTGCAGACATATAGGAATAGAAATGGGAGCCCCACGTCAAATCCAGGTCTCTCCAGCCTGACCCAAATGGGATCTGTGCATCAAAACTGGCATCAAAGTGGGCAGTCGATTTTGGCCATTTGAATAAGTAACTGGTGTTTTTAAGGGGTTAAATGACTTTGGGCCACTGATCTCACACTAAGAATACACAGATAGTGATGCCCTGCATCAAACCCAGGTCCCTGTAGCCTGGCCCAAATGGGTTCTGGGCATCAGAACTGGCATCAATGTGGGTAAACAGCCGATTTTCACAGATTTGAATAAGTAACTGATGTTTTAAGTGGTTAAATGATTGTAGGCCACCATTATCACACTGCAAATATATAGAACATGGAGCCCCACATCAAATTAGTTCTCTCCAGCCTGGCCCAAATGGTTTTCTGGGCATCAGAACAGGCATCAAAGTGGGCAGACATTCGATTTTGGCCATTTGAATAAGTAACTGGTGTTTTTTAGGGGTTAAATTACTTTGGGCCACTGATCTCACACTAAGAATAGATAGTGATCCCCTGCATCAAACCCAGGTCTCTCCAGCCTGGCCCAAATGGGTTCTGTTCATCAGAAGGTCCTGGTGATAACGGTGGTCTGTCTTTTGGCGGCAGTGGTCGGTTTCTGGTACCTTACACTGGGCCCCTAGTCCGTATACTGATGTGGCCGGAGGAGCGTGGGCCATAGCATTGTCTGAGCCCGACGTGGACCGGCAGTTATACCCTGGTGAATTAGGGCGCAAATAGCAGTCCTGTATGAGCCCAACGTGGCTCGGCGAAGATATATTGGCTAAGTCAGGGCGCAAGTGTCTGGGCAAATATTCACTGGTGAAGTCAGGGTGCATGTGTCTGTCCTGTTCCTGGTCACCCTTATGTGGCGGCGGGAGAACGATGGACGCTGGCCTGCGTGCTGCTGATACTCCCTGAACGGAGCACTTTTCTCTCTGTGCTGCTGCCGAGCACACTGCTCCCCTCTGCGCAGCAGTCCCTCTGCAGACGGCGGGGGACTCCCTCACTGCGGCCCGTCATGGCGCTGGTACCCTGTGTGGGGGAGGGGGTGGGGTGCAGCGTACCTCTGACTGTGTGCTGCCCTGGATTGGCGCCAAACTGCTCTGCTGCGTGCACTTTCTGCTTTTATCCCCCCACCCTCCTCGGTCAGGAGGAAGGTCTGGCTCACTAATGTTTCCTCCAGGAAACAGGGGATGCAGCCTTAATAGTTCCGGCACCGGCATGCAGGTACCCGCGGTGCGGTTGTCCCCCTTACACTTGTGGAAGGTCCTGGAAAAGCAGTAAAGGCACTGTCACACTTAGCGATCGCACTAGCGATCACGACAACGACACGACCTGGCGAGATCGCTGGTGCGATCGCTATGTGGTCGCTAGTTAGCTTCCAAACACATCTCATCAGCGATCTGTATAACGACCTCTGCGGTCGTTGGGAAAACCTAGTCCCACCTGTGACGCTGGTGAAGTCGTTCATAAAGGGTGTCACACTCAGCTATTCAGGCTCACCAGCGGGACACCAACGACCAAAAAACGGCTCAGAACGTTTATAAGCGATCAGCGACATCTCAGCAGGGGCCACATCGCTGCTACATGTCACACACAGCTAAGTCGCTAACGAGATCGCTACTGCGTCATAAAATCGGTGACGCAGTAGCGATCTCGTTAGCGATCTCGCTTAGTGTGACAGTACCTTTAGTCAAGCATGTCTGTGTGTTACATTTTACAGTGACGAATTACAGATGGAAGAAAAGGTCATGGTGGTCTGGGACAAATGGAAAAGAAAAGGGAAATGAATGACAACAATCAGTGAAAACATCACTAGTGAGAACCTGCACAGTACACACATATATAGTCTGCAGATCACTGGTGCAGAACGGATATTACCATTATATGGTCACTGTATGGTGGTGATAATAGTCCTAGTACAGTGGTTTTGGTGAAAGTTTCTCCAGGCATGAAGTCTGCAGTCATTCCATGTGCAGTAATATTATTCAATCTTATATAGCAATATTATTGGTTTTATTAGAAATATTAGTCTTGTAGTAAATCTTGATTTCCACCAGGTTAAACTGATAATAGATATCCACACACACACACACACACGCACGCACGCACGCACGCACACACACACACACACACACACACACACACACACACACACACACACGTGTGTACTTGTGTGGAGCATCTGTCTGGAGGGTGAGGGGGTATGTAGGGACAGGTGTGAGTGCAGGGGGGTTGGTGCTGAAATTCACCCCTGCAGATTGAATCATTACAGACCAGTGAGTGTTTGGGGGGGTCAGGGGCTGGTTTACTCTGGGGGAGGGGGCTCCATTATTAGTGTGCAGACCTGTGTAATCTCAGTCATACCCAAGACACCGGACAGGGCGACTGGACACCATGAGGCTGATCCCAGGTAATCACATCAAAAGGGGACTGACTGCAATATATCCACGTCCCTTGACCCCATTTGGCAGGTTGTGTTGTCTTGCAACCTTGGAGGGCAGGTTGTGCGGACCCTCGACCCCGGTGGGCAGGTTGTGTGGTCCTGCATTTCTGTGTGACATCAAAGCTGAATTCAGCGGTTTGGAGGGCCCAACACTCAACACACAGCTGTTGGCTGAGCGACAGTTCTGCTGGTTCTTGGTTCTGCAGCTCCCCCCAGACTCCTCCATGTACAGGAGCGCTGACCACAAAAGGTACGCAGTCCAAAATCAGACAGACGGGATCCTTATCTCCACGACATCACCTGCCAGGGAGATAGGGAACCAATCAGCACAGCCAGCCTTGGGGCCCCGTCACACATAGCGACACACCAGCGATCCCGACAACGATATGCACTTGTCAGGATCGCTGGTATGTCGCTACATGATCGCTGGTGAGCTGCCAAACAGGCAGCTCAGGCAGCGATCAGGGCAGCGACACTGAGGGTAACATCGCTTAGTTACCCGCAGTGTATGTTGGATACCAGCCCGCTGGTGAAGGGAGCTGGTAACCAAGGTACACATCGGTTTCCAGGCGCTGCGCGGTGCCTGGACACCCGATGTGTACCTTGGTTACCAGCTCCCCTGCAGCAGCGCGCTGGTATCCTGCCTGCCACACGCAGCGATGCGTGCTGGCCAGCGGGAGACCAACGATCAAAAAAATGTCCTGGCCTTTGGACAACGATCAGCAATACCCTGCAGGGTGGCCGGTCGCTGATCAGTGTCACACATAGCGATATCGCAGGGGAGATTGCTGTTGCGTCACAAAACTAGTGACTCATCAGCGATCTCGCTAGCGAGATCGCTGTGTGTGACGAGGGCGTTACAGTTTCTGTAACTGCGGCTGTCATTGTGTGTGAATCCTTGAGCCCCCAGAACCCCAACATGCAGTGTACAAGAAAGAATCTCCATAAACACTTACTTTTTGCATACTAAAATTCAGAGTCCTCAGTGGTTGATACCTTTTAATGGCTAACTGAAAAGATGGTAACAAATTGCAAGCTTTCCAGACTACTCAGGTCTCTTCATCAGGCTAGACTAATACAAAATCTGAAGAATCACATATTTATACACAAGAGGACACAGGAATAATGCAATAGATAAGACAAGTGACGTGAAGCAGAACTGTCATTATGGGCGAGGGATAAACAGTTGTGGCCGTAACTCTCTAATATCCCACACCAGGATGCATTGAATGCCTGCAAAGTCTTCTTGGAAAATACAGGAATTGATGCTGATTCTGTGGTGAAACTTTCAAAATTCATCCTTACACAATTACTTTGAATTTGAGAACATATACCTACAGGAGACTCGCACAGCGATGGGAAGTAAAATGGCTCCAGAGTATGCAAATCTTTTCATGGCCAAGCTTGAAAGCGACTTTTTGTCCTCATGTCCTATCAGGCCTCGGCCTACTACCGCTACATTGATGATATTTTACCCCTTAGTGACTGAGCCAAATTTTTTAATTCTGACCAGTTTCACTTTATGTTGTAATAACTTTGGAATGCTTCAACATATCCCATTGATTTTCAGTCTTTTTTTTCATGATACATTGTACTTTATGATAATGGTAAATTTAGGTTGCTATGTTTTATGTTTATTTATAAAAAATATTAGAAATAATACAAAAATGTAAAAAAAATGAGCAATTTTCTAACTTTGAATGATTATCCCTTTAATCCAGATAGCCATACTACAGAAGAACATTAATAAATAACATTTCCCTCATGTCTGCTTTACATCAGCACCATTTGTGAAATGTTCTTTTATTTTGTTGCCATTTTAGAAGATTTAACAATGTAGCAGCAATTTTTCATTTTTTCAAGGAAATTTGCAAAGCCTATTTTTTTTAGGGACCTATTCAGTTTTGAAGTGACTTTGGAAGCCCTTTATATTGGAAATACCCAAAAGTGTTAACATTTTAAAAACAGCACCTCTCAAGTATTCAAAATTGCTTCCATATAGTTTATTAACCCTTCAGGTACTTTTCATGAATTAATGCAAAGTGGCATAACAGGAATGAAGAAATGTATTTTTACTATCTAAATGCTGATAACTTCTGAACAGGCCGCTATAGCTGGCAGACTCTAAGGCCATTATTTGGCCATGAATTGCCATGTCAAATATCAGGACGACATGATCAAGATCTCAGGGTGCTGATGGGGTTAAGAGGGTGTCCCCACACTCTGTTAACCATCTAGATGCTGAAGTCATTATTGACAGCAGCATTAAAGGGGTTAAACGGCTATAGTCTGTACCAACACGGATCATGACTGATGCAGCAAGTGTAAGGGTATGTGCACACGTTGCGGATTGGGCTGTGGAATTTCCTGAGCAGATTCTTCATCTCTTGGCAGAAAACGCATGTCAAAATCCTTGCGTTTTTTACGCATTTTTTTTGCGGATTTTGTGCAGATTGGCATGCGTTTTTTGCCCTACAAATTTCAATAATTCAATGGGTGTAGGAACGCAGCGGATCCGCAAAAAGAATTGACATGCTGCGGAAAGAAACCGCTGCGGAATCAGTGAGGGATTTTCCGCAGCATGTGCACAGCAATTCTTTTCCCATTTAATAACATTGATTGCTCAAACACTTGCGGATCTGCTGCAATTCCGTGCGGAAAATCCACTGCGGATCTGCAACAAATCTGCAACGTGTGTATATACCCTTAGGGTTTCGGATGTTCCTTGAGCCTGTTTCGCCCTGATCCAAGATGGAGTCTGGTACTTCGCCCTGCCCCTGAACTTCCTGTCTGTTCTGCTATTTTAGTCCTGGTCAGGAGATCCTCCTTGCCTGAGTATTTTGTGCTGTTGGCTCCTGAGCTTCTGTTTGTTTGCTGGTGAACTCCCTGCTGCTGCTGCTCGTTACTCGGTGGTCTGCCTCTCCACGTTCTGCTGCCTTCAGTCCTCTGTGCGTCTCACTGATCCTGTCCATGGTTAACTATTGTCTGGACTTCTAGTAAGGAGCTACTCGCCTCTGGAACTGCTGTGGTCAGTAGGAATTCTGACATCACTATCTCTTCTTGGACTGAACTGTGTTTGTGTGGGCTGCAGTGCTGGACTTGAGCAGGACTTTTCAGCCCAAAAGGTACGTATAGTGACCTTCTCCTTTAACTCTTCACCTGTGTATTGCTGGACTTCTACGTCTAAGTACCGTGTGCTTTTTCACCCATATGATTGCTGGACTTCTACGCTTAAGTGCCGTGTGCATGCACACTCATATTATTGCTGGACTTCCTTGTTAAGTGCAGTGTGCTTTCTCTTGTATATTACTGCTGGACTCCTTGTGCCCTCCTGCATCATATTACTGCTGGACTGATTCATATTAGCGGTCGCGCCCCGCTATTCAGTCATTGAAAAATTCTATATTGTGCTGTGCATTAGTTACAATTGCAGAAAATGCTCTGTTAGTTTTGTTTCACTTCTTTAATATACTTATTTGCATCAGCTTTGGTCTCAGATTTGTTTTATCCCACGCGATCAGATTCCGTAGTTCCCACATAATTGTTATTACAAGTTTTCAGCTATAGTGTACAGCCGACAACTGCGGGACTTTCACCTGTATGGGGATGCTAGTCTCCTATATCGCAGGTCAGTAAAAAGACATATTGGTGGTCACTAAGGGGTTAATCATCTGGACGGAGTCTGAGGAACAGCTAAAGATGGTCCATGAACAGTTTAATCAATTTCATCCCACCATCAACTTAACACTCAACTACTCCAGCACTGAATATAAGTTTTTTGACACCATCGTTAATGTAATGCTGATGCAGTGCAGTATAGTGCAACCTTCACCAGGGATGCTGGTGAGGGAAGAGAGGTTGCAGCACCAGCGCCACCTGGTGGTGAAAGAGTGGTCAGACGAGCAGAGTCAGAAACAGGACAAGAAGTACCACAGGTCACAGCATTTCATGTGGTCAAATACAAGCCAAAAGTCAGAGCCAGATGGGAGCAGATATTACAAAGACGAGACACAAGTCAGAAGACAAGCTGGGTCACATACCTAATCTAACGTACACTGCGGGTAACTAAGCGACATGCATCGCTTGTTACCAGCAGTATCGCTGTCCTGATCGCTGCCATCAGCGATCACGTAGCGACACACCAGCGATCCTGACAAGTTTATATTGTTGTCGGGATCGCTGGTGAGTCGCTATATGTGACGGGGCCCTTAAAGGACTTTATTCTAGCTGTATCTTTATTTACCATATAACTATAGGATTAGTAATGGATAGGTATCTTATAGATGCCTGTCCATTACTAAGCCTTGGGCTTCATGTCACCGCACAATGCAAAGGTGACATCAACCCCATTACACCACTTTCCACCGCTAAAGGGCAGGTGGGAAGAGCGAGGCTAAGAGCCAGATTTGGCGCATTTTATAGATGTGCCTTTTCTGGGCACCTGAGAGCTGATGTTTTTAATATCCAAGGCCCCTTCATAGGCTATTAATATCATCCCGCAGCTGTCTGCATAGCCTTTGCTGGTTATTAATTATAGGGGGACCCACATCATTTTTTTTGGGGGGTCCCCCATTTTAATAGCCAATAAATGCTAAGTATACAGCTGTGAGCTGATATTAATAGCATGGGAAGCACCATGGGTATTACCTCCTTCCTTGGCTATAAACATCTGCCCCCAGCCATCAGCTTTCCCTTTGCTGGTTATTAAAATTACATGAGAGCCCATGCAATTTTTTTTTTCATTTTCTTTTTTTTTAAATTAACAGTTGCTGTCTGGTTATAGCCTATGTATGTTTGTTCTGTTAATGCTCCCACATAGGCTGGTGACAATGTGTGCGTAGGTTTGTGTGTGTATGTGTTTACTTATCAGCTTAGTAATGAGGGTGTCGGGCTGAGCGTGAATGTGAGCGTCAGCGTGTGAGTGTCAGAATGAGCGTTAGCATGTGAGTGTCAGTGTCTGAGTGTCAGTGTGTCAGCGTGTGAGTGTCAGCAGCAGCGTTAGTGTGAGCGTGACTGTGAGTGTCAGCGTGTGAGTGTCAGCGTGTGAGTGTGAGCATCAGCAGCAGCGTGAGTGTGAGTGTAAATGTGAGCGTCAGCGTCACCGTGTGAGCTTCAGCCTGTTTTCATGTGCATGAGTGGAGCGTCAGCATGAGCGTCAGCGCGTGAGTGTGAGCGTCAGCATGAGAGTGCGTTGTGAGCGTGATACAGCGAGAAGCACCAATAGAATCCTTGCTGCCTGTTATCCTCGGTGACCGTCTACTTGTCAGTATAGCTTTTGCAGTCACTAACAAAATGGCTCCGCACTGTGTTCCTAAATGTCATCCTCTCTTATCCCTTAGCAAACACCCAGAAGGGGAGGAGAGGAGTGACATCACACACATGTGAGCAGATTCAGCCCATATTTACTGCAGTACAGTAATGTGAGCTAGTTGTACACTAGGTTTTTGTGTCAAATTTCAGTAGCTGCTCCCCTAGTGTTTAAAAGTGGAACTACCAAACCTTTTAAAATTATTTTTCATATTTTACAAAATTATAAACAAATGATAATATTTTTAAGAAAATTTAGACATTAATTCTTTACATTTTTTCAATTGCTGAAATTTTTTTTTTTTTATGGCACCTTCCCTTTAATTATTTGTACTAATTATTCAACTGGGGGTCTGTATGTAGGGGAGACAGGGCAAAAGCTTGGAACAAGGATGAATTCTCATCGCCACACAATAAGAGAAAAAATAATGGATCTACCTGTCGCCAAACATTTTTGTATCCTGATCACGGCACCATGGACATGAAATTACTGGTATTGAATGGAAAAATATTTAGAGTTGAGAGTCCTCAGTGGTTGATACCTTTTAATAGGTATTAAAAGGTATCAACCACTGAGGACTCTCAACTCTAAATATTTTTCTATCTACTGGCTAACACGGTACAAAGATATACATCTTTATGGTATTGAATGGTAACTTCAAATCTCAGAGAGACAGAAGGATCAGGGAGTACTAGACTCAAGACAACCTTTGACATGTGTAGCCCTGGTACACAATACCAGGAGGATGAGTGGAGAGGTAACAGTTAAGGTCTCTTCATGACATCATGTACACTTCTGACACACCCAGCAGGGGTGTGGAAGGGAGTGATTTCTAGTCAGTCAGTTTCCTGTCCTTGGACAGAGTAGACGTGTCCAGTTTGAGCCTGTCATCAGTTCAGAAAGTGGAGGCTGGTACAGGTGGTCTAATTCACCTTAGCCTAGTCAGAGCTGTGCCCCACTGGAAGAAAGACTGAACTATCTATTAAGAGTTGAGCAAATCGAAGGGCAAAGTGGAAAGAAGATTATTGGAAAAGTGCGTTTGGCTTGGAAGAGTCCTGCACATTGCTACCGGTTACTGGGGACCGAAGGATCACTATTAGCTACAAGCATAGTGAAGAGAAAACCAGAGATTTACCGGACCCTAGGTCGCGGCAAACAGCCCCTTATAGTCAGTACGTAACTGGGGTCAGGGGAAGTGAAGACTTTGAGTCTCTGCAGGACAAAATAAGAATTCAGCTCCCTCACAGAAAGGCTCCACCACAAACCTGACTGGGAAGAACAGCTTTGGAAAGCTGGAATCATAGAGGGGACTACGCTTCAGGCTGGTCGTACTCATCTTCATTGGACAGTAAAGGAGGCCCCTAAGTTGCTTAGCTGTTGCCTCAAAGCTCATCCTCCACCAACCCCATCAGCCTCCCTGGGACCTGCTTGAACATCTTACAAGTAAAGGTATGGAAAGACGCTGACCGTGTGAGACTGAGTTATTATTGCATGCCTGCACAATCCCTACCTAACTACCGACCTGAGGGAAGAGTCCCACCTGTAGGGGACCCGACATCTAGCTGCCTCACCATCCCCTCAGAGATCTACAGCAGCGCTGGTATAAATTACCAGAAGACTACAGGTGGCGTCACGAACTGTATATAAACCTATCCCCTGTAAATATTCCCCCAACATACGCCAGACCGCCAGGGCCACAGACCGAGCCACAGCTACCTGTGACAATCCCCATAGACTTCTACGGGCTCGGCTCTGAGTACCCCATTGCCCTGGTAACCCACAATTGTGGTGGCGGGTCGACACAAAATTTGGCGTCACGAACAGGATACGAAACTTGCAGCATTGTGAGCCCTGTGTGCCTGTGGAGTGTTTTGGCGAAAAAGACTGTTGCTGTTGTTTGGCGCCAAATACCGCCATATTTGCCGCCAGATTCGCGCCCTAAGGCGCTGGAGAAGAAGGTGGGCGTACCTGAAAGAGCGCGCAGAGTCTTGGACACGCCCCTGGCTCTGACTCATCGGCAGGTCCTGCAACAGGAAGTGAACGCTCTGACATCAGAGCGCCTGCGACGAAGGTCCTGTTCCCACTGCGGTGCCTGTGAAGTAGCAGCGTCTGAAACCGGTAGGCTCCGTTTAACCAAGGGGGCGCTAAGATGTCACAACAACCGGCTGACAGTGCGGCCCCGGCCGGAGGCCCCAATCCCGCACCGTCTGGTATTGTAGCGCAAGATGGGGGCGCAGGCCCTGCACCCAGTCCGGTAGTCCCGATCATGCCACTAACGCTCCCATATATGCCTGGGGCGAAATGGCTTCCCCAATACAGCGGTGAGCCAGGCACATTAGCAGGCTTCAAGCGGAAGTTATGCAGCATCCTAGAAATGTACTCCATGCCTGAGAGACAAAAAGCTGCTGTGCTAATAGGGCAGCTAACTGGCGCTGCTGAGAGGGAAGTGGAGACCTGGGATACCGTTGATCAGGAGTCGGTACCTGCGATCTTCCTGAAGCTACATGCCATATTTGAAGACCGCACAGAAACGGATCTCCGGATGGCCTTCTATCACTGTTCACAACAGCCAGGTGACAGCATCCGAGACTATGCTTGCCGACTACAGGGAGCCCTGAGAGCCCTCAAGCAAATTAACCATTTAAATGCTATCGACGAGAATAGAATGCTGAAAGAACAATTTATACAGGGATTGAGATCCCCAGAGGAACGCAGAACTGTAAATTGGTGGTCCTTAGATCATCCGGATGCTACCTTTGATGCCCTAAAGGACATGGCAATAAAAGGGCTGCGGCCCCTGGGCAAACCTGAGGTGGCCACCCAACATCATCAGGGTGAAGTCACTCTGGAACCGGCAGTAACCCCCTGTTCCCCGCTAGTGGCAGAAACCAAAACGCAGGTGACACCTCCTAGTGAATTGGACTGTCTGCGCTCAGAGGTGCGCCAGCTGACTAAAAATCTGGCCGCTGTGATGAGTGCCCTGCAGCTGCGGAAAGAGGAGGAAGGAAAGATCTTGTTAGCTGACTGCCCAGAAGACGTCCCGTGGATGCACCGGAGAAGAAAGAAGACGTCGCCCCCCGGAGGAGGACAACGCCACCCCCAGGAGCAACCTCTGATCAACACCCTTCTCGTCGAGAGATCATCTGTTATCGCTGCAACCGGAAAGGTCATCTGTCTACACAGTGTCCTTTAAACGGGCAGAACCTGGGTCCAAGGGCCAACACCCAGGAGAATACCCGTCAGGCCCCCTAGACTGGAACCGCAGGTATGTGGGCGGGCGACCCTACCTGTCTATTATTCTAGATGGTATTGCTGTTCCAGCATTGTTAGACACTGGGTCCCAGGTGACCCTAATACCTGATGCTCTATATACCAAGTACTGGTCAATGGACAGTCTTAAACCTCCGAGCCTTGACTTTACTGTGTATGCTTCTAATGGTCTTCCTGTAGAAGTACTCGGAACAAAATGTGTAGATGTAAAGGTGGGCAGAGAGGAGTTGAAAGACCAAGGGCTTCTGGTAGTAAAGACTGTAAATGAGGAGAACGGTCTAAATATAATTTTGGGTACTAACATTATCGGTAATTGTTTGGGAGAAGTTGTGTTCTTACTCCAACAGCTCGCTGAGATTGCCCGACCAAGGCAGAGAGGAGTAATCCAAAGAGAGATCCGGGCCCTGGTGTGTCAGCAGCAAGCAAAGCTTACCGACGGCGAAATTGGTAATGTACGGGTCACTGACTCGGATCCTATTGTGATACCCCCAATGAGTGAAATGATCATTTGGTGCAGGGCGGCCATAGGTCTGAGGGGACAGAATTACCAAGCTGTAGTAGAACCCCACCATTCAGAACATAGACCTACACTTATGACTGCTCGAGGAATAGTAGAAGTGGTGAATGGAAGAGTACCGGTACGGCTTCTCAATTGGGGAGATGATGAGGTAAATTTACCCCGTTATGCAACCATTGCTAAACTTCATGCGGTTGATAATAATTCTATTCTCCCGGCTGAGTCCTTAGACTCCTGTCAAATAGAGGAGGACAATGACCCAGCAACTCAGGTGGCGGAATGGTGTCAGCAACTCCATGTTGGGACGGACACCACTCCCGCTCATCAGAAGCAAGGGGTATTACGGGTGGTGCAAGAGTACGCCCAAGTGTTTAGCAAAAATCCACTTGATTTTGGGATCATTAAGGGAGTACAACATCATATCCCTACTGGCAGTCATCCTCCATCAAAGAGCGGTATAGGCCCATACCTCCAGCTCATTATCAGAAAGCTAAAGAAATGTTGAATGATATGAAGAAAGCTGGGGTGATAAGGGATAGTTGTAGCCCCTGGGCAGCCCCTCTAGTTCTGGTTAAAAAGAAAGATGGTAGTATGAGAATGTGTGTGGATTACAGGCAGGTGAACCGCATAACACACAAGGATGCATACCCGTTACCACGTATAGAGGAATCATTAGCTGCTCTGAAAACGGCTAACTACTTTTCTACCCTTGATCTGACTAGTGGTTACTGGCAAGTGGCTGTGGCTGAGGAGGATCGTGAGAAAACGGCTTTCACCACCCCAATGGGGCTCTGTGAGTTCGACAGAATGCCGTTTGGGCTCAGTAGTGCCCCAGGAACATTTCAGAGAGTGATGGAAAATTGTCTGGGACATCTCAATTTTGAAACCGTGCTGCTATACCTAGACGACGTTATCGTGTATTCCAAGACATATGAGGACCATCTGAAGCACCTGGCAGAAGTATTCGAGTCCCTGTCCAGGTACGGGATGAAGTTGAAACCCTCAAAATGCCATCTACTCAAACAGAAGGTACAATACTTGGGGCACATCGTCAGTTCGGAAGGAGTAGCGCCGGACCCAGAGAAAGTCACTGCCATCCAGAAGTGGCCGGAGCCGAAGAACCTTAAGGAAGTGCGACAGTTCCTGGGACTAACGGGTTACTACAGGAGATTCGTGAAAGATTACACGAAGAAGGCAGCTCCTTTACAGGACCTCCTAGTAGGACAATCCCTGAAGAGCAGAAACCCTCCCTTTAATTGGGGTAAAGAACAGGCTGAAGCATTCCAAAAGATGAAAGAGATCCTGACAGGTGATGAGATCTTAACCTATCCTGATTACAGCCAACCGTTCCTGTTGTACACCGACGCCAGTAATGAAGGGCTGGGAGCAGTTCTCAGTCAGAAGCAGAATGGCCAAGAAAAAGTCATCGCTTATGCTAGCAGAAAACTCAGGCCAACGGAGAGGAATCCGGAAAATTATAGCAGCTTCAAGCTGGAGTTTCTGGCGCTGGTCTGGGCCATTACTGAAAGATTTAAGCACTATCTGGCCTCCAATAAGTTCACGGCGTACACAGACAACAACCCGTTAACGCACCTGGAAACCGCCAAGCTGGGTGCCATGGAGCAGCGTTGGATGGCTCGGTTGTCCAATTACCAGTTTACTATCAAGTACCGGGCAGGTCGAAAGAATGCTAATGCTGATGCGTTGTCCCGAATGCCGCATGACTCTGATACGGAAGAAGAATCGGACGACCTGGAAGAAATTGAGCTACCTGCGTTCCATCGAAATGGGGTAGTCCACGAGCATCGAGTCCACAGAAAGCAGAATGGTGCAACATTAAATCCTTTACCCCATCATAGTTGGAAAGAGACTCAGGACAGTGATCCAGTGGTCAGCCGCATCAAGGAGTTGTTAAGTCAGGAAGGCTCCTCTTTGGAAAAGGATGCACCTATGTCAGCCAAGCTCCTGTGGAATGAGAAAAGCAGGTTGTTCCTATACCGTGAGAAGTTGTGCAGAAGATACGTCAACCCCAGAACCCATGAAATGGTCTGGCAAATAGTGGTCCCCAAGGCAGACGTCCCAATGGTGTTGGAAGCGTACCACGATCAAGCAGGACACTTTGGCTGGAGAAAGCTGGAGACCCTGTTGAGATGCCGGTTCTATTGGGTAGGGATGCGCAGCTCCATCGAGAGGTGGTGTCGGAACTGTGGACCCTGTGGTCTTAGAAGAAAGGACTACGGTAGTCAGAAGGCACCCCTGCAACCTATCCGGACGACTCGTCCCCTGGAGATTGTGGCCCTGGACCACGTCAAATTGTCGCCAAGTAGATCTGGATACTCATACGCCTTGACCATGGTGGACCATTACTCCCGATTTCTGGTAGTTGTTCCAGTGAAGGACCAGACCGCAGTGACGGCCGCGAAGACCTTTCAAGCAAGCTTCTGCAGACCGCATGGGTATCCCGAGCAAGTCTTAACCGATCAGGGACCTGCTTTCGAAGCTGATTTATTCAAGGAATTCTGTCATATGTACGGGTGCAAGAAAATAAGAACGACACCATACCACCCTCAAACCAACGGTCTTTGTGAAAAGATGAACCATATTGTCCTTGACTTGTTGAGATCCATACCGTTGGAAGACAGGAATCGATGGCCGGACTTACTACCTGATTTGGTTGATTTGTATAATCATATACCTGTAAGCTCAACTAACTGCACTCCAGCCTATCTTATGAGAGCAAGGCCCGGAAAACTACCAATGGATCTAGAACTTGGAGTGGTAGAACCGGAGGCGGACGACGCCGTGGAAAACTGGGACGTCAATCGGCAAGAGCAATACAGAAGAGTACAAATCTGTGTGGAGGAAAGTCTCACTAAGGCACGGGAGAAACAGGAAGATGTTTACAACCGAAATGCTCCTGCCAAGCCTTTGATGCCTGGAGAGGTAGTCTTAAAAAGAAAGAGGAAGATGCACAAATTGGATAATCAGTGGGAGCAAGAACCCTACGTCATACAAGATTCTAAATATGACAACAGAAAAGTTTGTGTCGTCAGTAAAGACGGAGGAAGAACAACAATCACTGTGTCCAGAGATCATTTGAAATTGTGTCCAGAACACTTAAAGCGTTGTGAAAAGAACCCTGTCCTCAATCAAGGAGAAAGAAAGGAAGAGGTCATACACACAGATCTGGGAGATTTTCCTGCGGATTGGCCTAGACTGGGAGATGCTGTGATAATTCCAGTGTTGCAGTTTTATCAGCCACAAGAGGAAGTTCTACCTCCAGTTGTGCCTGTGGTGCCAGTTGAGCCCGCTCAGGAGTTACCCATCCCAGCAACACCTCAACCTGTGGAACCTCAAGATGGATCATCTGAAGCAGCGCCCCATACTATGGGATCTCCTGGTGAAGCTGACTCACACCGCCCAGCCATCAGTACGCTTGCCAGATCCATAGAAAGATTAAGGCAGTTCTATAGTTTGCCGTTACGCAGTGCAGACAGATCGCAACTTGATATACCTGAAACTACACCACGTAGATCAGAGAGAATCACAAAAGGGAAATTACCCATTAGATATCAGCAGTAGTTATAACGAATTTATGTGAACATTGTAAAAGTCTATATATATAAATGTGTTTTCCCTATTATGTCTTCGTTTAACAATGGACTTTGAGGTTGAGGACTGAGCCAGCCCAAAAACTGTATCCTGTAAATAGTTGCACTAAAGTGCCTTTTTAATGGTTTCACATGAAACCTTGACTTACCTCTGAACCAAAAACCCGTGTGGTGTGGCACTGAGTGAGGTCTGCATTCGGATGTCCTGCAGCCCACCCAGGACCCACGTTGAAGGTTTGGTGCGGGTCCTTCACAAGTATACTGTATATTTATTGAATGCTATTTAATACTTTTGTATTTCTATATATAATGTTTTGTTGTTTGCAACGTTCAAGATATCCTCACCTCCCGGATGGGACGAATTACTGTTATTGTTAATGTTTTCATGCATAAACAAAAATGTCTCTTTTATATTTTACAGCCCGGGAGTGCTGTCGTTTACCATGGGGGAATGTGTAGCCCTGGTACACAATACCAGGAGGATGAGTGGAGAGGTAACAGTTAAGGTCTCTTCATGACATCATGTACACTTCTGACACACCCAGCAGGGGTGTGGAAGGGAGTGATTTCTAGTCAGTCAGTTTCCTGTCCTTGGACAGAGTAGACGTGTCCAGTTTGAGCCTGTCATCAGTTCAGAAAGTGGAGGCTGGTACAGGTGGTCTAATTCACCTTAGCCTAGTCAGAGCTGTGCCCCACTGGAAGAAAGACTGAACTATCTATTAAGAGTTGAGCAAATCGAAGGGCAAAGTGGAAAGAAGATTATTGGAAAAGTGCGTTTGGCTTGGAAGAGTCCTGCACATTGCTACCGGTTACTGGGGACCGAAGGATCACTATTAGCTACAAGCATAGTGAAGAGAAAACCAGAGATTTACCGGACCCTAGGTCGCGGCAAACAGCCCCTTATAGTCAGTACGTAACTGGGGTCAGGGGAAGTGAAGACTTTGAGTCTCTGCAGGACAAAATAAGAATTCAGCTCCCTCACAGAAAGGCTCCACCACAAACCTGACTGGGAAGAACAGCTTTGGAAAGCTGGAATCATAGAGGGGACTACGCTTCAGGCTGGTCGTACTCATCTTCATTGGACAGTAAAGGAGGCCCCTAAGTTGCTTAGCTGTTGCCTCAAAGCTCATCCTCCACCAACCCCATCAGCCTCCCTGGGACCTGCTTGAACATCTTACAAGTAAAGGTATGGAAAGACGCTGACCGTGTGAGACTGAGTTATTATTGCATGCCTGCACAATCCCTACCTAACTACCGACCTGAGGGAAGAGTCCCACCTGTAGGGGACCCGACATCTAGCTGCCTCACCATCCCCTCAGAGATCTACAGCAGCGCTGGTATAAATTACCAGAAGACTACAGGTGGCGTCACGAACTGTATATAAACCTATCCCCTGTAAATATTCCCCCAACATACGCCAGACCGCCAGGGCCACAGACCGAGCCACAGCTACCTGTGACAATCCCCATAGACTTCTACGGGCTCGGCTCTGAGTACCCCATTGCCCTGGTAACCCACAATTGTGGTGGCGGGTCGACACAGACACACTCAGAGCAGTAAAGATGTGTCGCATGGATTTATGTATTTCTACATGAACTAAAGAATTTGCTCCTCAGACCTTGTGGGGGCATCACACAACACAGAACCAGATCCCAATCAGAGGACAATAAAACTTTCACACTCTTCCAATATTTATGGCCTCAACTGTTTATCCCTCTCCCATAATGATAGTTCTGCTTGACGTCAGTTGTCTTATCTATTGCATTATTCCTGTGTCTCCTTGTGCATAAATATGTGATTCTTCAGATTCTGTATTAGTCTTTGCCTGATTAAGAGACCTGAGTAGTCTCGAAAGCTTGCAATTTGTTACCATCTTTTCAGTTAGCCATTAAAAGGTATCAACCACTGAGGACTCTCAACTCTAAATATTTTTCTATCTACTGGCTAACACGGTACAAAGATATTTATTTTTTCTGCTTGCATACCATACATTACCACTCCTGTATTATTGCAGTCACTGTGTAATTACATTACTGATCCTCTACTGATCCTGAGTTACCTCCTGTATTATTCTCAGAGCTGTACTGACTATTCTGCTGGTGCAGTCACTGTGTACATACATTACTGATCCTGAGTTACATCCTGTATTATACTCCAGAGCTGCACTCACTATTCTGCTGGTGCAGTCACTGTGTACATACATTACTGATCCTGAGTTACATCCTGTATTATACTCCAGAGCTGTACTCACTATTCTGCTGGTGCAGTCACTGTGTACATACATTATATTACTGATCCTGAGTTATATCCTGTATTATACTCCAGAGCTGCACTCACTATTCTGCTGGTGCAATCACTGTGTACATACATTACATTACTGATCCTGAGTTATCTCCTGTATTATACTCCAGAGCTGCACTCACTATTCTGCTGGTGCAGTCACTGTGTACATACATTACTGATCCTGAGTTACATCCTGTATTATACTCCAGAGCTGTACTCACTATTCTGCTGGTGCAGTCACTGTGTACATACATTACTGATCCTGAGTTACATCCTGTAGATCTTTTATTATAAAAATGAAAAACATAACAATAAAAATAACAGGAACAAAACAAATATATAAACCAGAAAATAATCAGTATACTGAACACTGGCCCAGCCGCTCATTCTCTCCTCATACTCAAGTTATATATCTATATATATTGTGAGACAGTGAGAGTATGTGTGTTGAATGGGGTGTACATTTCACCTAGATACTTTGCTGACTGGTATAAGGGAAATGTATGGCTTTGTAAACCTAGTGGTAGAGAAAGGTCACTACACCTTACATTCAGTACACACTTGCAGCTCAGGCCTGAAACCACTCAGCTGTTAATTAGGAGACCAGAAGTAGGTGTCTGCGAACACAGACAGAGAGCTCGCTTAGTCTGGACAAGGAGTCCAGGCACAAGAAGGAGTCTCCAGGAGTATGAGCTGTCTCAGTCTGGGTGCTCGGTGTACCCCGGACACAGGAGTAGTCTCTGTGAGAATCCATGCGGATAGCTGCTGAATAGGAGGGGAGCTCTCTCAAGTCTGGACGTTGGATATGCCTTCAGACACAAGGAGGAGACTCTGTGAAACTCCATGCTGGTAACTACTGAACATATGTGTTGTTTTGGGGACAGGCTGTTAGAGTCTGGACCCGGATAGAGAGGGAAATCTATCTAAGTGTAGTAAGTGGCTGGACAAGCCCAGGGCTTATGTTTATGATTTGGTTTTGATTATGTTCTGTTTGCTGTGGACTTTAATAAAGCTGGTTGCGGCCAGTTTTTACCAGAACTGCTGTCTGTGAATGAACTGTTTTATGCCACTCCGTCTACCCGGACGGCGATCCCGGAGCTATATCCCCTGAAAAGCTTACAATTGGTGCTAGAATGTGCGTGCAGCACAGTGGCTTAGAGACAGCAATAAAGGAGAGAAGTCTGTTGAAGCAGCAGCAGAGAAAAAAAAGTGTGTCAGCAAAAAACGTCTGATTGGAGCAGTCTTAAAGAGACAGTAGCCCTAATAGACTTTGCAAAGAAAAAAAAAAAAGTGTCTGCACAGCAAGGCTGAATTTTCTGTGAAAAAGACTGTGGAGTGTGTATGTCTTGAGTGAAGACTGCCGTTGTTGAGACAGAGAAGTCTGACAGCATGGATGACAGCATGGAGGCGCTGTTTGAACAAATGGCGCAAGTTAATGAGCAACATAAGACTGCCGTGGTTGAGACAGATAAGTCCGGCAGTATGGAGGAGCTCGTTGAGTACCTGGTCCAGGCCCAGCGGAGCATGCAGCAGAGCATGGAGCGGCAGCGCCTGCAGCACCAGCAGCGCATTCAGCAGGCCCAGCAGCAATTCCTGCAGCAGCAGCAGGAGAATAACCGGTTGTTTTTTGAGCAGGTTGCAGCACTACAAAAGACTTGCAGCACATCGTCCCAAAGTAATGTTGCAAAGTCACCTGCATTGTCCGCTGTAAAGAAGGCGGTAAGACGGTCCCTGAAAAAGATGACACCTCGTGACGATGTGGAGGTATATCTCACTAGGTTTGAGGGACTGGCAGAGAAGGAGAATCTGCCCCTATCTGAATGGGCCATGATGGTCGCACCCTATCTGATTGGAGAACCCCAAAGGGCCTATGCTGACCTGAGCGAGCAAGACAGCCAAGACTATGCCAAGCTGAAAGCGGAGATTCTTACCCGGCTGGGTGTTACGGTGACAGCCCGTGCCAGGAGAGTTCATGACTGGAGATGCAGTTGGGAGTCTGCAGTCAGCAAACCTGATTATGGAGTTGAAAAGGTGATAGTGGACCGCTACACCCAAGCACGTCCTCCTGAGGTACAGCCAGAGGTCGGACAAGGAGACCACCAGGACGCCAATCGTCTGGTCAGCCTGATGGAGAGGGCCTTCGCCACCAAAGACTGCCTCCGTGACCAGCCGTCTGAGAGGTCGTCACTTCAGAGTTCCTGGACGCAGAACTCTCCCGGTAAGAGCGTTCCAGCTAATGGGGTCGTGTGGGTGGGAGAGTGTGATGGACAGTGTTGGAGATGTCGTGAAATTGCAGCCAACTGTCCAATAGAGGGGGAGCCTATGTGTTGTGATGTTGGCGGATCCCTCTCTCCCTGCGCAGAGCCTGTGTGTGTGTCCACCTCAGCCGAAGAGACTGGACCACAGGGGTCTCCGGTGGTTGTAAATGACTGCCCAGCACAGGTCCTCTTGGACTCAGAGAGTCCAGTGACTTCCGTATGGGACAGCCTGATTGATAGGGACTTTATCCCTGATAAACACCTGAGTGTGGTGTGCGTCCATGGAGACACCAAAGTCTACCCAGAGACTGTTGTGGACTTGATCCCCAAACGCGGGGAGGTTTCATGTGAAGTGGGGGTAGTGAAGAACCTGGTGCCCCCCGTCATATTGGGTAATGACTTTCCCCGGTCTAAGGATCTCTGGGGGAAAAATGTTTCTGATGGACAGTGTGATGAAGCTCCTATTGAGGGTGCGCAGTCCCGAGGGGCGGAACACAATGCTAGTGGGCCGTTAAACTTATGTGATAATGATGATGATGATGATAATGATAATGATGATGATGATCATGATAATGATGATGACCATGATAATGATGCTGATAATGATAATGATGATGACTGTGATAGAGATGAAATTCCTTTGCAGGTGATGGTGGGAGACGAGGATGGTGGTTCTCGGGAACCGAGTGTCCCTGACTTACCTGTGTCCTGTGACAATTTTGAGAGTGAACAATGGCGAGACCCCACTCTTAAAACGGCACAGGAAAATATAATTGTTCTAAATGAGGTTTCCCAAGAGCCTGGCTCTGAGGAGAGGTTTCCTCATGTTGCCATAAACACTCACCTGTTGTATAGGGACACTGAAGTCCAGGGAGAGGTCGTGAGCCAGCTCCTAGTACCTGAGCTATATAGAAGTATAGTGCTGGGGTTGTCACATAGTCACATACTTGAGGGACCAGATGGTGAAGTTAATGTTGTGGATGACATGTTAACTAAGGTTCCAGATCAGGATGTGAATGAGAATGAATTGTATACCCCTGAAAGTGAGCAGGATGAGAATGAGAATGAATTGTATAACCCTGAAAGTGAGCCGGATGTGGCTGAGAAAAAGGGGTCAGACAGGGATAGTGGTAGTGATAGTGAATCATCTGTTGACAATCAAGCAACCAGTGCAAATGAGGAAGGCATGGTAGCAGAGGAGGTTGAGAGTCCTGAGAGGAAGGCTGATGCTGACCTTGCAGCCGGACAGAAGATGGCATCTGAAGATGTTTTACAGTTGGCCGGTTCCCTGGCGAAGACTAGGGTGAAAGGAGGAGAGCTGAGCTTTAAAGGCAGGACTCTGAAACTGAACACAGCACAAGTGGATGCTGTTGAAGATGAGAAGTTATCAATGTATGGTATGGAGCTGCATCATGCCCAGGACTCTGAAGGTAATGCTGCAGAGGTGGAAAAAGCCATGGAAGTGGTGGTCACCAAGCCAGATGCCTCATCAGAAGCTGAGGTCTCAAGTGAAGCTGTGAGGAACAAGACTGAAGATATGGGGACTGACTCTGTCCAGGAATCTGTTTCTGCCGAAGACAGCGGCGTGGACGGGTTACGGTCCGGATCAGTAGCTGCAACTCGTGAAGCTCAGGCTGGAAGTTCGGCGCCCGGAGCCCCAGCAGTGCTCCCGAGTGATACCAAGGATCTGGATAAATCACAAGATGAGATTTTGAGACATCAGGCTGGCATTGGTGAGCTCAAGCGCACTTTCATGGAGTCTACATCGGAGCCACGTCCCAACAAATGGGAAAAGCGGTGTGTCACTCCGTTGCCGCTGCAGACACACGGGAGCTCAGATGGGATGCAGAACGTGGTGGAAGAGAAGAATCCGGCGGGTTCTGAGTATACAGATGCAGCTATCAAGGAGAACTTGAGAGCTGGAATAAATGGAGATATTGGAGACCATAATGATGTGACTGAAGAGGTAGAATGTAAGACTGACGGTAGGGCTTCTGAGCATGTTCTACCAGAAGAGCCTGAAGAAGGGGTCGAAGACATAAAGGACGTCCAACAGGTACCAGATGAATTGATTACTTCTCAGAAAAAACTCCAAACTGTGATGAAGGAGTGTGATGAAAGCCATGAGCATCTTCGTGAGAAAGTCAATGAAGTAAAAGGAAGAATACAGGGAATCTCTTCGTTGCAAGAGCAAATGCTGCTCAATAAGTCTTAGGCTCTATATAAGAATGCTGTTGTCACGGTAGAACATTACAATTCAGCTGGAGACTTAGCGGATGAATTATGTGTACTGCAAAAGAAAAACGATCTGCTCCTTCTACAGTCCCAATCATTTGAACAGAGTAGCTTAAAATGGTCAGAGACCATGGCAGAGGAGCTTAAGGTCTGTGAAATAGACTTTATGAGTCCACCGATATTCAAGAAAATAGATGTGCTAAAGAGGGTTCAAGGGGAACTAGAGAAAAGTAAAAAACCCCCTATACCTTCTGTGATAGTTGGTGACACATGGTCAGTGCACCAAGGACAGGAGGTACGTGAGTTTCTGAGGAAGAGTCAGCAGAAGTGTTCTGATGTGCCGGGTCGTACTTCTCTGGCCAGGCACTATATCGAAACTGAGCCCGGCCCTAAGGTCAAGATGAAACCGTGCAGGATACCCGAGGCCCGCAGAGAGCATAGGCCTGGGAGGGTACAGGGTAGTGCGGATGCTTCAGATGAAGAGAAAGCTGATGTTGGCTATGGCTCAGGTGAAGATACAGATGACAGTAGTGAAGATGAAGCTGATGAAGGCCATGACTGGTCCAGAGTTCACTGTCTCTTTTGGATTGTTGACCAGCCCTCCGGTCTGGATGACCAGCCCTCCGGTCTGGAGAAGAGGGGGGGGGATATGTGAGACAGTGAGAGTATGTGTGTTGAATGGGGTGTACATTTCACCTAGATACTTTGCTGACTGGTATAAGGGAAATGTATGGCTTTGTAAACCTAGTGGTAGAGAAAGGTCACTACACCTTACATTCAGTACACACTTGCAGCTCAGGCCTGAAACCATTCAGCTGTTAATTAGGAGACCAGAAGTAGGTGTCTGCGAACACAGTCAGAGAGCTCACTTAGTCTGGACAAGGAGTCCAGGCACAAGAAGGAGTCTCCAGGAGTATGAGCTGACTCAGTCTGGGTGCTCGGTGTACCCCGGACACAGGAGTAGTCTCTGTGAGAATCCATGCGGATAGCTGCTGAATAGGAGGGGAGCTCTCTCAAGTCTGGACATTGGATATGCCTTCAGACACAAAGAGGAGACTCTGTGAAACTCCATGCTGGTAAATGCTGAACATATGTGTTGTTTTGGGGACAGGCTGTTAGAGTCTGGACCCGGATAGAGAGGGAAATCTATCTAAGTGTAGTAAGTGGCTGGACAAGCCCAGGGCTTATGTTTATGATTTGGTTTTGATTATGTTCTGTTTGCTGTGGACTTTAATAAAGCTGGTTGCGGCCAGTTTTTACCAGACCTGCTGTCTGTGAATGAACTGTTTTATGCCATTCCGTCTACCAGGACGGCGATCCCGGAGCTATATCCCCTGAAAAGCTTACAATATATATAATTGAATGTGTGTGTGTGTATCACCACATCCTCCATCCCATAGGCACATCTTCCCTCTTAACCCCTTCATGACCCAGCCTATTTTGACCTTAAATAGAAAATGAACTCGGCACTCAACTTAAGTGTATCGAGTTTAAAGATTTTTATTCACAGTAGTAACACGAAACGTTTCGGTCCTATACCATGGACCTTCATCAGTCACTACATTTATAATAGAGATACAAAAGAAAAATCATATTAACAAAATAAGGTATATACAAAGAGAATTGGTCAATACAGAGCAAAGGTAGAGAGAGTAATTGTATAGAATGCTTAGGAGATTTAGGGAGCAATCATAGGTCAGAATTGAATCAGAGGTATCAGAGAGGCCAAAATATAGTGAGGACATACCAGATACTACTGGGAAGGGGTTAATCCACAAATGGAGGAAAGAAGAGGCTGGACACAGCTGTAGGTGAAAATAAGATTATTATAAGTGCCGATATGCTCTTATATATAGGCGGATTTTGTGCCTGGAAATGAGACACCCTGTGTTGGTAGAGTGAGATGAAAGAGAACCTACTCTGGCACCTTCTTGGTTGTGCACATGGTTATTTACTCACATATTTTGACCTTAAAGACCTTGCCATTTTTTGCAATTCTGACCAGTGTCCCTATATGAGGTAATAACTCAGGAACGCTTCAACGTATCCTAGCGATTCTGAGAATGTTTTTTTCGTGACATATTGGGCTTCATGTTAGTGGTAAATTTAGGTCGATAATTTTTGCATTTATTTGTGAAAAAAATGGAAATTTGGCGAAAATTTAGAAAATTTTGCAATTTTCAAATTTTGAATTTTTATTCCGTGAAACCAGAGAGTTATGTGAAACAAATAGTTAATAAATAACATTTCCCACATGTCTACTTTACATCAGCACAATTTTGGAAACAAAATTTTTTTTTGTTAGGAAGTTATAGGGGTTAAAAATTGACCAGCGATTTCTCATTTTTACAACAAAATTTAAAAAGCCATTTTTTTTACGGACCACCTCACATTTGAAGTCACTTTGAGGGGTCTATATGGCAGAAAATACCCAAAGGTGACAACATTATAAAAACTGCACCCCTCAAGCTACTCAAAACTACATTCAAGAAGATTATTAACCCTTCAGGTGCTTCACAGGAACTAAAGCATGGACATTTTAATTTTTCCAACAAAAATTTTATTTTAGCATCAATTTTTTCATTTTTACATAGGCAACAGGATAAAATGGATCCTAAAATTTGTTGGGCAATTTCTCCTGAGTACACCGATACCTCATATGTGGTCATAAACCACTGTTTGGGCGCTCGGCAGGGCTCAGAAGGGAAGGAGCGCCATTTGACTTTTTGAATGGAAAATATGCTGGAATATTTAGCGGTTGCCATGTCGCATTTGGAGAGTCCCTGTGTGCCTAAACATTGGAGCTCCCCACAAGTGACCCCATTTTGGAAACTAGACCCCCAAGGAACTTATCTAGATGCATAGTGAGCACTTTGAACTCCCAGGTGCTTCACAAATTGATCCGTAAAAAAAAGAAAGTACTTTTTTTCACAAAAAATTTCTTTTAGCCTCAGTTTTTTCATTTTCACATGGGCAACAGGATAAAATGGATCCTAAAAGTTGTTGGGCAATTTATCCTGAGTACACAGATACCTCATATGTGGTCATAAACCACTGTTTGGGCGCACAGCAGGGCCCAGAAGAGAAGGAGCACCATTTGACTTTTTGAATGGAAAATTAGCTCCAATCGTTAGCGGACACCATGATGCGTTTGGAGAGCCCCTGTGTGCCTAAATAGTGAAAACCCCCCACGTGACACCATTTTGGAAATTAGACCCCTTATGGAACTTATCTAGATGTGTTGTGAGCACTCTGAACCCCCAAGTGCTTCACAGAAGTTTATAACGCAGAGCAGTGAAAATAAAAAAAATCATTTTTTTCCTCAAAAATGATTTTTTTAGCCCGCTATTTTTTATTTTCACAAGGGTAACAGGAGAAATTGGACGCCAAAAGTTCTTGTACAGTTTGTCCTGAGTACACTGGTACCCCATATGTGGGGGGAAACCACTGTTCGGGCACACGTTGGGGCTCGGAAGGGAAGTAGTGACGTTTTGAAATGCCGACTTGATGGAATGGTCTGCGGGCGTCATGTTACGTTTGCAGAGCCCATGATGTGCCTAAACAGTAGAAACCCCCCAAGTGACCCTATTTTGGAAACTAGATCCCCAAGGAACTCCTCTAGATGTGTGCTGAGCACTTTGAATCTCCAAGTTCTTCACAGAAGTTTATAACGCAGAGCCGTGAAAATAAAAAACTTTTTTTTTTCCACAAACATGATCTTTTAGTCCCCAATTTTTTTTCCCTAGGGTAACAGGAGAAATTAGACCCCCAAAGTTGTTGTGCAATTTTTCCTGAGTACGCTGATACCCCATATGTGGGGGTAAAACCACTGTTTGGGCACAAGTCGGGGCTCGGAATAAAGGGAGCACTGTTTGACTTTTTGAACGCAAAATTTGCAGAATTCAATGGTGGCGCCATGTCGTGTTTGGAGACCCCCTGATGTGCCTAAATAGTGGAAACCCCTCAATTCTAACTCCAACCCTAACCCCAACACACCCCTAACCACAACCCTAACCCCTACACACCCCTAACCCTAATCCAAACCCTAACCATAACCCTAACCCCAACACACCCCTAACCATAATCCCAACCCTAACCATAACCCTAACCACAAGCCTAACCCAAATTCCAACCCTAACCCAAATTCCAACCCTAACCCTAATTCTAACTGTAACCCTAATTCTAACCTTAATTCTAACCCTAATGCTAAAGGCTAGGTTCACATTACATTTTATCAGCCCGTTCAACACATAGCGCTGACGGGCTGGTAACGGTATAGAATAACGTGATCGCGTTCATCTGCTCTAGCGGTGACGGAGCCCAGACGCTGCAGGCCACGTCCGAGGCTCCGTCACTGAATGACGGCACGTCGCGAACGAATGCTGCTTTACTGCATGCGTCACGATGCGTCCTCAAATGGGGGTGAATGGCAGCGTTAACGGACTGCGTTACACAGCGTTATACCGTGGTGTAACGCAGTCCATCTAACGGACTGCCATAACGCGATATGAATTCAGCCTAACCTTAACCCTAATTATAACCCTAATTCCAACCCTAACCCAAATTCCAACTCTAACCCTAATTCTAACCGTAACCCTAATTCTAACCTTAATTCTAACTCTAATGCTAAAGGCTAGGTTCACATTACGTTTTATCAGCCCGTTCAACACATAGCGCTGACGGGCTGGTAACGGTATAGCATAACGCGATCGCGTTATGCTATACCCGCTAGCGCAGAGGAATCAGCAGATGATTCATCTGCTCTAGCGGTGACGGAGCCCAGACGCTGCAGGCCGCGTCCGAGGCTCCGTCACTGAATGACGGCACGTCGCGAACGCATGCTGCTTTACGGCATGCGTCGCGATGCGTCTCAAATGGGGGTGAATGGCAGCGTTAACGGACTGCGTTACACAGCGTTATACCGTGGTGTAACGCAGTCCGTCTAACGGACTGCTATAACACGATATGAATTCAGCCTAACCCTAACCCTAATTATAACCCTAATTCCAACCCTAACCCAAATTCAACCTAACCTAATTCTAACCGTAACCCTAATTCTAACCTTAATTCTAACCCTAATGCTAAAGGCTAGGTTCACATTACGTTTTATCAGCCTGTTCAACACATAGCGCTGACGGGCTGGTAACGGTATAGCATAACGCGATCGCGTTATGCTATACCGCTAGCGCAGAGGAATCAGCAGATGATTCATCTGCGCTAGCGGTGACGGAGCCCAGACGCTGCAGCCCGCGTCTGAGGCTCCGTCACTGAATGACGGCACGTCTCGCCTGCAAATGGGGGTGAATGATAGCGTTAATGGACTGCGTTACACCGCGTTATACCGCGGTGTAACGCAGTCCATCTAACGGACTGCCATAATGCAATATAAATCCAGCCTAACCCTAACCCTAAGGCTAACCCTAACCCTAAGGCTAACCCTAACCTAACCCTAACTGTAATTCTAACCCTAATAGAAAAAAAAATTATTTTATTTTTTTGTCCCTACCTATGGGGGTGATAAAGGGGGCTTTTAGTTACATTTTTTTTATTTTGATCACTGTGAGAGTTTATCACAGTGATCAAAATAAATTTTTGGACTTTGGAAGGCGCTCTGCGCATTTTCCAAGATGGCGGCGCCCATGAAGACTCCCGGACGGACGCCGGGATGGATCCACGGGCACCAGAAGACCGGGGGAGGTGAGAAGAGATGGGGGAGTGATCGGAAGGCGGGGGGAGCGGACCGGAGCGCAGAGCAGCAGATAGTAACGGCGGTGACCGATCGCTGCCATGAATCGGTGGCGGCTGCCGATCACCGCCGTCACTCGGTGTGGGGAGGGTGGGAACTCGGTGTCCAGCCATGGCAGATGCTATTGCAGCATCGGCCATGGCTGGATTGTAATATTTCACCAAATTTCATTGGTGAAATATTACAAATCGGTCTGATTGGCTGTTTCACTTTTAACAGCCAATCAGAGTGATCGTAGCCACGTGGGGGTTAAGCCACCCCCACTGTGGTGATGCACAAACGGTCTTGTTACTGCGGGTCGGGTGACCTTTCAGTGACCCCGGTCACCCGACCTGCAGGAACATGATTTATACCATGACGCCTACGTGGCGTCATGGGTCAGGATGCCACTGGTTTTCATGACACCGACGTAGGCGTCATGGGTCGGGAAGGGGTTAAAGGGATCTCCGGTATGGAAGTCAGGGTAAATCCATCCTATGCTTTGGTTTGACCCCAGGCCTCTCTTAAAGGGATCCCCGGTATGGAAGTTAGGACCGTTCGACTCAGCGCTGTGGTTCTGACCCCAGGGTCTCTTAAAGGGATCATTGGTGTGGAAGTTAGGGCAATTCCACTAAGCGCTCTGGTTCTGACCCCAGGGTCTCTTAAAGGGATCAT
This sequence comes from Oophaga sylvatica, assembly GCA_033576555.1. Lineage (NCBI taxonomy): Eukaryota > Metazoa > Chordata > Amphibia > Anura > Dendrobatidae > Oophaga > Oophaga sylvatica. The sequence continues at coordinate 398,053,052 of JARQOD010000001.1, forward strand.
TGGTGTGGAAGGTAGGGCAATTCCACTAAGCGCTCTGGTTCTGACCCCAGGCCTCTCTTAAAGGGATCCCCGGTACGAAAGTGAGGGCAAATCCACTCTGCGCTTTGGTACTGACCCCAGGCCTCTCTTAAAGGGATCTCCAGTATGGAAGTTAGGGCAAATCCCTCAGCGTTCTGAAGGGCAAATCCATCCAGCGCTTTGGCTCTGATGCCAGGCCTCTCTTAAAGGGATCCCCAGTATGGAAGTTAGGGCCATTCAACTCAGCATTCTGGTTCTGACCCCAGGCTGACGGGATGATGTGGGATATTAGGGGTAGTAGTCCGGTGGCTCTGGCTGACGGGATGAAGTGGGATATTAGGGGGAATAGTCCGGTGGCTGTGGCTGATGGGATGATGTGGGATATTAGGGGTAGCAGTCCGGTGGCACTGGCTGATGCGATGATGTGGGATATTAGGGGGAGTAGTCCGGTGGCTGTGGCTGATGGAATAATGTGGGATATTAGGGGGAGTAGTCCGGTGGCTCTGGCTGACGGGATGATGTGGGATATTAGGGGTAGTAGTCTGGCAGCTGTGACGGGATGATGTGGGATATTAGTGGTAGTTGTCCGGTGGCTATGGCTGACGGGATGATGTGGGATATTAGGGGTAGTAGTCCGGTGGCTCTGGCTGACGGGATGATGTGGGATATTAGGGGTAGTAGTCCGGTGGCTGTGGCTGATGGGATGATGTGGGATATTAGGGGTAGTTGTCCGGTGGCTCTGGCTGATGCGATGATGTGGGACATTAGGGGTAGTAGTCGGGTGGCTCTGGCTGACGGGATGATGTGGCATATTAGGGGGAGTAGTCCGGTGGCTCTGGCTGATGGGATGATGTGGGATACTAGTAGTCCGGTGGCTCTGGCTGACGGGATGATGTGGTATATTAGGGGTAGTCGTCCGGTGGCTCTGTCTGACGAGATGATGTGGGATATTAGGGGTAGTAGTCCGGTGGCTCTGGCTGACGGGATGATGTGGGATATTAAGGGGAGTAGTCCGGTGGCTGTGACGGGATGATGTGGGATATTAGGGGGAGTAGTCCGGTGGCTGTGACAGATGATGTGGGATATTAGTGGTAGTTGTCCGGTGGCTCTGGCTGACGGGATGATGTGGGATATTAGTTGTAGTTATCCAGTGGCTATGACTGACGGAATCATGTGGGATATTAGGGGTAGTAGTCGGTGGCTTTGACGGGATGATGTGGGATATTAGTAGTCCGGTGGCTCTGGCTGACGGGACGATGTGGGATATTAGGGGTAGTAGTCCGGTAGCTCTGGCTGACCGGATTGTGTGGGATATTATAGTGAATGTGGCTATGCGGAGTGGGCGGGGCTCTACACTCAGCTTTATATATATATATATAGATATAATCATTATAATTTGTTATAACTAACCGTAGTTAGTTACTATGCCCGGGCAGCGCCGGGCTCTTCAGCTAGTACAGAATAATAACTAACATTAAATACTTACACCTTCTGGTCCGGTCACCAAATAAACTAATAACAAATAAATAAAATAAACAATAGCAAACAAAAACTATATACATACATTTTTTTTTCCGTTTTTTTTTAGTTTTTTAACATTTTAAATAAAATAACCACAAACTATACAAATATATACAATACTAAGCTACTGACCACCCCACACTCAAACCCACCATTCCCAACCCCCGCACTGACCTGAGAGCTGGTCCTGCATCTCATGCCTCAGTCCATGTCCAACGTCCATAGGCCAGATCAGGCAGTGCCAGTTTTTCCTCCAAACACCCCGAAGTCCCATAGTCCCACAAGATAAAACCTCCCCCCTTTTCCCGCCACCCAACCTAACACCTACACCCAAATCTATATACAATATATACAGAAAAACACTGCAATAAACACAAATCACAAAGCCCAAGTTCGGCGCCTGCAGCCCTACATCACTGTATAATGACTAAACAAAACAAAAATCTACAGTGTCAGTATCACGAACACCGCACTGCACTTGCTCACTGAGCCAGTGCGCGTGTCCTGAATAATATAGACTGCACTCAAAGATACCTGTGGAGCGGGGCAGCAGCGGTGAAGATGCGTGCTTCTGACTAACAGGACCCGAAGCACATGACTGCCAAGGGGCGGCGCCGGCCACAGGTCTCTCAGAGAAGGCAGTAACAGACAGAGATTGTTTCAGGCCAGAGGACCTTAAGCACGTGACTGCTGATGGGCGTGGCCTAAGCTCCAGAGAGCTATGAGCAGAAGGAAAACTCCTAGACGGGTAACTACGGGACAGAGTTACCAAGGGGAATAGACAAAACGGATAGTCAGGATAGCCAGGTCATACACAGAGGGAGCAACGCAGTACAAGAGGAGCAGGCAGAGAATAACCAGAACATAGCCAAGGGATCAGAAAACCAGAACGGGCAAATAAACAGTAACAAGACAGTAGACAAGCTCACAACGAAGAGACGGACCGGGTCAAAACCAAACAAGCAACAAGATCAGGCACAAGGCACAGGCACACAGGAGGTCAACTAACTCAGCCGAGGGCAGGAGTATAACTGACACCAGACCTAGGTCAATTGGCAACTAAATAGCCGCCCTCTGCCAGAGAGAGGATGAAACCATTAACCCCAGACTGGCCAGGACGGGACAAAGACCAAACCCCGTCCTGGGTCATGACAGTCAGCAGCAGCCCACCACCAGGAAAGGTGATGACCAGACTAGGGCACACTAAAAGAAAAGCCCCTCCAGAGGAGAGCGGCCCTACGTGTGCCCAGTCTCTCATACTTCAGAGATCGCACCATCACCAGGTCACCGAGTATGGTCCTAAACACATCATCCACTGGGAGGATTTTCCATTGTGTCGACACTAAGCACCGTGGGTTCCACGTGTGATACCTAACCACTGCGCTAACTAGAAATAAGGTGCAGTGGTCCCGTCCACCAAGGTCTCCGAATGCTCCATAGGCCCATTCTGCATAGGAGAGACCGGCCAGCCGAGACCAACCAATGGAGGCACCCACCCTGTTGAAGGGAAAACGAAGCAGGAAGTGGTCCATGCTTTCTAGCATGGTACCACAATGCTCCCGAGGACAATTCCTGTCCTCAGAGCTCCTACACTTCTGATTGTCCCTCACAGTTTGCCATGGAAGCAGGGCCAAGCCAAGTCCCAAAACTTCGAGGGGATCCTGATAGAATTAAGAAGATGCAAACCCACCCCAAGATCCCGACTTGGGCAATCCCTGAGCGCCAGAGGCCTCTGGAAATGGGTCAACAGAACCCTATTGTCAAGGAGTTTCCTTGCCAGAGTCCTGATCTCCCACATTCCCAGACCCCACCGGCGAATTACCTTCAGAACCAAGGTAGCATAAGCAGGAAGATGTCCATGCGGTGTGCGAAGATCCTTCACTTGCCCTCCTGTCTCCCATTCCTGGAAGAAAGACTGACACCATCCCTTACAGGAGAATACCCACTGAGGAGCCCTCTTTCCAGAGGTTTGCAATATTGATCTTAGTGAAGGTATCCGCAAGGAATACCACAAGGTTGACCATACCCAACCCTCCTAGTCTCCTCGTACAGTAAGTAACCTCCCTCCTGACCAGGTTCAGTCTATTGCCCCATAACAGTTGGAAGAGCAAACTGTAGACCCGAGTCCAGAGGACTCCGGCAAGATGCACACATTGCCTAGATAAATCAGTAAAGGGAGCAGGTAAGTTTTGATCAGGTTTACCCTTTCCCTTAGGGTCAAAGACCAACCTTTCCATTGGTTCACCTTCTGAGTGGCGATCTCTAGCCTGCTGTCCCAATTTTGTTTGGGGTAATCCCCCTGGCCAAATTCTATGCCGAGGACTTTTGCAGAGACTTTGGGTCCTGGAAGGGTGTCCGGGAGATCAAAACCAGGATCTCCTCCTCCCAGCCAGAGACTCTCATACTTAACCTGATTGATCTTGCACCCGGATGCCTCCGAGTAGAGATCTACCTCTGACATCGGCCATCCTGCCTCGTGAGAGGAAACAAAAATGGTGACATCATCGGCATACGCCACCACCCTCAGAGTGGCTTCCGATGCTGCCCGGTCCATCCCGATCCCGGCCAATGGTCCACGCTCCACCCTCCTAAGAAGTGGGTCAATCGCAAACACGTACAGCAGCGGGCTCAGGGGACAACCCTGGCGAACACCAGATCCAACCTTAAAAGAGCTGCAAATCCAACCGTTCACAAGCTGGAAACTCTCTGCCCCACCGTGCAAGGTCTTAAGCCAATCAACAAACCACCCGGCAGGCCATATCTCAGAAGGACAAACCAGAGGTACTCGTGATTTACCCATCAAACGCTTTTGCCTGGTCTAGTGACAGCATTACCCCTTCCAGTGACCAGCCCTACCCTGCTCCACTGCCTCTCGGACACAGAGCACAGCATTAAATGTGCTGTGGCCTGGAACAGAGCAATGCTGGGCCTCCGAAAGGAGTCGGGGTGCAAATTCACAGCGATTAAACAGCACCTTTAGCAGAACCTTCTGTCTGCATGAGAAGTTCTATGGACGCCAATTCTTATGCAAGATGGGTCCTTACCCTTGACAAGATGATCAGAGCAGACCTCCTTATTGACTCGCAGAGCGCCTGAGGAAAGACACTCATTGAATACCTCAGTCAAGAGGGAACGAAAGCGTCCTTATAGGTCTTAAAATTTCAGATGTTAAGCCATCTGGACAGGCGATTTTTTGGGAACAAGCCCTTCAATCTCCAACTTAACTTCCTTCCCTGATCATCTCTGTCAAAACGTCAAGAGAGGGGTCTACCCTGGCTCGGAGACGCTTTGCCAGAAGTCGACATCTCATCCAATAAAGACCCTCTTCCCCAAGAGGGTGCGAGTAAAGGATCTGACGACCTCCAGGATCCGATCTGGATCGCCCAGGGACCGTAGTTTTGAATCAGCCCTGTTAACGACTTTAATATTCACTGACATCTTGCAGTTCTGTAGGGTGGGGAGCTGTACTTCCGTAATCACTTCAAAACCAAAGATGCGTGTCTACGTACTGACATCATAACAAAGATTTCACTCTGGAGATCTCCTCGCGGCTACCTCCTATTGAGACAAGATGCTTGAGTTCCTCTCAGACCCTGATACAGGCGGTGTCTGCTAGACTCCTGAGGTTCAAGAGCTGAGGGAAAATCTTGCCACCTTTTCTTGAACACTCCCACCACTTGACTTGCTACTACAAAGACCAGTGAGGGTACTGGCTCTGAAGAAAACCTCAAGGACTGTCTTATGTCCTTAGTTCTTCAAGAGGACGAATTGAGCCTCCAAAGTCTTTCCATCTGGAGGTCTGTAACTTCAGAGAAAACAAAATTAAACAATGGTCGAGAACTCCACCTCAACAACAGACACTGCTGAAGAGACAGCTTCCTCCTTTATAAAACCTTCTATCTGGACCTAGAGTTACCTCTATGATAGTGAAACCCTCTTGGCCTGGGTGTGCTGAATGTGGACATCCACCAGACACCTCACTAGCTATACTTTAAGGGCGATGCTATCATAAGTAGTTGTCTCTGGAACTCTATCTCGGGGCCTCGTGACAGCATTGAAGTCCCCTCCAAAAAACTTGCCGACTTGTAAAAGGTAGGGTTTGATCCTCATAAAGAGATACTTCCGGTCCCACTTATTGGGGATATATATGTAATGAGCCAGAGCTTTGTCCTTCATGAGGACATCTAGATCAGGCACTCCCCATTCTAACTCAATTACCCGTCGGCATTCCACCGCCTGCAAAAAGGACCGCCACATTGCACAGGCTCGGCCGCAAGAGACCATAGGAGGCCGAATCTCACTCCTCTTAGCCTTAAACACGTCGGCCTGTTTGGCAGCCTGGTCTCTTGCAAAAGAAATGTCAGCTTCAACCCTGCTGAGAATAAAGGCCGCAATCTAGCTGTATTGACTTCACTGGCGGACATTAATGGACGCCAGCTTCAACGGAGTGGGTACCGCCATCATTGGTGATTGAGTTAGGTTGCTTTCTCTTTCCCACTCCCCTTATCCTCCGCCTCAGAGGAGGAATCCTTCCCCTTCTTTAACGACACAGAGGTGTCCATTCCCACATGTCTTTTCTTTTTATCGTCCTCGTCTCCGGACTCCGGGCCAGACCCTCCCTCCAAGGACCTTACATCCCTAGAAGAAGGATACTCGGCACCCACTGTAAGCCCCGCCGAAGATGGAACCTCACCCTCAGATTCCTCCTCAGAGGAAGAGATGTTCTCAAGGGCTTGGAACCGGTTAGAAAGACAAACCAGAGGGGAGTCAGTTTTTCCTTCCTTAAGTACCTTGGTCAGAGCAGGAGAAGATGTTTTATTTCCCTTCTTTCTCTTCTTTTTGGTGCCGAGCTTATGCTTGTCCTCCAGCCACTGCCTATTATCCTCATCCCTACTTTCATAATGGGAGGCTTCGGAGGCAGTGGCGCTTTCCTCCCGGCGGATCCTCCTGACCTCCTCATCCAACTCATAATCCCTCAGGCCTTAGTAGCAAGACTTGTGTCCAGGACAGAGGGGCCACCTCAGTACCACGGGGCTCGCCCAGCTCCCTCTCCTGTCTGTGCTTGTCTAGACGCCTCAGCTGAGCAGGCGTTTTTTTTATTGCTTTTCCTCCTTGGCCCCTCAGCTCCCTCAGCCCTGCTAGTCCCTTCCCCAGCAAAATCAGCCTCACGGCTTTCTCCCATCGGAGTCACGACTGCATTAGCAAAGGAGCGAGGACAATGGCTGAATGGGTGACCTAAGTCACCACACAGGTGGCACCTAATCTCAACACAAGATGTAGCAAGATGGTCGACCTCCCCATACAATGCACATTTCTGCACAGTGCAGTTTGCACTGAAGTGTGTGGGGTCGCCGCACCTGTGACAGAGCTTCGGTTGCCCCTGGTAGAAGACCTGGATACGATCCCTACCCAGGAAGGCAGATGATGGAATGTGGGCAACCGTACCACCTGAATGGTTAAGTTTTACCATAAACGTCCAGGCCCCTGACCGGATACCAAAATCGTCACGGTTCTTCTTTGGTATCTCCACCACCTCTCTATATCGGCCAAGCCACGTCATCATGTCATAACAAGAAAGCGACTCGTTACAAGTTAACACGGTCACTTTCTTGACTTGGTTTTGGCGAGACAACGCCCGAAAGTCTCGCCTGCCAGGCTGATTTTTTATCAACTCATAATTCGACCAGAAGAGCTCACGTCCCTCTGGCCGAACAAAGCTGACATCAAACTTAGGCATAGAATAGGGAAGCATCAAGGTGTAGATGTAAATCACCTTGAAGCCCATCTTCAGCAGGAGCTCCACGACCTTAGAGGACAGGCATCACTGCCCCTCCACCAAAGATGGACCACATTCCTACGCACACTACCTGGGCCCGCTGTTGGGAAGGACCACACTGCATCCCCACCGTTTTGCTCTCGGAAGGCCCTGAGGCCATCCCTCTCTATCCAGAAGGATAGATCAACCCTTCGACCCTCTACCATTAGTGATCTCTCACCCTTCTTTAGAGCCTCCAGGAGACGCCACTGCAACATGCTGTCCCCAGAGCCCGCAGACGAGGAGGATGCCCTACTTCCCCCGGAGGTGACAGTGTATGACTCCTGATGGATTCTGCCACCACCGGGGGGGGGCAACTGGACCAGTGCACACATCAACACCAACAGTATCACGATTTCCCACCTCCATAACCCCCTCACCCTCCACCAAACCAGCAGCCACACCACTAGACAAAGAATTTTCCTCATTCATACCCACCACGTTCACTCCTGCTAGACCAGTGACAACAGGGGGTGACATTTTGACCTCCGCATCATCAGGCACAAGGGGCTCAGTCTCCTCCACAGAACTGGAGGCAACCTCACCCCTGGTCTTACGTATGCCCTCTGCATCACCAGTTGATCATTTCCGCTGTTTCACAGCTGACACCAGACGCCGCTGATCCTTTGCTGTGAGGCGCCGCTGATCCTTTATATCAGGATCTTGTTGACCAGCGGTGCCAACACAGAATAGAACTTTGGGAGGACCGGGACTCGCAGCCCCGGCAACCCTCTCACACTGCCACAGCTTCTCAGCTAAGTGATCAACGGCAACAGTATTCAGGGGTGCTGAGGCTACCGGAGCTGCCCCCGACACTGGGCCGCTCCCCCCTCCCACTGAGGAGCGCACCACAGTATCGTGGCCTGACCGTTCGCCCGCCGCTAGGCCGCCCTCACTGTCCAGCCTCTCGTCTGATGCACCTGCTGCTACGTCCCCGCTACTACAAGCAGAGACGGAGCTCTGCGCCTCACTATCGTGCTTTGTAATCTCCCCGCACCTTTGCTCCGGATCCAAAGCAGAACCCGGGCTGGGCTGGGCAACGGGGTTTATACAACGAGCTGACCCTGCAGCCGACTCAGGGGGTACAAGGAAGGGGGCATACATGTAGCTTACTGCTTCCTGGAGTTTTGGTTTGGTCTTCTTTGCTTTTTTCTTCTGGCCCCCAGGTGCCTCCTCTGGTAAATCATCACCAAAATGGAAATTCTGAAGGCACAATGAGGACTCCAGTAGCTTGATCTCCGCCATTAGCACCTCTCCCTGGCCGCTGTTGTCACTGTCCTCCCCAGAGTCAGCAGAAATGCCACCAGATGTTAATGTAGACTGTCCTGCAGGGAGCTCGCTGCATGTGGCCTGCGGGTGACTTTGCAGGCTGCCAGGTGGGGGCTTTCTGCTGGTCATCATCATCATCCACCTGGCTCTCAGGCTGCAGCCCCATCTGCCTTTGCTCTCTGTTATCAGCCATAGCTCTGAATCTGTCTTCATTCATTAGTTTTAACTTAAACGGTCCATTTTTTTCTCTGATGAAAGCTTTTCTGACTTCAAGCTCATTGATTTCAACTTTCAGTCTCTTTACCTTCGCCTGGAGCTGATTCTTCCTCGCTTGGAGGAACCTGCAGCTTTGGCGCTTGTGTAGCGCAGCTCCTCCCAGAGCCTCCTCAGGGTCTTACTCGCGTCTTCATACAATCGGAGGTGGCTCAGAAACCGGGAGCCATAGGTGGACACAGACTCCCGGGGTCTCTGCAGCCCCCAACCTTCTTCAGTGAGGTCGGCCTCACCTCCGTGAGCACTCAGCTTTCCTCCGGAAGGACCGCCATCTTGCACGCTGCTAGCAGGCTTCTCCTCTGTTGGAAGCCTTGCGGCTTCTCTGGGTCTCTGCAGACTTGGGGGAGTAGGAGCCACATTGCTGCGACTCCTGGTGGAGCGTCTCACTCCCGAGTCCTCTGATGTGCAGGCCGGTTGCTGGTTTCTCCTGCTCCCCGCCGGCCTGGCTCGGGAAACAGAAGCCTGGGACTTGGCTCCTTCACTCATCCCAGGAAACTCACTCCTCCCTGGGTAGGAAAGAAAGCAGGTCCCTGAGAGGTGTTGGATCTCAGAGCTCAGGAGCACACAGCAAGATCAGTGTCGACCGCACCAACAATCACCACAATGAGCAGCAGCTGAACAGAGCTGCACTCACTATTCTGCAGGTTCAGTCACTGTGTACATACATTACATTACTGATCCTGTACTAATCCTCAGTTCCATCCTGTATTATACTCCGGAGCTGCACTCATTATTCTGCTGGTGCAGTCACTGTATACGTCCATTACAGTACTGATCCTGAGGTACATCCTGTATTATACTCCAGAGCTGCACTCCTTATTCTGCTGGTGCAGTCACTGTGTACATACAGTTGAAACCAGAAGTTTACATCCACTATAGAAAAAGACACATATGCGTGTTTTTCTCAATATCTGACATTAAATCAGAATAAACCTTTCCTGTTTTAGGTCGATTAGGATTACCATATCAGAATAATGAGAATGTTTTAAGACATTTTTATTACTGCAAAGTCAAAAGTTTCCATCTATTTCATTGGTATTACCCTTAAAGGGAATCTGTCACCCCATTTTTGCCCTATAAGCTGCGGCCACCGCCATCAGGGGCTTAGCTACAGCATTCTGGAATGCTGTAGTAAGCCCCCGATGTCACCTGAAAGTGAAGAAAAACGAGTTATAAAATACTCACCCAGGGGCGTTCCGACAATAGTTGGTCGGAATTTGGGCCCATTTCTCCTGACAAAACTGGTGTAACTGATCCAGGTTTGTAGGTCGCCTTACTCGCACCGGCCTTTGCCCATATATTGCCCATATATTTTCAATAGGATTGAGATCTGGGCTTTGTGATGGCCACTCCAAAACAATGACTTTGTTATCCTTAAGCCACTTTTGTTACCACCAGCAGAATAGTGAGTGATATAATACAGAATGTAACTCGCGATTAGTACAGGGCTGGGTTTTTGCGGACAACCATAGAGCGTGGTGGAGATTGTCGACCTTATCTCCACCCCAGGGTGTGGTCTGGGGTTTAAATAGTCGGCCTCCAGATGCAGTCAGTGTTCAGTGTGTCTGGACAGGCTAACTTCAGAGAAGTGTTGATGCAAACTTGAACCATGTGTTTTGATTCCCTGAGCGGGCGGAACCCCACTACCACAAGGACTGTGCTTTGTTTTACAACTTTGTTTTTTTTTTCCTGTTTATGCCCAAAGGGTCGTGTTTATTTTGACTTCGCTACGGTTTGTGCCACATATATAATAAACCAGTGAAGATCTTAAAGAGACAGTGTTTCCTTGAGCCAATCTACCACTGGTGGTGTTTCGTATGCGGCCAATGTTCCAGGATTACTGGTAGTGGCTGTGGACAAACCACGTCTGGGTAAAGGCGGCCAAAAACCAGGAGGCGATGACAGACAGCATGGAAGAACTTATCAAGCACCTGGTCCAGGTCCAACAAGAGCAGCATCAACAGCAGCAGCAAGTAAGTCAACATTAGCAGCTAGCACAACAGGAAACAAACTGTTGGTGCACCATAGGGAGTCACTGCTCGTACTATGCCTATCCTTCCTGCATTGTTGACTATCATCCCGGTGAAGGTCTGCAGTCATGACCCGTAACACTAAATGGGGGTACTGGTGTTGGGACTCGAGAAGTTTGATGACGCTGATAAGGGCCACATTTCCAAACCAGTTGGTCTCCAGAAAAACCGTGGGTTTCGTATTGACGGGGATGCCAAGGACTACACCGTTGCCAGAGTGACTATAAAAACTAACTGTGGGACTAAATTGTATGAGGTCGGGTGCTTAAGGACCTACTACACCCGGTGATAATAGAGTGGTACTTTAGCTTGTTTTGGGACTTATGGGGAACTGTGGGGGTACCAGATGACTCAGGAGCCAGGTAAACTATTAAGAATCCCCATTGCAGTCGGAGGTGGATGAGTTCCACCTGTGTGTCCTTGTGGTGATGAGGACAAGACTGTGACCAGTGAGGTCGAGATTCCTGAGTTGGGGGAAATTTTGGGACTGCCCAAATGCAGGATCGTAATTACATTAAAAAGTGCATTTGACAGTGTGACTATGATAAATGCGGTTGCTCAAGAGCTGGGGACTGACCCCAGGTTTCTATATTTCTTTTAAATAAGCTGTTTTATCAGGTCACTAAACCGATAGGGGAAGTCATAGAGCAGTTGTTGATACCGGGTTCGTATTGGTGTCGGGTATTAGATCTGGTCCATTCCCATGTGTTGGGTGGGAATCTGGGAGTAGACAAAACTCTAAGAGCGCGTCATTCAGAGGTTTTACTGGCCTAGGTGTCACCAAGACATTAATTTCTACAACCCTGCCCTACCTGTCGGCTAACTGCTCCCATATTCCACCTCCGCTGTCCCCTAATGCTGTTGGCCATTATACAGGTCCTATTTGACTGGATTGCCATGGACCTTGTTGGGTCCCTAATTAAGTCTGCCAGAGGCCACCAATACATCCTGGTGGTGATGGACAACGCACCCAGAAGCGGTACCACTGAGAAACTCCTCTTGCAGGTGGTATAGCTCCAGAGCTAGTCCATATTTTCTCCCATACAGGCCTGCCGAAGGAGATTCTGACCGACCAAGGGACTCCTTTTTTGTGATGATGGAGTTGTGTAAGGCTCTTGTCACAATTCATTATGGGATTCGTGGCAGCTCTGGTTCTGCTGAAATTTAAATGTTAGTTTTTTTCCGTTTGGTCCAGCGAGAGTTAATGTCAGTCTCTTGCTGGCTGTTCTTTTAGGTTGGTCAGCTGATGTTGGTTGGTAACCACTCCCACCTTCCTTTAAATAGTCACATCACCCATCAGCTGATCGTCTGTAATAGTTATTCTATGCAGACCAGCTAGGTGTGAGGAGCTTTCTTGTGACGATGGTGTTGTTGCTGTCGGAGTTAAGATTCCTGGTGCCATTTTTTTTGCTTCTGCGGAGCTTAACAGCAGATCCGGAGCTGAGTATTTCTTCCCTTTTTCTTCGTCTGTCCCGTGTTTGTCTTTTCCCCTGTGTTTTACCATCTGCAGTAGTGAGGCTAGCGTCCTTGCAGGCCAGTGCACTAACAAGGGTACAGTGAGGTGGCAATCAGGGACTAGGCATGTGACGGCAGTGAGGGGAAAGACCCACTTTAGGGAGGTAGGGAAGCTTAGGTACAGGCACTGGTTTGTGTCCCATCCCTCGCTCCCTATCGTTAGGGCCTTCCTCTCCCTTTTCCATCCCGTCATATTTGTATGTGGTCATCCGCAGGACTTACCCTTGTCCGAGCGTGACATTATTAACAACCGTATCCTTTTCTTGAGACCCTATGGCTCAAGCGGAAGCTTTTTCATGCCTCACGGATGAGGTTACAGAGTTGCAAAGTTAGGTGATGCAGCAGCTTCAGCTTGCCAGATTCTTGGTCTTGGCTCATGCCCAGGCTCAACCAGAACCTAAGATTTCTCTTCCCAACAAGTTCTCTGAAGGAAAGATAATGTCAAGATCCCGTCTGGGTTGGAGCCGATGTTACTGCAAACACTAGGGGAAGCAGAGGCAGGTAGCGTAGTCAGGTGGCAGCCGGAGGTCGGTACACAGGAGAGCAGTGTTTGTAGCAATGGATCAGGCGGATAACGTAGTCAGGTGGCAGCCGGAGGTCGGTACACAGGAGAGCAGTGTTTGTAGCAATGGATCAGGCGGATAACGTAGTCAGGTGGCAGCCGGAGGTCGGTACACAGGAAAGGCAGTTCGGTAGCAGAGGAGCAGGCAGATAAAATAGTCAGGTGGCAGCCGGAGGTCGGTACACAGGAAAGGCAGTTCGGTAGTAGAGGAGCAGGCAGATAACGTAGTCAGGTGGCAGCCGGAGGTCGGTACACAGGAGAGCAGTGTTTGTAGTAGCAGGAACAGCAGGAAACGCTTGACTAAAGGCTAAGAGCACAATAATCTCGCAATGACACACCCACAGGGCCAGGTTTATATAGGGTGTGTAATTGGCAATCAGAGGCCAATCAAGAGAGCACTGGGTGGAGCCGATCAGGAAGAACAGTCAATGGTATCTGGGTTCAGCAAGGAACCTTGCAGCCAGCAGAATAACTCAGATGGTAGAGCTGCTGGCCGGCGGACAAGAGGCACTGGGTTCGATTCCTGACAGTATTCCCCTCCTTCCAGGATGGCCTCTGGACATCTCAGGAGCTGGCCTATCTGGGTACCTCTGATGAAAGGCTCTTGTCAGTCTAGGAGCATGGACATTGTCCCTTGGTTCCCATGAATTTTCCTCTGGTCCATAATCCTTCCACTGCACCAGATACTGCAGTTTACCTCTGAATTTTCGGGAGTCCAGAATCTTATCCACAATGTATTCTTCTTCACACGAATCCTTTCTGGTGGAGGAGGTGGCTGAATTCTTCTTGGAAACGGGTTTTCACAAAAGGGTTTGAGCAAGGATATGTGAAATACTGGATGAATCTTTAGATTGTTGGGAAGTTTTAAAAGAAAAGCAACCTGGTTAATTTTTGCAGAAATTTGAAAAGGTCCAATGAATTTTTGACCCAATTTGGAGGATGGTACATGTGTCTTTAGATTTTTAGTAGACAGCCAAACTTTGTCTCCAACCTGAAGAGCAGGGGGCACTCTCCGATGTTTATCTGCTGCTTCCTTATATACTTCCTGGGTCTTGAGTAATATCTCTGATAATTCCTTCTGGGATTCCTGTAATTTTACAAGCCTGTCATTAACAGCAGGAATGGGAGTGTTCACTGGCAGATTAGGGATAAATACTGGATGTACTCCATAATTAGCAAAAAATGGGGTTTGAGATGTAGCGCTATGTATGGAGTTGTTGTAGGCAAACTCTGCTGTTGGTAAATAGTCCACCCAGTCATCCTGAAGATAGGAAATGAAGCAACGGAGGTATTGCTCCAAAGTCTGGTTCGTTCTCTCCGTCTGGCCATTGGACTGAGGATGGAAAGCGGTAGAAAGATTCACTGTGACTCCCAAGGCTGTACAGAAACTCTTCCAAAATTTTGACGTAAACTGAACGCCTCTGTCAGACACCACGCTGTCAGGAATTCCATGTAACCTGAATACCTCTTTGATCATCAGTTCTGCAGTTTTTTCAGCAGTAGGAATTCCTTCAGTTGGAATAAAGTGGGCCATTTTTGTGAGTCGGTCCACTATGACAAGGATGACGGTCATCTGTTTGGAAGGGGGTAGTTCCACAATAAAATCCATGGAAATAGATCCCCAAGGCCTGGATGGAACTGGGAGTGGTTGCAAGAGTCCTAGAGGAGACGATCGTGGGGTCTTGTTTCGTGCGCATGTTAAACAGGTTGAAACATATTTCCTCACGTCCTTCCTACAATTAGGCCACCAAAAGAAACGAAGTAGTAAGTCTTGTGTTTTTGCAACTCCAGGATGTCCTGCCAGTTTAGAATCATGGACACTTTTGAGGACTTCAAGGCGAGAAGATTCAGGCTACATATATTTTGTGTTTCTGCATCCAAAACCCCTCTTTGAATGAAAGATCGACGTCTTCCGAAGGATGGTTAAGGAAAGAGTCCTCTTGATATCCATCTTTAATTTTATTACATAGTCCTCTAGAGTGCAATATTCCCAAAAAATGTTTAGGGCCTAGAATTGTATCGTCATTACTAGACCTCTCCTGAGGTTCCGAACACATCCTGGACAGGGCGTCAGCCTTGCCATTTCTTGAACCAGGCCGTGTAAGAAATTATAAAATTGAATCTTGAGAAAAATAAGGCCCATCGTGCTTGTCTTGCAGACAATCTTTTTGCTGTACGGAGGAATTCAAGATTCTTATGGTCCGTGAGGACAGTCACAGGGTGATTGGCACCTTCCAGAAGATGTCTCCACTCGGAGAAGGCAACTTTAATGGCTAACAGTTCTTTATTACCGATGTCGTAGTTCTTTTCTGCAGATGACATGGTGTGGGAAAGAAACGCACATAGGTGAAGTTGCATTTTGTCCCCAACTCGCTGAGACAGAATGGCTCCCACTGCAGAGTCCGAGGCTTCCACTTCGACAGTAAATGGCAATTCAGGATATGGGTGTACTAACAATGGAGCAGACGTAAAAAGAGTTTTCAACTTGTCAAAAGCCTCCTGTGCCTCCGGAGACCAGAAAAATGCTTTGGTATTTTTTGGTAGTGTAGTAATTGGTAGTATGATCCGTGAAAAGTTCTTTATAAATTTTCGGTAAAAATTTGCAAATCCTATGAAACGCTGGACGTCTTTTAAATTTCTTGGAACAGGCCAGCCACTACAGCATTGATTTTGCCGGGATCCATGCTCAGACCTTCTGGGGAGATGATACAGTCAGGGCCAGAAATATTTGGACAGTGACACAATTTTCGCGAGTTGGGCTCTGCATGCCACCACATTGGATTTGAAATGAAACCTCTACAAAAGAATTCAAGTGCAGATTGTAACGTTTAATTTGAAGGGTTGAGAAAATGTAGGAATTGTACACATTTCTTTACAAACACTTCACATTTTAGGAGGTCAAAAGTAATTGGACAAATAAACATAACCCAAACAAAAATATTTTTATTTTCAATATTTTGTGGCGAATCCTTTGGAGGCAATCACTGCCTTAAGTCTGGAACCCATGGACATCACCAAACGCTGGGTTTCCTCCTTCTTAATGCTTTGCCAGGCCTTTACAGCCGCAGCCTTCAGGTCTTGCTTGTTTGTGGGTCTTTCCCTTTTAAGTCTGGATTTGAGCAAGTGAAATGCATGCTCAATTGGGTTAAGATCTGGTGATTGACTTGGCCATTGAAGAATGTTCCACTTTTTTGCACTCATGAAACTCCTGTGTAGCTTTGGCTGTATGCTTGGGGTCATTATCCATCTGTACTATGAAGCGCCGTCCAATCAAGTTTGCAGCATTTGGCTGAATCTGGGCTGAAAGTATATCCCGGTACACTTCAGAATTCATCCGGCTACTCTTGTCTGCTGTTATGTCATCAATAAACACAAGTGACCCAGTGCCATTGAAAGCCATGCATGCCCATGCCATCACGTTGCCTCCACCATGTTTTACAGAGCATGTGGTGTGCCTTGGATCATGTGCCGTTCCCTTTCTTCTCCAAACTTTTGGCTTCCCATCATTCTGGTACAGGTTGATCTTTGTCTCATCTGTCCATAGAATACTTTTCCAGAACTGAGCTGGCTTCTGGAGGTGTTTTTCAGCAAATATAACTCTGGCCTGTCTATTTTTGGAATTGATGAATGGTTTGCATCTAGATGTGAACCCTTTGTATTTACTTTCATGGAGTCTTCTCTTTACTGTTGACTTAGAGACAGATACACCTACTTCACTGAGAGTGTTCTGGACTTCAGTTGATGTTGTGAACGGGTTCTTCTTCACCAAAGAAAGTATGCGGCAATCATCCACCACTGTTGTCTTCCGTGGGCTCCCAGGTCTTTTTGGATTGATGAGTTCACCAGTGCTTTCTTTCTTTCTCAGGATGTACCAAATTGTAGATTTTGCCACTTCTAATGTTGTAGCAATTTCTTGGATGGGTTTTTTTCTGTTCTTGCAGCTTAAGGATGGCTTGTTTCACCTGCATGGAGAGCTCCTGTGACCGCATGTTTCCTTCACAGCAAAACCTTACAAATGCAAACACCACACCTCAAATCAACTCCGGTGTCATGCTGTATAGCAGATATATATATATGTGATGACAGTAATCTATATCAAAAGGGCAACATACTATATAACATGCGCATAGATATATGATAACATAGAATTACCTGACAGAATGTCCAGTGGGTCAATACGGAATCCGTTATACGCTGTCTCTGGCTAGAGGGTGACCGGGGTCTATGCTGACCCTAAACTGGGGTCCTAACTAATCCCTCTACCTGGAGGTACTGTTAAAGGTACAGAGGTCCAGGCCACCAGCGTAAACCCTGTCTCCTATCAATCCCTGCCAACTGTAATCTAGTCCTAAGAAGGACCCTGATTACCACCAAAGGGAATGAACAGGTAACGGTTAATGAACAGAAAGACATACAAGAAAGACAAGAAATAAAGTAAATAAAGTCTTACATACAACACTCAAAGTACTGCACACTAAGCTATCCGCAGAGATCTTCGTTAAGCGTTGCATACTAATGAGATCGCAAGCGGATTGTTTCTATACGCTAAATGCTAGCCGCATTTAGCGATATATTAACGAGCTATCTGCCGTTAGCGCATCTACTTAAGACTTAGCGTACAAGAGTACGTAAATCGCTAAAGAAAAGGTGCACACCAGCGAAGGATACTTATCCCAGCGGAGAGCCACGAGCCACACTAGGGTCCGGAACGATTCAGCGGACGTGCGAATCCAGCATGGAACTCGACGCAGGGAAGCTGCCGCAGACATAAACGCTAATGATCGTAATAGTAAGTTTTAGCGACCGTTAGCGATATTGTTTTGTGTGCAATTCCCTTCATCACACGTAGGAACACTAAGGTGCTCAGAATGTAAACTTTAAGCTATAAGATAAAACAACATAGGAGCTATTAGCTTAAGGGGATTCTCAGAACCGACCATTGTAGACTACATGAAGGCTTTCACCGGCATCTAACACCCAGACTGGCAGGGATATAAAGGAAGCTAATTAGAACATAATCAAAAGCAGCCGGGCGAGGCTGGACCTAGTCTTAGCAAAGAGCTAGGTAAAATTAACTCTCTCAAAACACAAAGTAACAGCAACTCAGCTGCGAGAAGTCAGAATGTGCAATCGCGACGATCCTCGCGGCGATGCACCCATGACAGTACCCCCCTTCTACGAGGGGCCTCCGGACCCTCAGGGCCAGGTCTGCCCGGGTAAGTTGTGTGGAAGGTCCGAACCAATCGATCTGCGTTAACCTCCGATGCAGGGACCCACGTCCTCTCCTCAGGACCATACCCCTTCCAATGAACCAGGTACTGAAGGGACCGACGACTGAGACGTGAGTCAATGATTTTCGACCCATGAAATTCCACGTTATCATTGACCACCACTGAAGGAGGAGGTAGAGGTGACGGTATGACTGGTGCCACATACTTTTTAAGTAATGACTTGTGAAACACATTATGAATTTTAAACGTAGGAGGGAGGTCCAGACGAAATGCCACAGGATTAATTATGGAACTGATCCTGTACGGCCCGATGAATCTGGGACCCAACCTCCAGGAGGAAACTTTAAGTTTTATATTCCTGGTAGACAATCAAACCAGATCGTTCACTTTCAGATCTAGACCAGAAACTCTCCCCTATCAGCCATCCGTTTGTAACGGTTCCCCGTAACCTTCAGTCTTAATCGATCTGGAACTATCAGTCTCCCTGAAAGTCCCACAGGGGCGTCCCCCTGAGCCCCCAATACCTCCCCCTCAAGCTCAGAGCATACAGCTGACACTACAACTCCCTCCTGAGGAATAGGAACCGGATCATCCGTCCTCCCGGCCCCTGGGAAAGTACGAGATAAGGCATCAGGAAGCAACTTTATTGAGCCGTCATATGCGCGATGAGGAGGTAACTCTTTACACCCCTCCTCTGAGAACATCTCCCCAAAGTCCTCCAGAAAAGGAGACAAAGTCCTAGGCACAACCGCACCGATGACCGTGCTCATGCAGTTATTCCTGCAAAATTCACCCCACTGGCTTATCTTTCCGGATTGCCAATCAATCACTGGGTTATGTTTAGCCAACCAAGAAGTCCCAACACAATAGGAGTAGGTAGACCCTCCAACACATAACAAGACAATTGCTCTTTATGTATTGCCCCTACTCGAAGATCTATGTTATGAACAGCTTGTACCAAGCTACCTTGACCGAGAGGTCTAGAATCAATAGAGACTATAGGGACCGGTTTGGCCAATACACTCAGTTGCATACCATGCACCTGGGCAAACCGAGCGTCCACCAGATTAGCCCCGGACCCACTATCAAGAAAAACAGAAATCCTCTCAGTTCTAGTACCAATCACCACCTCCGCAGGCACGAGAAACTGAGAGGGATTTGGGGACGAAATACACACTCCCAGGTTAACTCCTTTGCTCAAAGAGGCCCGGGATGGACACCCCCCAACAAAATGTCCCTCTCTCCCGCAAAAGAAACACCTTCTAGTCTTGCGGTGCACCGCCGGTTCCCTCTTACAAAAAGATGTCCCTCCCAACTGCATGGGTTCCTCAGAACAGACCAGGGGAACCTCAGTATAAGGGACTTTAGTAGTAGGTGGAGTCATCACGGGAGGCGGAGTTACCTCGCGTCTTCCCCGAATTCGTCTATCAATGCGAATAGCGAGGGCCATAGCAGCCTCCAGTGATGGAGGAGACTCATACTGAGCCAACACATCTTTTAATTTGTCAGACAACCCTTGACAGTACTGGCTCCTAAGAGCTGGGTCATTCCACTGAGTATCTGTTGCCCATCTACGGAACTCAGAAGAATATTCCTCCGCTGGACGATTTCCTTGCCGTATTTTACGTAACTTTGTTTCAGCAAGGGAAACTCGATCCGGATCATCATATACCAGACCCAGGGCAGTAAAAAATCGATCCACTGACTGGAGATCTGGGGAGCCTGGAGGAATAGAGAACGCCCAAGATTGAGGGTCCCCTTGTAAGAGCGAGATAACAATTCCCACCCTCTGCTCTTCACTCCCAGATGACCGAGGCCGCAGCCGAAAGTACAATTTACATGCCTCCCGGAAAGTAAAAAATTTGTCCCGCCCACCAGTGAACCTGTCCGGAAGAGCAACCTTAGGTTCAGATCTGGTTTGCTCCGGGGGGGACAAAACCTTGGACTTAATGTCTGCCAACTCCATGGACAACCCCTGCAACTGCCGGGCCAGCTGGGCTACTGGATCCATGACAGCTGGGGAGAATCTTTAGTATGGGCCGGTGAAAATGTCACGCTGTATAGCAGATATATATATGTGATGACAGTAATCTATATCAAAAGGGCAACATACTATATAACATGCGCATAGATATATGATAACATAGAATTACCTGACAGAATGTCCAGTGGGTCAATACGGAATCCGTTATACGCTGTCTCTGGCTAGAGGGTGACCGGGGTCTATGCTGACCCTAAACTGGGGTCCTAACTAATCCCTCTACCTGGAGGTACTGTTAAAGGTACAGAGGTCCAGGCCACCAGCATAAACCCTGTCTCCTATCAATCCCTGCCAACTGTAATCTAGTCCTAAGAAGGACCCTGATTACCACCAAAGGGAATGAACAGGTAACGGTTAATGAACAGAAAGACATACAAGAAAGACAAGAAATAAAGTAAATAAAGTCTTACATACAACACTCACACACAGTAGGAACACCTAAGGTCTCAGAGATAAACTTTAAGCTATAAGAGTAAAAACAACTAAGGAGCTCTTAGCTTAAGTATTCTCAGAACCGATCCAGTCTGCTAGACTACATGAAGGCTTTCACCGGCATCTAACACCCAGACTGGCAGGGATATAAAGGAAGCTAATTAGAACATAATCAAAAGCAGCCGGGCGAGGCTGGACCTAGTCTTAGCAAAGAGCTAGGTAAAATTAACTCTCTCAAAACACAAAGTAACAGCAACTCAGCTGCGAGAAGTCAGAATGTGCAATCGCGACGATCCTCGCGGCGATGCACCCATGACATCCGGCCCTTTCATCTGCTTAATTGAGAATGACATAACAAAGGGATTGCCCACACCTGTCCATGAAATAGCCTTGGAGTCATTTCTCCAATTACTTTTGGTCCCTTTAACCCCTTAACGACCACCGATACGCCTTTTAACGGCGGTCATTAAGGGTACTTAAACCACAGCGCCGTTAATTAACGGCGCTGTGGAAAAAGTGAATAGCGCCCCCCAGAGGCGCATTTTCTCCGGGGTCTCGGCTACCGGGGGTAGCCGAGACCCCAGAGAACATGAATCGGGTCGGTTTTTACCGACACCGATGTTGCGATCGCCGTTATTAACCCTATAACGGCGACCGCAACAAAAAAAAAAAAAAAAGTTGTGCCATTTAATTTCTCTGTCCTCTGATGTCATCAGACATCAGAGGACAGAGAAAAAGGGTCTCCAGGACCCCCAATAAGATCCATGTGGCCCCCGGGCCCTCCGGTGTCCCCGGTGCCGGCGCCGTTAAGACAATGGCGGGCGCATGCCCAGTGCGCCCGCCGCTATGTTGCGATGTGCTGGTGGGGGGATGGGCAAATATTCTCTGGGGTCTCGGCTACCGGGGGTAGCCGAGACCCCAGAGAACATGATCCGGGTCGGTATTCACCGATCCCGGTGTTGCGATCGCGGCTATGCAAGCATAGCCGTGATCGCAAAAAAAAAAAAAAAAAAAAAAAAAATGATTTCTCTCCCCTCTGATGTGATCGCACATCAGAGGGGAGAAAATGAGGGTCCCCCGGTCCCCCGATCGCCCCCCCATATACTTACCGGTGTCCTCCGTCCTCCTGCAGGCCCCAGGATCCCGGCTTCTTCTCCCTGCAAAAAAAAAATGGCGGGCGCATGCGCAGTGCGCCCGCCGATCTGCTTTGGCGGCAGATTCAAATTTTTTTTCATTCATTCTCATAAAAGTACATTTTGATCACTGTGATAAACTATCACAGTGATCAAAATAAAAAAAACAGTACATAACCCCCCCATTTATCACCCCCTTAGTTAGGGACATATAATAAAAAGTAGAAATTATATTTATTTTCATTTTTCTGTTAGGGTTAGGGTTATAATTAGGGTTAGGGTTATAATTAGGGTTAAGGTTATAATTAGGGTTAGGGTTAGCATTAGGCTGGTTTCACACATCCGGTGTGCGCCTGACGGCGCCCCCGGCATTTAGCCGCAGCGCCGCATCAGAAAATCTGATGCGCCGCATGCGTTTTTTTTTGCATTGACTTGCATTAGCGCCGGATGGCGCCGCATGTCAATGCGTTGCATGCGGTTTTGTCCGGATGCGGCGCAAATGTACATTGCGGCGGCCGGACAAAACGCTGCATGTAACATTTTTTGTTTTTGCCGGATGGTTTCTGATGTCTCCGGGCATCAGAAACCATCCGGCAAAAAAACCGCATGCGGCCGCCGGCGGCGCATCAGGTATTCTGATGCGGCGCTGCGGCAAAATGCCGGGGGCGCCGATAGGCGCCCGCCGGAAGTGTGAAAGCAGCCTTAGGGTAAGGGTTATAATTAGCGTTAGGGTTAGGCTGGGTTCATACTGCGTTATGGCAGTCCGTTAGACGGACTGCGTTACACCGCGGTATAACGCGGTGTAACGCAGTCCGTTAACGCTGCCATTCACCCCCATTTGAGGGCGCATCGCGACGCATGCCGTAAAGCGGCATGCGTTTGCGACGTGCCATCATTCAGTGACGGAGCCTCGGACGCGGGCTGCAGCGTTTGGGCTCCGTCACCGCTAGCGCAGATGAATCATCTGCTGATTCCTCTGCGCTAGCGGGTATAGCATAATGCGATCGCGTTATGCTATACCATTACCAGCCCGTCAACGCTATGTGTTGAACGGGCTGGTAAAACGCAAAATGAACCTAGCCTTAGGGTTAGGGTTATAATTAGGGTTAGAATTAGGGTTAGGGTTACAATTAGGGTTAGGGTTATAATTAAGGTTATAATTAAGGTTAGGGTTACAATTAGGGTTGGAATTAGGGTTGGGATTTAGGTTAGGATTAGGGTTGGGATTAGGGTTAGGGGTGTGTTGGGATTAGGGTTGGAGCTAGAATTGAGGGATTTCCACTATTTAGGCACATCAGGGGGTCTCAAAACACGATGTGGCGTTCAAAAAGTCAAATGGCGCTCCCTCCCTTCCGAGCCCTGCCGTGCGCCCAAACAGTGGTTTACCCCAACATATGGGGTATCAGCATACTCAGGACAAATTGCACACCAATTTTGGGGTTCTAATTTCTCCGATTACCCTTGGGAAAATAAAAAATAGCTGGCTAAAAAAATCTTTTTGAGAAAAAAAAATGATTTTTCATTTTCACGGCTCTGCGTTTATAAATTTCTGTGAAGCACTAGGGGTTCAAATTGCTCACAACAACATCTAGATAAGCTCCTTAAGGGGTCTAGTTTCCAAAATGGGGTCACTTGTGGGGGGTTTCCACTGTTTAGGCTCATCTGGGGCACTGCAAACGGAACATGACCCCACCAACGTCTGCATTCCAAAACGTTATTACTTCCTTTCCAACCCCTGCTGTGCGCCAAAACAGTTCCCCCCCCCACATATTTGGTATCAGCGTACTCAGGACAAATTGGACAACAACTTTTGGGGTCCAATTTCCTTGTGAAAAATCAAAAAATTTGGGACTAAAAAATCATTTTTGTGGAAAATTGATTTTTTTTTTTTCACACCCAGGCATTATAAACTTTTGTGAAACACTTGGAGGTTCAAAGTGCTCACCACAGATCTAGATAAGTTCCTTATGGGGTCTAGTTTCCAAAATGGGGTCACTTGTGGGGGTTTTCCACTGTTTAGGCTCATCTGGGGCACTGCAAACGGAACATGACCCCCACCAACGTCTGCATTCCAAAACGTTATTACTTCCTTTCCAAGCCCTGCTGTGCGCCAAAACAGTTCCCCCCCCCACATATTTGGTATCAGCGTACTCAGGACAAATTGGACAACAACTTTTGGGGTCCAATTTCCTTGTGAAAAATCAAAAATTTGGGACTAAAAAATCATTTTTGTGGAAAATTGTTTTTTTTTTTTTTTCACACCCAGGCATTATAAACTTTTGTGAAACACTTGGGGTTCAAAGTGCTCACAGCGGATTCTAGATAAGTTCCATAGGTGGTCTAGTTTCCAAAAATGGTGTTACTTGTGGGGGGTTTCCACTGTTTAGGCGCTTCAGGGGCTCTCCAAACGCGACATGGTGTCCAATCTCAATTCCAGCCAATTTTGGTTTGAAAAAGTCAAACGGTGCTGCTTCCATTCCAAGCCTGCCGTGCGCCCAAACAGTGGTCCCCCCCCATATATGGGGTATCAGCATACTCAGGACAAATTGTACAACAACTTTTGTTGTCCAATTTCTCCTGTTACCCTTGTGAAAATAAAAAATTGGGGACTAAACGATCAGGTTTGTGGAAAAAATATGATTTTTTATTTTCACGCCCGGGCGTTATAAACTTCTGTGAAGCACTTGGGGCTTCAAAGTGCTCACCACACATCTAGATAAGTTCCTTAGGGGATCTAGTTTCCAAAATGGGGTCACTTGTGGGGGGTTTCCACTGTTTAGACACATCAGGGCCTCTACAAATGCGACATGGCGTCCAGCCAATTCCGCGTTGAAAAAGTCAAACGGAGCTCCTTCCCTTGCGACCTCTGCCGTGTGCCCAAAAAGTGGTTTACCCCAACATATGGGGTATCGGCATGCTAGGACAAATTGCACAAAAACTTTTGGGGTCTTGTTACCCTTGGGAAAATAAAAATTGGGGTGAAAAGATCATTTTTGTGGAAAAAATATGATTTTTTATTTTCACGGCTCTACGTTATAAAACTTGTGTGAATCACTTGGAGGTTCAAAGTGCTCACCACACATCTAGATAAGTTCCTTAGGGGGTCTAGTTTCCAAAATGGGGTCACTTGTTGGGGGTTTCCACTGTTTAGGCACATCAGGGGCTCTCTAAACGCGACATGGCATCCAGCCAATTCTGCGTTGAAAAAGTCAAACAGCGCTCCTTCCCTTGCGACCTCTGCCGTGCGCCCAAAAAGTGGTTTACCCCCACATATGGGGTATCAGCATGCTCAGGACAAATTGCACAAAAACTTTTGCGGTCTTATTACCCTTGGGAAATTAAAAATTGGGGTGAAAAGATCATTTTGTGGAAAAAAAATTTTTTTTTTTTTTCACGGCTCTAGGTTATAAACTTGTGTGAAGCACTTGGAGGTTCAAAGTTCTCACCACACATCTAGATAAGTTCCTTAAGGGGTCTTGTATCCAAAATGGGGTCACTTGTGGGGTGTTTCCACTGTTTAGGCACATCAGGGGCTATCTAAACGCGACATGGCATTCAGCCAATTCTGCGTTGAAAAAGTCAAACGGCGCTCCTTCCCTTGCGACCTCTGCCACGCGCCCAAAAAGTGGTTTACCCCCACATATGGGGTATCGAAGTATTCAGAAGAAATTGCACAACAAATTTTGTGGTTCATTTTTTCTTTTAACACTTGTGAAAATAAAAAAACAAAAAAACTTGGTTCCGAAGTAAAGCTTTTGCAAAAAAAGTTAAATGTCAATTTTTTCCTTCCACATTGCTTCAGTCCTGTGAAGCACTTGAAGGGTTAATAAACTTCTTGAATGTGGTTTTGAGCACCTTGAGGGGTGCAGTTTTTAGAATGGTGTCACTTTTGGGTATTTTCTATCATATAGACCCCTCAAAGTGACTTCAAATGTGATGTGGTCCCTAAAAAAAAAATGGTGTTGTAAAAATGAGAAATCGCTGGTCAACTTTTAACCCTTTAACTTCGTAACAAAAAAAAATTTTGGTCCCAAAATTGTGCTGATGTAAAGTAGACATGTGGGAAATGTTATTTATTAAGAAATTTGTGTGACATATCTCTCTGATTTAAGGGCATAAAAATTTAAAGTTTGAAAATTGTTAAATTTTCAAAATTTTCGCCATATTTCCGTTTTTTTTCATAAATAAACACAAGTCATATCAAAGAAATTTTACCACTAACGTGAAGTACAATATGTCACGAAAAAACAATCTCAGAATCAGCGGGATTCGTTTAAAGCGTTCCAGAGTTATAACCTCATAAAGTGACAGTGGTCAGAATTGTAAAAATTGGCCCGGTCATTAAGCTGCAAAATGGCTCTGTCCTTAAGGGGTTAAAAACGGGGTGGCACATTTTAAGGGGGTGAAACCCCAAAACCCCTTTTCACCCAAATTTTAATGTGGGATCCCCTCAATAAAAGGGCGGGAAAGTCTAAACTTAAATGCATTGTTTTTGTTTTTTTTTAAAATTTCATTGGGGGAATGTTAGAACCAAAATTAGTTTAATGTTGTCTTTGTCAAATTTTAGGGAAACCAAACTGTATACCCCAAAAAATTTGGTAGGGTTTGTTAAAAACTCCTTTTTTTCAATTTTAAATATAAAAAATTTTTTCCCCTTTTAGTCTTTCCAAGACTAACTGGACGTCCCTGCGATGCCCTTCCAATTTGTCGGAAAATTTTAAGAAAATGTCATGGAGTTAATGCCCCCCTTTTTTGGTCCAAGAACCCCCCTCGAAAACCCTTTAATTTTAAAAATGTTAAAAGGTGGGGGGGGCATTGCAAAGGGCCCCCAAAGGCCCCTTAAACCGGTTCCCCAAATTCCCCTATCTCGTTCTGAAGGCGGTCTTCCATCATTTCCGGGGCAAACCCTTTATGGGGGTTTGTAAGCCCCTCTAAGACCCCAGCTTCGTAAAGTTTTTTGCAGAACGAGTCTTTAAATTGTTCAGGAATAAAGGGGTTTGGGGGGGTAGGATTTTGCCAGTGTATTATTCATCTCTCTTTAGCCCTTTACAGGGCCCACAGAGGGGGAGTTTTTCTTTTCAACAAAAAAATAGGGGTGCCCAGCGGGGAGTTGGGGAAAAGGTCAAAATAAAACCTTTTCAAAATTTTTTACCCGGGGGAAACTTTCAAATTTCCTTCAATTCAGGTTCGGGAAAATTTAAAAACGTCCAAAAAACCCCCAAAAAAATGGGACAGTGTTAAGGACGGTTGGGGGGTTTTTTTTTTTTTTTTGGGGGGGAAAAACTGTTTTTGAGGTGGTAGTTTCTCTTCCTTTTTTTTTTTTAAAAAATTTTTTAAAAAGGGGGTTTTTTTTAAAAATTTTTAAAATTGGGGGGGGGGGCCCCCAAAAGGGGGTTTTGGACCAAAAAAAGGGGCCCCAAAAAAATTTTGGGGAAAAAAGGGGGAAAAAAAACCCCAAAAAATTTTTTTAAAAAATTCCTTTTCCCCGGGGGAAAAAACCCGGGGGGTTTTTTTTTTTTTTTTGGGTTTTGGGGTTTTTTTTTTTTTTAAAATTTTTAAAATTTTTCCCCCCCCCAAAAATTTTTTTTTTTTAAAAAATTTAAAAAAAGGGGGTTTTAAAAAAAAAAATTTTTTTTTTTTTTTTTTTTTCCGGGTTTTTTAAAAATTTAAAATTTTAAAAACCCAAATTTTTTTTGGGGGTTTTTTTTTTTTTTAATCCCTTTTTTTTGGCAAAATTATAAAAAAAAAAAAAAAAGGGTTTTTAAAATTTTTTTTTTAAAAAAAAATTTTTTTTAAAACCCCTTTTTTGGGCCCCCTTTTTTTTTTTTTCCCCCCAAAAAAAAGGGGAAACCAAAGGGGTTTTTTTTCCCCCTTTTTTTTCAACCGGGGGAAAAAAAAAAAATTTTTTAAAAAGGGTTTTCCCCGGGGTTTTTCCCCGGGGGGGAAAAAAAAAGGGGGGGAAAACCGGGGGGGCCCCAAAAAAAGGGGGGGGGGGGGGGTTTTGGGGGGGGGTTTTTAATTTGGTTTTGGGGAAAAACCCCCAAAATTTTCAAAAAAAAATGCGGTTTTTAAAAATTTTGGGGGAAAAAAAAAGGGGGGCAAAGGGGCCCCCCGGGGTTTTAAGGGAAAAAAATTTTTTTTTTTTGGGGGGAAAAAAAAACCCGGGGGAAAAAAGGGGGGGGGGAAAATTTTTGGGGGGGGGCCCCAAAATTTTCCCGGGGGCCCCCCCCCGGGGGGTTTGGGGGCCGGTTTTTTTGGGTCCCCTTTTTAAGGGGGAATGAAAAGGAAATTAATTTTCCTTAATTTTTTGTTTTAAAAGGCCCCCCCAAAAAGGGGGGGGCAAAAAATTTTTGGGGGCCCCGGGGGGAATTTTTAAAATTTTGGGGAAAAAACCCCCGGGGGGGGGTTTTAAAAGGGGGGGTTTTAAAAAGGGGGTGGGGGGGGGAAAAAACCCCGGGAAAAAAAGGGGGGGGCCCGGGGGGGGGGGAAACCGGGGTTTTTAAAAAAACCCCGGGGGGGGGAAAAAATTTTTTTTTGGGGGGGTTTGGGTTTTAAAAAAAAAAAATTTTTTTTTGGGGGGGGAAAATTTTTTTGGGGGGGGGAAATTTTTTTTTGGTAAAAAAAAAAACAAAAAAAAAAATTTTTTTTTTTAAAAAAAAAAATTTTAAAAGGGTTTTAAAATTTTTTTTTAAAAAAAATTTTTTTCCTTTTTTGGGGGGGGAAAAAAAGGTTTTTTTTTTCCAAAAAAGGGGAAAAAAACCCGGGTTTTGGGGGGGGGGGGAAAATTTTTTGGGGTTTTTTTTTTTGGGGGGGAAAAAAATTTTTGGGCCCCCCCGGGCCCAAAAAAAAATTTTTTTTTTTTTTTTGGGGGTTTTTTTCCTTTTTTTTCCTTTTTGGGCTTGGGGGGGGGGGGAAATTTTTTCCCCTTTTTTTTTTTTTGGAAAAAAAACCCCAAAATTGGGGTTTAAATTTGGGGCCCCCTTTTTTTCCCCCAAAACCTTTTTCCCCGGGGGGTTTTTTTTTTGGGGGCCCCCCGGGGGGTTTTTTTTTAAAAAAAAGGGGTCCCGGGGTTAAATTTTTTTTTGTTTGGGGGGCCCGGGGGGGAAAAAAAACCCCCCCGGGGGGCCCTTTTGGGGGGGCCCCTTTTTTTTTCCCTTAAAACCCCCTGGGCTTTTTTGGGGTTTTTTAAATTAAAAAAATTTTTTAAAAAAAAAGGGGGGGAAAATTGGGCCCGGGGGGGGGATGGCCCCCAGGAAAGGGGGTTTGGGGGGGGGAAATTTTTGGGCCCCGGGGGGCCCCCCCCTTTGGGGGAAGGGGAAAAATTTTTTTAAAAAAAAAAAAAGGCCCCCCCTTTAAATTTTAAAAAACCCCCCCCCCTTTTTAAGGGTTAAAACCGGGGGGAAAAAAAAAGGGGGGAAAAAAAAAAATGGGGAAAAAAGGGGGGGGAAAAGGGGGGGGGGGGCGGCCCCAAAAAAAGGGGGCAAAAACAAGGGGGAAAAAAACAGGGAAAAAATTTTTTTAAAAGGGGGGTTTTTTAAAACCAAAAAGGGGGGGGGGGTTTAACCGGAAAAATTGGGGGAAAAAAAAAAAACCCCCCTTTCCCCCAAAAACCCTTTTTTTCCGGGAAAACCCCGGGGAGCCGGGGGGGGTTTTTTTTTGGGGGGGCCCCCCCGGGGAAAGGGGAAAAAAGGGCCCAAAAGGGGGGAAAAAAGGGTAGGGTTTTTTTAATTGGGTTTGAAAAAAAAAAAGGGGGGGGGCCCCCCCCCCAAAAAAAAAGGGGGGGAAAAAAAAGGGTTTTTTCCCCCCCGGGGCCCCAACCCCGGGGAAGGGGGAAAAAAAAATTTTTTTTTTAAAAAAATAAATTTTTTTTTTTTGGGGGGGAAAAAAAAGGGGGGGGGGGAAAAAAATTTTTTTTTTTTTTTGGCCCCTTTTTTTTTTTCCCTTTTAAAGGGGGTTTTCCCCTTTTTTTTTTTTGCCTTTTTTAAAACCCAGGTGGGGAATGTTTTATTAAAATTTTTTCCCCACCCCCTTTTTTTTTTTTTGGGTTTTTGGGGGTTTGCTTTCCTTTTTAAAATTTTTTTCCGGGTTTTTTTTAACCCCGGGTTTTTGGGTTTTAAAAAAAAAAAATTTTTTTTTTAAAAAAAAAATTTTTTTTAAAAAAAAAAAAAGGGGGTTTTAAAAAGGGGGGGGGGGTTTTTTTTTTTTGGGGGCCAAAAAAAATTTAAAAAAGGGGGGGGAAAAAAAAGGGGGCCCCAAAAAAAAAAATTTTTTTTTTTTAAAAAATTTTTTTTTTTTGGTTTTTTTTTTTAAACCCCCAAAAAAAGGGGAAAAAAAGGGGTTTTTTAAAAAAATTTTTTTTAAAAACCTTTTTTCGGGAAAATTTTTAAAATTGGGGGGTTTTTTTCCCGGGTTTTTTTTGGGGGGAAAAAATTTTTTTTTTATTTAAAACCTTTCATTAACCCTTTTTAAAAAGTTTTTTTCCCCAAAAATTTTTTTTTAAAAAACCCCAAAAATTTTTTTAAAAAAAAAAAAATTAAATTTTTTTTGGGGGGGGGGGAATTTAAAAAAAAAATTTTTTTTGGGGGGGTTTTTTTAATTCCCCCTTTCCCCCCCCCCCCCCTTTTGGGGGGGGGGTTTTTGGGGGGGGGTTTAAATTTTTTAAAATTTGGGGGTTTTTTTTTGGGGGTTTTTCCCCCCCTTTTTTTCCCCCCCCTTTTTTCCCCCTTTTTTTTTTCCTTTTTTTTAAAAAAAAAACCTTTTTTTTTAACAAGTTAAATTTTTTTAAATCCCCTTTTTTTTTTTAATTTTTTTTTTTTTGGGTTTTTTTTGGTGGGGCCCCCTTTTTTTAAAATTTTTTTTGGGTTAAAAAAATTTTGGAAAATTTTTTTCCCCCCCCCCCTTTTTTTTAAAAATTTTTGGGGTTTTTCCCCCCCCTTTTTTTTTTTCCCCCCCCCCCCTGGTTTTTTTGGGGTTTTTTTTTTTTGGGGGAAAAATTTTTTTTCCCTTTTTTTTTTTTTTTTTTTTTTTTTTTTCCCCCCTTTGGCCCCCTTTTTTTTTTTTTTTTTTTTTTTTAAAAAAATTTTTTTAAAAAAAATTTTTTCCCCCTTTTAAAAATTTTTTTTTCCCTTTTTTTGGGGTTTGGGGAAAACCCGGGGTTAAACGGGGGTTTAAAAGGGGGGAAAGGGGGGGGAAAAAAAAGGGGGGAAATTTTTAAAATTAAAAAAAGGGGTTTCCCCCCTTTTTTTTGGCCCCAAAGGGGGGGAAAAAAATTAAAAAGGGGGGCCCCCCCCAAAAAAAAAAAAAAAAAACGGTTAAAAAAAACCCCCCCGGGGGGAAAAAAAAAAACCTTTTAAAAAATTCCCGGGGGGGAAAAAAAAATAAAACCCGCCGAAAAAAACCAAAAAAAATTTTTTTTCCCGGGGAAAAATTTAAAAAAAAAACACTAAGGGGGGGCCCCAAAAAAGGAAAATTTTGGGGGGAAAAAAGGGGAAAAAAAAAAAACCCCCCCCTTTTTTTTTTTTTTAAAAAAAAAAAAAAAAAAAAATTTAAAACTTTTTCAAAAGGGGGAAAAAAAAAAACCTTTTTGGGCCAGCCACCTTCCCCAATTAAAATTTAAAAAAAGGAAAGGGGGAACCCTTTTTAAACCCCTTTTTTTTGGGTTCCAAAAAAAAAGGGGGAAAAAAAGGGGGGGGGGTTTCCCCAAAATTTTTTAAAAAAAAATTTCCCCCTTTTTGGGGGGGGGCCCCTTAAAACCCAATTTAAAAGGGGGGAAAAATTTCCAAGGGGGGGTTTTTTGCCCTTTTTAAAAAACCCAAAAATTTTTTGGAAAAAAATTTTTTTTAAAAAAAAAACCCCCGGAAAAAATTTTTTTTCCCCCCAAAAAAAAAATTCCCCCAAAAAGGGGGGGGAAAGGGGGGCCCCCCCAAAATTTTTTTAAAAGGGTTTGGGGGTTTTTTTTTTTTTGGGGGGGGGGGGAAAAAAAAAAAATTTTTTTGGGGGGTTTTAAATTTAAAAATTTTTTAAAAACAAAAATTTTTGGGTTTTTTTAGGAAAACCCCCAGGGGAAAAAAGGGAAAAATTTTTTTCCTTTTTTTGGGCCCCCCGGGAAAAGGGGGGAATTTTCCCCCCCCCCCCAAATTTTTTTTTTTAAACCCCCCCCGGGGGAAAAATTTTTTAAAAAATTGCCCAAAAAAAAAAGTGGGGGGGCCCCCCTTTAAAGGAAAAAAACCCAAAAAAAAAACCCCCCCTTTTTTAAAAAAAATTTTTTGGGGTTTTTTTTTTTTTTTTTTTTTCCCCGGGGGGGGAAAAAAGGAAGGGCCCGGCCCCCAAAAATTTTTTTCCCAAAAATTTTTTTAAAAGGGAAAAAACCCCCCTTTTTTTTTTGGGGGTTGGGCCCCAAAAAAGGGGGGGGGGGGGGGGAAAAAAAAGGTAACCCGGGGTTTTTTTTTGGAAAAATTTTTTAAAAAAAAATTTTTTTTAAAAAGGGGGAAAAAATTTTTTTTTTGGGGGGGGTTTTTTTTGGGGGGGGGCCCCCCCCCCGGGAAAGGGGGGAATTTTCCCCCCTGGGGTTTTTTTTCCAAAAAAGGGGGGAAAAAAAAATTTTTTTTTTTTAAAAAAAATTTGGGGGGGGGGGGGGCCCCCCCCCTTTTTTTTGGGGGGGGGCCCCTTTTAAAAACCCGGGGTTTTTTTTTCCCCCCCGGGGGGTTTTGGGGGGGAAAAGGGGAAAAAATTACCCTTTTTTAAAAAAACCCCCCTTTTAAACGGGTTTTAAAAAAAATTTTAGAGGGTTTTTTTTGGGGAAAGGGGGGAAAAAAAAAAAAAATTAAAAATTTTGGCCCCTGCTGCGCGCTTACAACGAGTAACCCCCCTGGCAGACAGAAGCCCCTTTGGCCCCAAAGAAAATCGGGGGTTAAAACCCAAAATTGAAAGAAAAATGGGAAAATCAAGGGGGCAGATCAAGCCCTATTATTAAGAGAAAACTCGGGCCAAAAAGGGAAAAAAAGGGGACCCAGTCACCCCCTTTGATCAGCAGACCCCAAAAGCACTCAGAAAAAGTCTCCAAGGGTCTGGTTTGTTTTTCTCATTTTTGTCCATTGGTTGAGGAGAAAAGCCAAGGGGGAAAGACAATTAAACCCCAAATTTTTAAAGAAAAAAAAGCCCTTTTCCAAAAATTGGGGAAACAAAGGGCTCCTCTTTTCGGGCACAATGTTTCGGGAATGCCTTTGGAAAACAAAACACGTGCTAAAGGGAAACCCCAAGGCCCCAAATTTGGGAGGGGGGAAGGCAACTTAGGAAATGGCAAAAGAGTATCTTTTGGGAAAAACCCCAATCAAAAACCCCCCAAGATAAGGTTTATTCTCTAAAGAAAAAAGGGAGGTGGGAAAATAAAAACCCATAGAGATTGGGTCCATGGTTCTTGGGCAAGGCAATGGCACCCCCAAAAAACCACTGGGAGCGAGAGAAAGGGGTTTGGAGGGGAAAGTCCCGCGGATGAAAAAATTCCTGCCTTTCCGAGAAAAAGTAGGCACCAAAAGACCAACAACCCAAATTTTCTCGGGTACCAAAATTCCCGGGGAAAGGGGCCCGGGCCCAACGCGGAAAAATGAATTCAGGAAAAATACACTCTTTTTTCCCCCCGGGTTGGGACAAAAAATTTCCCCCAATGGGCCCCAGCGTGGGTTTTTTCCTCCTGACCCCCTTTTCCAGAGAAAGTCTAAAATTTGGGCGAGATGGCGGAAAAAAAATTTACCCCCTCTTTCAAAAAAAAACCCCAGGATCAGAAAAATCAGGAGATTAAACAAGGAAACTCCTCGAGGGGGAAATCCCCCTTAACTTCTTTGTGCCAGGAAAAAAAGGGAAACCAAAAAAATTAAAACGTGTGAAAAAAAGGCCCCCCGGGCCCTTGACTAGGTTTAAAGTGTTGGTTTTTTCCCCAGATAAACCCAGATTCTTTGGCCCGTGAGGACCACCCCCTGATGTTTGGTTCCCTCCAGCCAATTTTCTCCACTCTTAAAAAGCCCACTTCTTTGGCCAAAAAAATCCCGATTCCCCACGTATTTTTAGTTCGTTGGAGAAAATTTTCGAGAAAAAAAAGGCCCAAAAGGGTTACTTTTAGGGGTTTGGGATCTTTTGGGACAAAAGGGGCCCTCCCCCAATTTTCAGAGGCCCCCCCCTCCCCCTTGAAATGGCAGAAAAAAAACATAGGTTTGCCTTTTTAGAACAGGAGCAAAAAGGTGAATTTGCTTAATTTCCCTAAAACGCAAAAGGACTGCCTCAGGAGGCCTTTTCCCAACCAAATCAAAACCCCTTTTTGGTAAATCAGTGTCATTGGGGCTCCCCACAAAGTTCGTCGGGGTTTTGCACTTTTGACTTCTCACAGCTGGTTGCTTTTTCTTTGTGTTTGGCAGTTAGGGGTTAATTCTTTTTGGGGCCCTCAGTTCGGGGGGACTGGGTGCGTTTCTCCCGGCGGAAATTAATTATTTTTTGGTTTGGGTTTTCCCTTTTTAAATTTTCGGGTTTGGGTTGGTTGGGAGTTGCCGTGATATTCTTCATCCCAGGACCACAGATGGATTTTATCGAAAGGGATTTAAAGTTAAAGGCTCCTTAGTTGTTTTAAGCCCCCTTTGTTTTGATTTTAAATACCCCGATCATTTATTTTTCCTTTCTGGGTTTGAGTGTGTTGAAAGTCTGTGTTTTCTCCAGTTGTTTTATTTTTAAATCTGTGTTTTTAGCGGGAAAATCCCCCATACCCCTTTGGTGGTAATCAGTATTTTTTAGACTGATTACAGGGTTAGGGACTATAGGAGACAGGGTAAGGGTATGCCACCACTAAACAATATCGCAAAGGGATCCCCAAAAAAGTAACTATTTAGCGTTTCCGTTAGCGATGTTGTTCAGGGGAGCTGTAGGTTGCGGGGAAGTTTTA